>JAJIBD010038047.1:0-521546 GCA_021461705.1 Cryptotis parvus | reverse complement strand
GCTTTCTTTCCCACTTCTTTTTATTTTTAATTTTATTTTTAATTTTTTTTATTATACCACCGTGAAACATACAATTACAAAGGTGTTCATAATTGGTTCTTGGTAATACAGTATTCCAGCACCCATCCCTCCACCAGTGCCCCATTTCCACCACCAATGTACCCCTCCCCTCCGCCGCCCCAGGCCGCCTTAATAGCAGGTAATAAAACCAAGTTTCCTCTCTTTCTCTCTCTCTATCTCTCTCTGTCTCTGCATCTCTCTCCCTCTTATTTTACACATTTTGGCTAGCCCTGCAGATATTTAGAGTTTATCACTTAAGTCTCTTTGTGTATATTCAGTGGTGAGTTTTAATCTGCCATTACCATTTCCCATATTTAGTAAAACACTGGTATCTATTTATATCCTATTAATGAATGCAGTCATTCTATATCTGTCCTTTTCCTTCTGACTAATTTCACTCAGCATGATAGACTCCATGTCCATCCATTTGCAGGTAAATTTCATAATTTCATCCTTTCTGACAGCCGCATAGTATTCCATAGTGTAGATGAACCAAAGTTTCTTTAGCCAGTCCTCTGTTCTCGGGCATTTAGGTTGTTTCCAGATTCTAGCTATAGTGAATAGCGCAGAGATGAATAAAAGAAGTACAGATAGTGTTTTTGCTATGTGTTTTTCGGTCTCTAGGGTATATTCCCAGGAGTGCTATTGCTGGATCAAATGGGAGCTCAATATCTAGCTTTTGGAGGAATGCCCATATTGTTTTCCAAAAGGGCTGGACCAGTCGGCACTCCCACCAGCAGTGGATGAGAGTCCCTTTTTCCCCACATCCACGCCAGCACCGGTTGTTCTTGCTGTTTTGGATGTGTGCCAGTCTCTGTCTCCCACTTCTTTTGAAATTTCTTTTAATAAAACTATTTTGCTTCAAATACAAACGACATAAAACAAAAATCACATAGAAATAATCCATGCAATTCATAAAAATACGTAAATAATTTGGGATACTTCCAAAGAAAAAATTGAAAGCTAGAGTTTGGGAATAATGCACTTAGGAAAATAACTATTATTTTTGGTGATGCAAGAAAGTTTTAACTGAAACTTATTTAGAAAGATGCGACTGGAGAGAGAAGGAGAAGTTCATGTTCTAGAATGGACACAGGATTCTCCAAAGCAATCAAAGGAATATGGAGACATGCAAACGAGATCTGTGTTCCTGGAAGAAAATCCAACATATTTTCTTAAAGCTGGAAGTTTTGAACTTCAATCAAAAGAAACATCTTTGAATTTACAAACAGGACAGAATGTTGAAACAAGATTATAATAATTAGCAAAAATTTAGCATTTTAATAATGTCAATAATGAGAAAATATAAATGTGTGCTTTTGAATGATGGGTTATTAAAATTCATATCTGATCATATAAGTTAGGTGTCCTATTCCCTTATATTAAAAATGAAACTATCAACAGTCTTTTTAATAGTAAAACTAGAATATTAATATGAACTAAATTAAATTCAAGGCTTAGATATTTTGCTGTTCTCACATACTATATTTTTAGTTTTCAAATATCAACCTGTTTAGATGTTATTATAAGATTGTTTTATTTGGGTTTTTCTTTTTTTTATCATTGAGTAGAACTTTGTTTTTTATTAAAACCCCATGATTTACAAAGTGCAAAGTTTTTCGCAATACAGTTGTTAGAAAGATTCATCATTCAACACTAATCCGACCACCAGTGTGTTCCCACCACCAAAGACCCTCATTTCCCACCCAACCCCCATTCTCATGCCTGCTCCCTTAGCCAGCACTAATTATACTGACCATGTCAGTCCATATATGGCAATGGTATTGATAAAGTCATGACTTTTTTTTTCTGGTTGATTTCTGTTCTTGCATTGACTTTCAGAGTTTCTAGAACGTAATTGTTTTCTATTAGTTTGAGATATGCAACCGCTATTTGGGTTTTTCTTATCTGAAAGAGGACAGCAACCATTCACTTCTCTTCTTCTTCTTCTTTTTTTTTTTTTTTGCTTTTTGGGTCACGCACGGCAATGATGCTCAGGAGCTACTCCTGGCTCTGCACTCAGGAATTACTCCTGGTGGTGCTCGGGGACCATATGGGATGCCGGGATCGAACCCAGACCGGCACAGGCCGGCCCCGTGAAAGGCAAACGCCCTACCCACTGGGCTATCGCCTCCGCCCCCCCACTTCTCTTTAAAACTATTTATTCCCACTTTAATGTTAGGTTTGCTTTCTGTTTGCCTGTTTCTATGTTTCTAAATTAAAAGTGAATGTAATTATTTTATGTTATTTGAAACATATGTAACAGACAGAACAGAAACGTGGACCATAATTGTAAACATCCTTTGGAAGTATATGTTTCTCTCAGGAGAAACATCTATGCTTTCTGTCAGCTGGATGGGACTTTGGATATTCATTCTTGAATTTGTAGATTGTTGTTAATCCGGCCCAGGTATGCTGATCCAGAGACAGACATGGGGCAGAGCTGCTACTGGCTCTCCCCTGTGCCCAGCCGCTCATGAGGTGCCCGGGAGGGATGGCAGGTTCTAGCCCTGGCCCGCCACCCCCCCCACAGAGCTACACAACAAGCCAGACGACCCCCCCACTCCATGAGAACCTCCATTTTCCACATCCGGACATCCCCTTGTCAGAACTCCACCCAGCAGACCAGCCTATCACAGCCGGCTCGTGCCGCCGCACAGTTCATCAATAAATGCTGGATTTTGAGATGACTACAAGAGTATGCTACCTGCACGGCAGAGCCTGGCAAGCTACCTATGTCGTATTTGATATGCCAAATACCAGTAACATTTATAGACCTCATTCCCATGACCTGATGGAATGGTTTGAGACTCTTTATGTCCCTGGAGCAAGCAGGTGCCCTTGGCTCTACTTGCATGAGACAGATCATATGGAGATGTTACTGGTGCCCGCTCTAGCAAATTGATGATGAACGGGAAGACAGTGATACAGTGATACAGTTATTAATTAAATTTTCTGGGCCTCAATTTTCCCATCTTTGAAACCAACGTATATATATCTAGTTTCCATATTTTTTTGCCCTGAGTCAATCTCCTGCACTGGGCATTCAACAGATATCGCTTCTTTTCATCATGAATCATAATCAGTACTTATCTATCTTCATAGAAATGTTTGGATTATGGGTAATTATTGATTACATATACTTCTTATCTATATGATTTTGACTGAAATCTTCTTTGCAACTTCCTAGAATTTCAAGAGGGAAGAGCAGAACTTTGTGGTCCAGAATGAAATCAACAATATGTCTTTCCTCATTACTGACACCAAGTCAAAGATGTCAAAGGTATTGAAATGTTTGTTTCACCGTTCTCAAAACTATCTGAATGCAACTTCCATGAGAGGACAGTTTTTAAGAGATGCTGTTCTCTGATTTCACATACACATGTTAGAGTGCTAAGGAATGCTTTCATTTAGTATTGTAAAGTATGCAGGCACAGAATAAGGCTACACTTCTCTACTTTGAAAATTTTAGGGAACCTTATAGTAAGAGGGTAATCTTGAGTAAAACGTCTATAGATCAACAATCGTATCAGACATGTTAATTACAGATATTTAGTTAACACTGAATTACCATGATAGAACTGTCTGTAACAGAGAAGGCTTAGGCCTTTGAAAAATAATCTATAGAATCTGTAAACAGGAATTTTATAATAGGACTATATATATATATGTGTGTGTGTGTGTGTGTGTGTGTGTGTGTGTGTGCATGTATGTTGTTATCAAAGCAAGCATTTCTCAAGACAAAACTCAATAAATTTCTTATTTTTTTCTTAAGCATTGAAGAATATGAAATACAAAGTAACTTAAATAAAGTTAAGATGGTATGGTTCACATACCATCTGCTTTTCTCATATTAAAATGTTCCCTTTTCCTTTTAACACTATACAGAAATGCTTATCATTGAATTGTGATGACTTGGAATTTTGAGACTATAGAAAAAATATTAGCAATATTTGCTGGGAGGAACATAGATAGTATACATGGTCGACATTTCAAAAGTGGGAATTAGAGGGGCTAGACAGATAGTTTGGAGGTTCTAGCAGGGGAGCGCAGCTACTCATATACCCTTGACCAAAGACGGGTCACTCCATGAGGGCCTCCATATTCCACATCCGGACTTCCCTTTCTTTAGAACTCCACCCAGCAGACCAGCCTATCACAACCCGACTCATTGAGATCTACCCTGCAGCAGTCCTTTTTAAATCCAGTTCAGGTATGCTAATCCAGAGACTCACAGACATGGGGCAGAGCTGGTACTGGCTCTCCCTGTGCCCAGCCACTCACGAGGCGCCCGGGAGGGATGGCAGGTTCTAGCTCTGGCCCGCCACCCCAACAGAGCCTCACAACAAGCCAGACGAACCCCCACTCCATGAGGGCCTCCATTTTCCACATCCGGACTTCCCCTCATTAGAACTCCACCCAGCAGACCAGCCTATCACAGCCCGGCCTGCACGGCCCTACACGGCCACGCGGTTCATCAATAAATGCTGGATTTTGAGATGACTACAAGAGTATGCTACCCACACAGCAGAGCCTGGCAAGGTACCCGTGTCGTATTTGATATGCCAAATACCAGTAACAATTATAGACCTCATTCCCACAACCTGATGGAATGGTTTGAGGCTCTTTAGGTTCCTGGAGCAAGCAGGTGCCCTTGGCTCTACTTGCATGAGACAGGACATATGGAGTTGTTACTGGTGCCTGCTCAAGCCAATCGATGATGAACGGGAAGACAGTGATACAGTGAAATAGCAGTTGCAATTATAGACCTCATTTCCATGACCTGATGGAATGGTTTGAGGCTCTTTATGTTCCTGGAGCAAGCAGTTGCCCTTGGGCTCTACTTGCATGAGACAGGACATATGGAGATGCTACTGATGCCCACTCAAGCAAATCGATGATGAATGGGAAGACAGTGATACAGTGACAGTGAAGACAGACAGATGGTACATTGGGCAGACTACTTGTCTTGCATGCATAAATTTCGTTTGGTCACTGGCACCCTCTTTGGAACACCAGCACTCTCAAGAGTGGTCCCTGAGTGCAGAGGTAGGAGTAAGCCCTGAACACCACTCGGTGTGACCCCCTCAAACCAAGAAAAATAAAATAGGGACTAGAAATGAAGGGGATGAATCAACTGCAGGTTAGAAAAGGTTTATAATTCCATTTGTGAGAAAAATAGACACAGATTGTGACACTTAATCCTTGTTCTCTAGGCAGCTGTGTCTGATCAGGAAAGGAAGAAAATGAAGCGTAAAGGAGATCGCTATTCCATGCAAACGTCTCTCATCGTAGCAGCCTTGAAGCGCTTGCTGCCCATTGGATTAAACATTTGTGCCCCTGGAGATCAGGAACTCATTGCTCTGGCCAAAATGCGATTTAGTATGGTAAGGTGTTTATTCCATCCCAGTGATAACGAGCACTTCTTGCCCAGACTCTCAACAGTTTAGACTCTTTGAACTCACTGCTCAATGTCATTAGTTTATTGCATTCAGCGTTGTTATAAGTCGCCTTTTGTAAAGGTTCTAAGACTCGGATAAAATAAGTGCTATTTTTCCAAATACCGTTTTAAACAATTTTAAAATGTTAGTCTCCTTCAAGGTGTATGTAAGAGTCAAATAGAGAATACATAAAGAAATAACGGGTATTGTAAAAAAATCAATTTCATATGATGAGAGGCATATCCAAGTTTCTAGCATGTGATTTGATTAATATTAGAAGCACGAGGCATTGAACTAACTGTGGTTAGACAAAACATGTCTTCTACATTGGCAGTTCTGATTTGCAAGTACGAATAATTAGATTCTTAATGTTTCTTTATGGCCCTATATTTTCTCTTCATTCTAGCAAAAACAAGATTGCTAGCTTATGCTTATGTAAACTGAATGACATGTTGTTCTCACCTATTGAGGGGTCTGCTATTCACGGAGTTTGATGCCCTAATCTAAGCAGATTTGCTAGAGGCTGAGCAACAAGGGTTGTATAGGTACAGATCTGTTCACTCTTCACTCCAATATGATCTTCAGGTTATGTTTTTTTGTTATTTCAAAATCATAGGTGATGTTACTAAGTGATGTTACTAAGTGACTCAGTGATGTCAGAGAATTGCTAAGCCTTTTTCAGAGAATTCTGGAGTCAGGCTTTTGACTGACCACCTGGGAATATGTTTCTGTTCCTCATCTTGTGAAACCAAATTAAGTTACCAGAAGCCTTACTGCACTTAGGGTTGAGTTTGATTTTTGCTTTTTAATGAGGCAGTGCTAGGTTGGGAAATAAAAAATCCATCACAAGAACCTTCAAAACTTGTTGGAATGAGAAGCTTCCTCCCAATTTGTGACATGTATTTCAATGCAGGAAAGGTGATTCTTCAGATGCACTATTTCAGAAGTGGTTTGATTTACGTCTCTAGGTGTGACAGTTAATATATTATCAGACCCCTTTTAGGTAATATTTATTTCTTGACAGAAAGACACTGAGGATGAAGTACGAGATATTATCCGCAGCAACATTCATTTACAAGGCAAGGTAAGCCAAAATACATGCTAGATACATTTAGTATCTGCAAATTAAAATTGCTTTCCCAAAATACTATAAATAATGTTATTTATAAATTAGGATATAGAAAATAATTAGCTATAACCTTGTGTAAGTCCTTTTATAGCAGATTCTTGATGTATCAAGTGTTGAATTTTTAAGGTAGGTAATCAAAAGTTATAAAACTGAAAAACAAGAAAGTCACTAATTAAAATAGAGTTTCGAAGTGTCCTTCATATTGAAGAGATAGAGAACTCTTGGTATATGGTGACAGATGTCCATACGAATTTAAAATTTTAGATGTAGTGCACAAAAGTAGCTATGTATTTAAGAGTCATTGGTATTCATCATAAGATGTATTGGAAATTGTTGTTTAAGGAAGAAATGAGTTTATTAGGGAAGTTAAGTGTACATTTAGAAGAGAATTATGAATGGAAACCAAGATGACACATTTCTTTTTCTGGCATATGAAAGAATTTCTCAAAGTAGTTCTGTAATCTTACAGGCACTAGCATTTTTGAATTTTTGTACTAGTGGATAGATTATGCTTTTTCTCAGAGAGTCCATTATATAACATACGTAGTCAAACTATTCATTGTTTTTACTCAGTCTCTTTCCTTTTTATACTGACATTTTTGGGAGAAACTTTTATTTTTAATTATGAAAATATTCAAATGTTTAAAAGAGATAACTCTTCAATGAATGAGAGTCTAAATGTTAAAAATATCTGTTCTTAAAAACCCAAAACAGAGGCCAGAATGATAGTACAGTGGTTAGGGCATTTGCCTTGCACAGAGCTGATCCGGGTTCAATCCTTGGTATTCCATATAGTTCTCCAAGCACCACCAGGAGTAGTTCCTGAGTGCAGAGCTAGGAGTAGCCCTGAGCATTGCCGGGTGTGATCGTAAAAGACCACAACATTAAAAAAAACAAACTAAGCCATTTTTTCTCTTTTAATATTTTGGCATATAGTATGATAATGTGGCATATGCTTTATAATCACAATGCTAAAATGTTTATTTAGTGCAAATATAATGTGCACCTTGATGTGTGACTAAGTAGTAGTAATAACTTTTAGAAATAACCAATTAGAAATATTTAATAATAATAAGTTAGAAATATTTCTAATACAGACTTAGCCTAATGTATACCCATATCAGTCCAGCTTACTCAGAGCTCTAGGATGAATTCCAAAACCTTGGGATCATACCTGCACACATCCTCCAGGGATCCTCCAGAGCTTGCCAAGATTAGCCCACTCCAAAAGAGAGTTCCAAGGTAAACATGTGCTTCTAGGCAGCAATTCACACCACACCCTCTGAGAAACATCCTGGACAGGACTAGTGAGTGTCACACCATTAGAAAACAAGCTCCAGGAACACATTAAAAGCTAAAGAGCTCAATCAGGTCAACAGAGGGTGACAGAAGTCAGGTGATTGTCAGTTACGTCAAACCTTTCTGTTCTGCCCAAAGAAGGTGTTGGGACAATTGCCCTGTTGATGCTTAATAATCCATTAGAACAGAGAATCAAAATTCAAAATAGTCTAACAAAATGAAAGAATTCAGTCAAACAGAAAAAAGGAGTTGAACACATCAGGGGAAAATGATGGTAAGAATGAAAATGGTAATAATAAAAGGTAATAACTTTCATAATTGTTGTTCAAGGGTTTGGACCTTTCAATAGTATAGAGGTGAGATAATTATATATATCAAACTCATAAGTTATTAGTCTGTAAACATTAGATACAAACTCTAGTAAGTAATATAAAATATTAAGTATACCATAGCAAGAGCAAGGTCAAATCAGTAAATCAGTTTTATGGAATATAGATCCACAAGGAAAAAAGAAGCAATAGAAAAAGGGAGAATGAAAATTAAGAGACTATAAGAAAAATAACCACATAATCATTGGAATTCAAGGTGCAGAAGAAAGAGGAAGAAGGGAAGTAAGGGTAGTTTAATAAATAATAGGTGGTAACTTTCCCAATTGAAGAGGGAGTGGAAAACTGATCTAGGAGACCCAAAAAGTACCAATCAAACTAAACAGATGACAAGATTATTGTAATCAAAATGGTAAGAACCGAAGTTAGAGACTCCTTTAAGCAGTAGCAAAGAAATAAAGCCTCACATACAGGGAAAAGCCATAATAGTCATGGCAGATTTCTCTAATGAAACTCTACAAACAAGAAGACGTACACAAAGTCTTCTTTGGAATGATGTATACAAACTTTGGAATGGCGTATACAAAGGTTGAATAAAAAGAAACTCCAACACAGTAGGATTATTACTCAGAATTGAAAGGAGAAAGACATTCTCAGAAAATCATAAGCTTTGGACATTTATAATACTAACCGGCTCTGCCAGGGATAATGAAGAGGCTCAGATAAAATGCAAAGATCAAATGGCACAAGCAACCAAATTCCACATAGGCACATAACAACAAATTCCTTCACATCAATAATTTTTCTAAATGTAAATGAGCTAAATGATTCCATAAAGTTACAAAGGGTATTGGACAAATTAGAAAAAGTTCAGCCTTCTGTTGCTTAGCACAAGAGATATATTTAAACTCTCAAGGTGGGACCATGGGGCCCAAGGGATAGCACGGTGGGTAGGCATTTGCCTTCCATGCAGTCAACCTAGGTTCGATTCCCTGACATCTCATATGGTCCCCTGTGCACCAGTAGGAGTAAATCCTGAGTGCGGAGCCAGGAGTAACCCTTGAGTGTTGCCGGGTGTGACCCAAAAATAAACTCTCAGGGTAAGAACTGGCTCGATGGTACAGGGAAGATAGTACAATGAATAAGGTAATCTCTTGTATGCAGCCAAACTCAGTCCAATACTCTGCACTCTATATGGGCCCTTGCACCAAATGCAGGAGCAGCAAAGTTTATGAAGAAACTTAATAAACCTGAGAAGGTAAACCTGATGCCAACCTATGGGATATTTCAACATTCCACTCTCTTCATTTTGTATGTTAACCAGACTGAACTTCAATAAAGTTCTAAGCATGCAATTTGAAGATCTTAGACTAAAAGACATATAGTAGACTTCATCCACCAAAAGCCTAATTCACATTATTCCTCAGTGCATCTACAACATTCTCTAGGATGTAGCACATGTTGGCACACAACTCAAGGGATCTCAGCGTCATGAAACTAGAAGTCATATCTAGTCATATATCTCTCTGTGGTGGTCGCCTCCCAAGTATGTGTTCAGGGGGTCTGGGGTCATTCCTGGTGATATTCAGTCATTTCACTTCCTGGAGCTAGGTATCACTGTGAGGTCCTGTGTATATATGCACAGAATGTGTGTCCCTTCCTGTGTATCTCCTCAACCCCAGATTAGGTTAAACTTTATGATACTTTCAATTCTTAGTATCACTAATCCTCCTCATAATAACCTCAGATGTTTGTTTAACACCAGAGACTCTCAGACATGGGGCAGAGCTGCTCCTTGCTCTCCCTGTGCCCAGCTGCTCGTGAGGCGCCTGGGAGGCATGGCAGGTTCTAGCCCTGGCCTGCCACCCCAGCAGAGCCTCACAACAAGCCAGACAACCCCCCCCACCCCGACTCCATGGGGGCTGGCATCTTCCATATCCAGACTTCCCTCTCGTCACAACTCCACCCAGCAGACCAGACTATCACAGCCCTGCTCCCGCCGCCGCTAGCGGCTGCAGTTCATCAATAAATGCTTTATTTAGAGGTGACTACAACAGTATGCCACCTGCTTGGCAAGCCTGGCAAGCTGCTCATGTAGTATTTGATATGCCAAATACCAGTAGCATTTATATAAGGTCATTCCCGTGACCTAATATAATGGTTTGAGGCTCTCTATATTCCTGGAGCAAGTGGATGCCTTTGAGTTATACTAGCATGAAACAGGCCATATGGAGATATAACTGGTGCCTGCTCTAGCAAATAGATGATTAACGCGAAGACAGTGATAGTGATAGTGATAGTTTGTTTAAAACAAACAGGAAAAGACTGGGTCTCCTGGGATCAACCCAGAGCCACGGCAGAGCCTGGCAAGCTACCCGTGGTGTATTCGATATGCCCAAAACAACAATAATGGACTTCATTTCCAACAAATGGAGATGTTACTGGTGCCTGCTCGAGCAAATCGATGAACAATGGGAAGACAAGTGACAAATGACAAGTTTGTTTAATGTCTGTCTTTTCTTTCTAGTGACAAATTTCATGAATACAAACATTTTTCTCACTGATCTCTGCATAGTGAGTTCACACCACAAAAAGCGTAACAAAATTTTTTTGTTTTTATTTTTTGGGGGTCACACCTGGTGATGCTCAGGGGTCACTCTTGGCTCTGTACACAGGAATTATGCCTAGGCGGTTCTCGGGGACCATATGGGATGCCAAGGGTCCATCCAGGGTCAGCCCTTTGCAAGGCCAATGCCCTGTGCTATAGATCTGACCCCAGTTTAACAAATTCTTACAGATCTATTCTAGAAGAACTCCTGCTACATTGTAATCATTTACTTTTGTTGTTGTTGTTTTTCTAGTTGGAAGATCCAGCTATTAGATGGCAAATGGCTCTTTACAAAGACTTACCAAATAGAACCGAAGATACTTCAGATCCTGAAAAGACAATAGAGAGAGTATTGGATATAGCAAATGTGCTTTTTCATCTTGAACAGGTTAGACTTTATGTTGATTCAACTATATTTACCTTAATCATACAAAATCATATAAAATATGGTGTTTGTTAGTTTACTATCACTAAAAAATGATATGTGAGTTCAATATATTCATTGTAAAGGATATGTAACCTGTAAATTCTTGATATCTAAATAAACATGTTTCCAAGCATATAGTGTTGCAATAGTATAAAGATAATGTCTTTTGGTATATCAAGGCTTTCGTTTTATTGTAATTGAAATTTTCTACAGTTATACAAATTAACAGTATTGAAACATTTATTTTAAATAATTATAACAAAATGGAGTTATGTCCCATTTTAATTATTTTATTTACAGGAGTTATGTACCAATTCAATTATTTTATTTTTGTGTGTTTTTATTACTCTTGAGCACATATTTGAGACACTATTGTTCCTTGTTTTTATATTAGTAATTTTTTCTCAAGATTTTTTCTTATTAGACTAATTTTTAGAATAAGAGTTCTTTCTCTGTAGTAGAAAAATTACATTTAAAGAAGTGCAATGCATTGGAGTTAAAGTTATATGAGAATAGTGTTTTTATATGATTTTTTGTTATATTCTGTTTTAAATAGTAAAATTGATTTTCTTGTTCACTTTCATTGATAATAATGAGACCTATCTAAAGTTTATTACTTAAATTTTATTTTATACTTGGAGCTCATTATGGCAATAAAAATATCTCATCGGATATTAATAAGACTTTTAAAGTAAGTCTATATTAATATATTTTAGAACTTACATGGAGTAGGTAAAGCAAACATATGTAAAATTTTCCCCTACACTTTATAGAAACACTGTGGCTTACAAAGTTGTTCATGATGATTTGTTACAAGCATTCAATCCTCCAACACCAATCCTACAACCATTACACCTTTCCTCCACCATTGTTTTCCCTGCCGCCTGCCCCATAGCAGGCCCTCAATAATTTATTTTAATTTGCCTGTTATCAATAATTTTGTTAACAAAATCATCAAAATGTTTCCTTAGAAGAAAATTAGTGTAAATAGTTGTATCTCATTTTGGAGACATTAAGTTCTTGTATAAGAGTTTATTAAGATATACAGGTTAAGTCTTCTGTTTTTATGTTTTGTTCGAGATTGGTTGCCTTATACATTACATCTCATCCAATCTTGTGTGTCACTGCTGGTTTAATAGTGTAGAGATTGAGATTTCTTGTCATGTGCTTTAACAAGTCCATTATTGATTGATTGATTGATTGATTGATTGATTGATTGATTGATTGAGTTTTTGGATTACACAAGTGATGCTTGGAGGGTAGTCTTGATCTGCATTCAGGAACTACTCCTGGTGGTGCTCGGGGAAACTTATGGCATGTAGGGATTGAACCCTGGTCTGCCACGGAAAGGCAAATGCCCTATCCACTATAATGTCGCACCAGCCCCAGGAATTCAGAAATTTTAATGGAGTAGCATACCTGGAGTTAGAGTTGTCACCGGATTGTGGCTTTGGGGTGTGAACATGACTGCTGGGGCTTCCTAAAGTACTGGGATGTGGGGGAGGTAGCCTATCTCAATTCTGAGACAGCCTAGAGATTTCAGTCACAAAACCCACCTACCTCAGTTTTCAATACTAGTTCAATTCAGAATTGAAATTTTTTAGAATTTTTTTAACAGGTTAAGATCTGAATGAGGGTCCATCCCAAGACAGTTGAGTGTGACCATGGGCATGGTGGTTATTTTGGAATACAAATGACTCCCAGGACTCTGTTTAGGCAGACTCACCGACCTCCTTGGATTCCCCAGTCATTTCAGCCATTCCTAGGTATCCAGAGGAATTTTTTCAGCTTCTTTTTTTTTTTTTGCTTTTTTTTTAAAAAATTTTTTTTATTTTTACAATTACAAAGATATACAATTAAAAAGTTCATATTTGGGTTTTGGTCATACAGTGTAGCCGCACCCATCCCGCCACCAGTGCCCATCTCCCACCACCAACGTCCCCGGTTCCCTCCCCCTCCCCCCCAGCCCTCCTCCATGGCAGGTTCTTTATTTCTTTCCATTTCTCTATCTTTCTCTTTTCCTTCCTCTCCAGACTATGGATTACAAAACATACATTAAAGGGTTGTCATGTGTATCCTTTTGCCTCTATTTAATGCTCAGTTCTAGGTTGGCATTAGTACCCTCACAATTGTTAGCACACTGTTCCATTTTCTGTCTTACCTAGCCTCTGACTCCCACACGTTTGTGATAATTTCCACCTTTGACAGGACCTCCTGATGTATGTTTCACTTGACCTTGGATATTGGTATCATAATATGTACCTATATATTTATGTTATGCAGATAAATGCAGTCATTCTGTAACTGTCTCTCTCCTTCTGGCTAATTTCACTCAACATAATCTTCTCCATGTCCATCCATTTGTAGGCAAATTTTATAACTTCATTTTTCCTAACAGCTGCATAGTATTCCATTGTGTAGATGTACCAAAGCTTTTTTATCCAGTCTTCTATTTTCGGGCACTCGGGTTGCTTCCAGATTCTGGCTATTGTGAATAATGCTGCTATGAACATAAAAGTAGGGATGGTGTTTCCGCTGCGTATTTTTGGTTTCCCAGAGTAGATTCCCAGGAGTGGTATGGCTGGGTCAAATGGGAGTTCAATTTCTAGTCTTTGGAGGAATGTCCATATTGTTTTCCAGAAAGGCTGTACCAGCCGGCATTCAGCTTCTTTAATCTCTTGAAATTTGTTTATAAGCCCCTGGAGAAAGGCTATTAGAAAAACTTACATGGCAGCGGTGCCAGAGGTGATTTTTGGTTGTGACTGCCAGGGCTTCTGAAGATCCTGGGAAATGAGGGCAGTAGCCCATCCCGACTCCATGAAAGCTTGGTGATTTCAGTCACAAAACTAGTGTACCTGAGTTTTTCAACAGATTTGTTTCTGGGTGAGACTCAGTCCTGAGACAGTGGAGTACAGCTGGGGGCTTGGTGGGTGATTTTGCAATGTCTAGTCATTGTTAGTGCTCCTTTTGCCTACCCTAGTGCTCCCACAGGCTGTGCTTCATGTCAGAGACTATCCCTCCCAA
Organism: Cryptotis parvus; assembly: GCA_021461705.1. Lineage (NCBI taxonomy): Eukaryota > Metazoa > Chordata > Mammalia > Eulipotyphla > Soricidae > Cryptotis > Cryptotis parvus. Next base: position 507,232 of record JAJIBD010038047.1, on the reverse strand, counting down.
GGCCCATATGTGGCCACTCCTGACTGGCATGCAATCGTACAACTGTCGGACAAGGCTGCTATTGCTCTCACCATAGCCCTGCAAGCTGCAGCTGCAGTAGCAGTAGCAATGCTTTCAGCTGCACCATTGCTACCGGTGCTGTTATGTAATCACTATCACTACCTTCCCATTTGTCATCGGTTTGCTCAAGTGGGCACCAGTAACATCTCCATATGTCCTGTCTCATGCCAATAGAGCCTGGAACATAAAGAGCCTCAAACCATTATATTAGGTCATGGGAATGACCTAATATAATTGTTACTGGTATTTGGCATATCAAATACGACACAGGTAGCTTGCCAGTTATGTAATAGTCTTAGAAAATATTATATAGAAATAATTATCAATCAGGAAATGACAAGATTTGTTGTTATGAAATTTTAAGTGATGTATTTTTTTTGTTTTGCTTTTTGGGTCACACCCACAACACTCAGGGTTCAGGGGTTACTCCTGGCTTTTCACTCAGGAATTACTCTTGCTGGTGCTAAGGGGACCATATGGGTTGCTGGGGACTGAACCTGGGTCGGCTGTGTGTAAGGCAAACACCCTACCCGCTGTGCCCAGCTTTCCCAGTTTCCATGCAGCCTCGGTACATCAGGAAATGGAAAAACTTTGAGCACCCACACAGCAGAGCCTGGCAAGCTACCCGTGTAGTATTTGATGTGCCCAAACCAGTAATAATAATAGACCTCATTCCCATGACCTGAAAGAATGGTTTGACACTCTTCATGTTCTTGGAGTGAGCAGAGGCCCTTGGACTGTACTAGCATATGAACAGGGGCAAATATAGATGTTACTGGCGCCCACTTGAGCAAATAGATGAACAACGTGAAGACAAGTGATACAAATATCTAATTTAGTTATTTCCGGAAATGACTATTGGATAACCATCTGTGGCAGTGTATTACTCTACCGTTAGTTTGTTTTTTAATTAAAGAACTATTTTAAAAGTTATTACTTGTTGAATTTTAGGAATATAATATTTTGACTGCAATCCCACTAGCTGTGTCAACGTCTTAATTCTTGCTAGTTTTCATATGCATATCTGGATTTAGCTAGGTTTTAAATAACCAGATGTGTTATTGAAATCTGATTTTCTTTTATTTTATTATACCTTTTATATATATAAAATATATAACATGTACTATATATTTATAAATATATGAAAGTATGATGAGTTGTGTCATTGATACTAATAATGCAATTCATTTTACTAAGCAGCCATTCATTTTTCTGAACATTTATTGGATATACTCTCTATGGCAACATTGAACCAGAGAGGTGCTGAGAATTGAATCTTGTCACTCTACTTAAGCAGTTCATGCTCTAGTAGAAAATGTGGAAACAGAAATAGATTCTCAAATAATTATAAGAAGATCTTGGTGTTCATATTTCTAGCATATACGTATTCACTTTGTTTAAGGATATTTGTCTTGTGCAATAAAAGGCTCTGGATATTGCTATTTTGTAATAGCGATAACCTTTCTACCATGTTTACCACTGTATCTTCTATGTCCGTTATGTTTTAGGTTTGTTGTTTGTCATTCATAATGATCAGAATAACTAATTTCCATTAAAGCTAGTATTTATGGTTTTTTGTTTTAAATAGCATAGCTTTAAATTTAATTGTGTTAGGTCTAGTTGTACAAAAATACCTTTTATTCTATATCAACAGTTATACTTACAATAATTCATGCAATGAAGAAAAAAGAAATCAACAATTAACAGAAAGTATTTATTAATTTTATAGAGGAAAGAGGGTGCAGAAATAGTGCTTTCAATTTCTGAAATAAATACTATTTCAAATTAAACAGTATTCCCTTTACTACAAATCATTTATTAAAAACTTAAGCTTCTATGGTCCAGGCATTTTGAAGGAACTTTATAGGCATATTATATTCATTTTATTCCCTTTACTACAAAGAATAATAAATCTAGTTTATGTTTTTAGCTAATTACCATTTTATTTTCTTCCAGAAATCTACATATATTTATCGGAGATATGGTCTGGGAAGTACAGTGTTTAATTCCCTACTATTACTAATTAGTTTGGAATTACATTTTTTTAAAAAAAACTTCCTCTTTAATATTAAAATCTTTTTTTTTCCTTTTGGATGTCTAAACACCATTTGCTAGATAAATAACTTGCTTGCATCATTAACTATAACTTTTAAATTCTCACTTATTCTATTCTAACAGTTATTTTAACATCTCTGCTAAATTAGATTTTTTTACTCACTCCTAGTAGTGTGTTAATGAAGATTTGTCATCTGTCTGTTCCATAACAAAAGAACAGTAGAATTTTCTTCAACTGTCTAGTCTTATTGAAAACTATGTTGAAAAGTTATACATAAGCAAAAATGTAGTAATTATGTAAGTTAAACTTAATCACGAGTATGCAATACTTTAATAGAGAATGTTTTTTTTATTTCCTTGATTTTACAGATGACGTCATTTTGAAAGTACACACTATTGGGAAAATATTCAATGTCTACTAAGTAACATGTGACATTTAAAAAATTTCTAGTTTAGGACATAGAAATTTCAAAAGTTTTTACTATAAAAGGTACAGTTGTGTATTGCCATACTTTAAGAATAGTTTGGGGTGTGACTCTGTGCTCTGGTCTCTTTCTACCTCAGGTGGAACATCCTCAGAGGTCTAAAAAGGCAGTCTGGCACAAACTGCTCTCTAAGCAGAGGAAAAGGGCAGTGGTGGCCTGCTTCCGAATGGCTCCTTTATATAACCTGCCAAGGTGAGTTTTTTTCCAATATTTATAATAAGTTAAAGTCATTCCTCCACATGTGCCTATCACACCTACCTTAATCTGGATGCAACTGTCCAAAGATCAGGACGGAAGAGTTGTATAGCTTCCAGTAACATTGACTTGTTTCCTCTTTTAGGATATTCTTAGATAACTGTGGATTGTGATAGTGATATGGACTCTTAAATCTGGGTGAAGAATTTTTCTTGGATAGGGGACTTAAAAAACCACAGCAAGGTTTTAACAGAGGGTGAGGGGCAACACAATGGGAGAATTAAGCCCCACAGCTGAGTTGTTCTTGTTATTGGTGGTGGGGGTGTTGAGGTGGGAAAGACATATGAATCACTGAGAGGGGCTGGGGATATGGTGATGGGTGTGGAATTGGAACAATGCACATGGGAGACCATCTTTGATGGTTTGGTACTGTAAGTCACAGAATAGCAATAAATTAGAAAATACGTTCACATTAGCAGAAGAGCGTTATTAGGAATGCATTCTTTATTCTCCGGTTGCCTTGTTTTAAATCCTGGTACCTTAGCTTATGACTGCATGACATTAATGAAGCTTCTTTTTTTAAAATTAAACATTTTATTATACCACCGTGAGATATACAATTACAACGTTGTTCATGTTTAGAGGTTTCGGTCACATAGTGTTCCAGCACCCGCCCTCCACCAGTGCCCATTTCCCACCACCAATGTCCCCAATTCCCTCCCCAATCCCATAGCCTGCCTAAATGGCAGGTTCTTTATCTCTTTTTCTCTCTCCCTCCCTCTCTCCCTTCCTTCTCCTACACATTGTTGGTTTCACTACATACACTTGGAAGCCATCCTGTGCATTTTTTTTGCCTGTATTTAATGCTCAGTTTTTTTGTTGGTATCAGCCCTTTCGACATTTATTCATACATGTTCCTTCTCTGTCTTACCTAATCTCTGACTCCCTCACGTTTGTGGTAATTTCCACTTTTGGTAAGACCACCTGATATATTTATGTCATGCAAATAAATGCAATGATTCTATGTCTCTCTCTTTCCTTCTGACTAACTTCACTCAACATGATCCTTTCCATGTCCATCCATTTATAGGCAAATTTCATAACTTCATTTTTCCTAACAGCTGCATAGTATTCCATTGTGTAGATTTAATGAAGCTTCTTAACTGACTTTTACTAGCAACTCTTGTCTGTGTCAAGAAAGAATTTCCTCAGTTTTAAGATTATTTAATGGGTTAAAATATACACAATGTCTAGACGTGAACTTGTCACAAATAAATGGTGACTTCTTTATTGTTTGTATGATTATTAGCAACTGGAGAAAACCATTCATGTAAAACTGACTTAGGCCAATATAACTATTTGTTTTTTGGTTTTGAGCCACGTCCAGTTTTCCTTATGGCTTACTGACCCCATCTGTGCTCAGAGATCCCTTCGGCAGACTCTGGGGACCATAAGGGTCACTGTGCATTTAACCTGGGTCAGCTGCATATAAGGGAAGCACCTTACCCACTGTTGTACTATCCTTCTGGCCCTGAGAATATAAATAAACTTGAGAGAACTTTCTTCTCTTCAAGAAGCAACACTTGGTTGTCAGGAAAGAAGTTACATAATGAGTTCGAATTAGACTTGATGGTCCAAGGTATCATTTCAGACTTCCTGCATTTTTTTTCCCAAAGAAATTGCCATTTCTTGCTTGAGCAAGAAATATTATATTTTTATTTTATTTTTATTTTTTATTTTTTTGCTTTTTGTGTCACACCGTCATTGCTCAGCAGTTACTCCTGGCTCTGCATTCATGAATTACTCCTGGCGGTGCTCAGAGGACTATATGGGATGCCGGGATCGAACCCAGGTCAGCCGCATGCAAGGCAAATGCTCTACCTGCTGTGATCTTGCTCCAGTCCCTTAATTGAGCTTTAGGCAAGGAGAATTGTCCCCTTGTCTGATAAACAATGCCAGGCACATTTTGGGGTTGGCGAGGGGGCATCTCTGACCAAAACATCCCCTTCTTACGAATATGTTTCATGATTTCTCTTACATATTTATGGAATACTTTTTGCATATATCCTATTGCATACTTCCCCAATAGAAATGGGGCTATTTGTGTCTTTGGCTCAGATTTTAAGAAGTTTTAGAGTTGTATTTCTTTTATAATGTCAACCTCTGGGACCCAGACTTTAAGTCACTGTTACAAGAGGAATATAAAGAAGAAAATGAAAATACAAATAATACAAGAGTAAGCCGATATAAGTAGAAGAAAGACAAAGTCTCACTTTGCCCCTTCAGTGAGGCCTTGTCACCTTCTCACACTGAGTATGTGTCTGTATTCATCTCCTCCGTAAGTTAGTATTACCTATAAATTCTCTCACTCAACTACGTTTGCATCAATCACATAGACTCTTTACCTTGAATTCATATGATCATTTATTTTCTGGTGACCCCTCTAGTCGTTCCTCAAGTTTAATCAGATCTTCTTTGATAGATTTTGAATTGTATCCTTCCTTTCCTGGCCAAATGTTCAACTCTCTTATTTATCATTGCCACCAGTCTAGTTGATGGCAGAAAGTTCTAGTTTCTCTGCTGACATAGGGTTTGTAATTTTGTTCTCTCTAATATATCATTGAAGAAACCTGTCCCTAATTTTGATAACTCCCAAATATGTGACTCTTAGAAAATACACTAAATAATTTAAGAAATAACCAAATCACAATCATTGAATGAGAATACCTATAAGGAAGTAGCATGTGTTTTTATTTAAATGCTGCAGAGGACTTTCACGAACCCTGAAGTTTGATACCTTTTGTCCGTCATGCTTCTCTCCATCACACTGCCTCTAGTATTTCTAAATTACTATCAATTTCTTTCCAGTTTCCGGGCCGGAGCGATAGCACAGTGGGTAGGCCATTTGCCTTGCACATGGCTGACCCGGGTTCGATCCCTGGCATCCCATATAGTCCCCAAGCACCGCCAGGAGTAATTTTTGAGTGCAGAGCCAGAAGTAACCCCTGAGCATCGCCAGGTGTGACCCAAAAAAAAAAAAATTCTTTCCAGTTTTCAATGCCATTCACATAAAAAAAACTATATTTCATGCCTCTGTACCTTTTCTTTTGTATCATTTAGGTGAGCTTCTTATTCCTCACTGCCACATTTTTTTAAAATAAAGATTTATTTATATTTAAACTAGAAAAAAAACATTCTTTAAAATAAAAATTTTATTTTTCCATTGCACCTACATGAATACTTTGGTTTACAAAGTTGTATGTGATTTGTTACAGGTATTCAATATACCAACACCCATCCCACGACTGTTGCACCTTCTCATCACCATTATCTCATTATCCCAACTACTTCTGTAGACTGCCCCAGAGCAGGCCCTCGATAATTTATTTTACGGTGCTTGCTATAATTTTCTAAAACAATAATCAAATCTCAGAAGAAAGTTAGTGAAGATTGTGTATCTCACCATGGAGCTTGTATTAAGCCCTTGTATAATATATTATTAAGATGTTACAGGTTAAGTCTTCTGTGTTGATATTTTGTTCATCAAGATTGGATGCCTTCTCTAATATCTCATGAAGTTCCCTTGATATCATGACTTTATATTTTTTCCTATATTCGAGTCTAATCTTTAAATTTCATTATGTTTACTTATTCTAATTTCCATTTGTCATGTATTTTATAGGTCACTATTTTCAGTTAGTTTCCCAGGAGTCAATGTTTAGAAAACTAAATACTCTTACAGATTTCTCTTAATAGATTTTGTTTTGTAATTCTCTAAGTCTGTCCAATATGAACTCAAATGCTGAATAATTTCTCTCCAAACACTGGTTATATTGTTTGTTCTGATCCAGGTCTCTTTGAAAGCATCAATTTGATATTATCACATTCTTCTCACTTTATTTATCTTATTTTCCTTTTCACTGTGAAGAACTCTAATCTCACATATGTAAAGTTTATGCTCTGCTTAGTTGAATCAAGCCTCTCACCAACCCTCTCTTTCATTTAAAATCTCTTATAACTGAGGTTTCCGTAGGGTTATTATAGTTTTAAAAACAAAAAAAAAAAGAAGTGAGAGTTGGCCAAGTTGGATAATTTGCTCAGTGTGACAATGCTTAGATATGGCTGAGCTAGAATTAAAGTCCAAATCAATGTGTGACATGAGAAAAATGGCTCCATGCGTGAAAATCAATCAAGAGAAGGAATTTATTTTTATTTCATTCTTTCAGTACATAGATACTCCCATGATAAAACTCTACTTTTCAATTTATTTCTTTGCAAAAAAATAAAAATCACTCTGTTTAAAACTGTGTTTATCTTTCAGGCATCGAGCTGTCAATCTCTTTCTTCAGGGCTATGAAAAGTCTTGGATTGAAACAGAAGAACATTACTTTGAAGATAAACTGATAGAAGATTTAGCGGTATGTTTTTAATCTGGATATAAGAGAAAAAGATCTGGGGCTTAGTTGAATAATATGGATATAAGCACTTATCCTGTAACTTTGAGAGGAAAAACAAACATTTGCAATATACAGGTCTCAGAACACTAGATTTGATTGCTACTGCGATCAATCTTTGATAATACAGTTTTTGATTAACTCAGCTGTCCCTGCTTATTCCTTTTTAAAATTCTTTCAAGTGGCTAAAATACAATGAACTGAAAATAGAATAATCTGAAACATAATGAAATTATTCAGCAAAGCAGAAGTTGTAAGTTAACAACTACAACAACAGAAAGGATATGATGATGTTTATGAAAAACTAAACGAGTCAGAAAGTGAACAACTAGACTTAAGAAGAGCAGGAAGTCATGATATATATAGCTGTCCTCAAGCAACAAATTTGTACAATCATATAGGTAGAGAGGTTGCGTTACTGAGAAACTGATATCAGGAAGCTACATGTTCATTTTTGGTAAAACATGAGCCCCCTTAAGATTTTGATAAAGTCATCTCCTCAGAAAAGTTTGTAAGCATATAGTCCTACAGAATTTTTCTCAGAGAAGTTAAATCACCAAATTATGCACATACTATTATTACTTTTTAAATTCATAATTATCAGGAAAAATGTATAAAATAATCCAATTCACTTTATTCTTTTAATTTAAATGCATTCAATATGTCTTTAGATCAAAATAAGCCATATATTGCATTTTATTTGTTTGGCTTTTGGGGTCATAACTAGTGATGCTAACAGTGTTACTCCTTGCTTTGCACTCAGGAATTACTCCTAATGGTGCTCAGAGGCCATATGAGATGCCTGGGATCCAATCTGGGTTGACCGCATGAAAGGCAAACACCACCTCCACTGTACTATCACTCTGATCCCTTATATTTTATTTTTAATTTTATTATAAATTTTGCTTTCTGGACTGCACTCAGTCGCGATCACAGACTACTACAAGCTCTGTGCTCAGGTATACTTAGTGGTGCTCAGTGCAGTGTCAGCGATTGATCCAAGGTTGGCCATATACAAGTCAAATGCCTTCCATGCTGTGCTGTCTCCCCCGACCATTTTTTTAAGAAATGAATTTGTATTCATAACATTAACCTAAAATCCAGGAAAGAATATAATTTAAGTGGAGGGAAAATTGGTGTGAATGAGTACAGCAATGAGCATTAAACAATTTATTAAATAAGTATACCTTTTACTGATAAATTTATTAAAATAAAGATGTTTCTGTTTCACTGAATTCTAAATGCCTAGTCTAGCAGAATATCCAGAGGGGAAATGTATTATTGAAAGATGTTTTATTATGTATAGCTAATATTTCTATGCTATGTTAATTAACATGATTAATAATAATGTTGCATGCATTTATAGTAAATATATAATGCAATAATATAATAATTCATAATTGATCGAAAACAATTTATTAAATAATTCAATATCAAGTCAGTAAATTAATCAGTAAAAATGACTCATTTTCTTATGGATAAAGTTCTATACAATAGTAATAGTATACACACATATGTGTGTATATGTGTGTGTGTATAGAAAGAGAGGGGGGAGGGGAGGAGAGAGAGAGAGAGAGAGAGAGAGAGAGAGAGAATGAAAGGTGGTTTGAGGGCCATACCAGGAGCTAATCCTGGCTCTGTATTCAGGAATCACTCCTGGCTGGCTCAGGGGGCCATACAGGGTCCAGGGAACTAAACCTGAATCAGCTGATACAAGCTGCTTTAACCTCTGTACTATCTCTCTGGTCCTCAAACATACATAGTTTTTGTTTTGAAAGTAACTGAAAATGAAAGGCATAATATATAAGTGGTTCAATATTGAACTCATTTCCCATAATGAACTCATTGTATAAACAAAGATAATGTTTTGACAGTTTCCATTGCTATGCCAATGAAAATGTTATACTTGAATTAACAGAATTTCATTACAAGTCTTCATAAATGGATTCTTCCCTAAATTTGAAATCTATATAGCATTGAATGTGCAGTTAACTTATGAATCGTCTTTTCAAGAGCAGTTTCAAATTTTTTAAGTGATACAAATTTTCCTTGTTTATATTGTTGTCAAATTATTAAATCCTTCTAAAACACAACACAGTTTTACATTGATATGTTATACATCCAATACACTGGCAGATATGGATGAATAATACATGCAAAATGTACATGTTTCAGCAAGAACAAAAGGGCTTCTGTTTATTTGCTGTTCCTAACCTTCTCCTTGCTCCAAGAAATGTGTAAACATTTCATAAAATGTGAGATTGGGGCTGGAGTGATAGTCCAGCAGGTGGGACATTTGCCTTGCACACGGCCGACCTATGTTCCATCTCCGGCATCCCATATGGTCCCCTAAGCACTGCCAGGAATAAGTCCTGAGCACAGAGCTAGGAGTAACCCTGAGCATTACTGTGTGACCAAAAAAAAAGCAAAAAATAAAATGAAATAAAAAGGTGAGATTTTACAAATATATATATTTTTTTCAGAAACCTGGAGTGGAGTCTTCGGAAGAAGATGAGGGCAACAAAAGAGTTGATCCTCTTCATCAGCTGATCCTGCTATTTAGTCGAACAGCATTAACTGAGAAATGGTATGGGAGGGTTCCTACGAGATAAAGAAAGAACAACTATTATTTAGAAAAAACGTGTCTGAGTATTCTCTGTGTGTATGTGTTATGCACCTGTGTTTCAATTTCATCTTATTCTTGTTAGGAGAGAGAGTTGTTCAAAAAGTCTGAAAAGTCTGACATACACCTTCTAGCCAGCATCCATTCAACTCACGTTGTAATGTCTACCTCTGAGATCCAGTTTTTCTTACTAGCTAATTTAGTTGATTCTGAGTCCTCTTCAATGAAATTTCTCTTTATTGCAAACAGTCCTTATAACGAAAGAATCCAAAGTCATTTCAAATAGCCAAAGTGTATGGAGAACAATGGTGATCAAAAATTTCCTGGCAATACTGCTTCCATTGTGCAGAGGGTCTTAGAAACCCTTTAGGAGGTGGGTAAGCCATCATCTCAATCGCATTTTCTTTGAGATTCATTTCAAGGAAATTCTCCATTTTTCATATCTTCTATAGACTTGATCATATTAATTCAGTAAAGTCACAAAGGATCGGCCTCTATGAAGTTAAATAATGAATGCACTTGTAGTCCTGATAATCAAAACCATGCTTAGCTTTTGCTCATTGCAGGGGTGCTGCATAGACTTGCTCTGTAGATGGAACAATTCAAAAGCTATCAAAGATTTACCCGCTTCCCTGCTCTGTGAATGGAGCCTATTTTTCACCACGCCTGAACACCCTTCTCTTAGGAGGCTGGGAGATAGTATAATTATCAACTCATATCCACATGGGGCCTGTCAGTCTTGAAGAGTTCGTTTGACCTCTATGCATGCCATAGTAATGTACATTTCTCTTCTTAGCTAATGTGGTCCATCCTTCTCACTATTTCTCTCTCTTATTATTTCCTAACTAACCAAATCATCTCATCCCTAAGCATAGAGCAACTCTCTGTCTGGCATTGTCAGGTAATGAGGTATTTCTCAAGAGCGAATCATTTTGGTGGCTGGTTTACAATTGCTAAAATAAATTTGAGAAAAGAAGGTATTTTTTGTTATAGACACCAATTTTTGTAAATCCTTTTTTTTACTTCTTAAAAGAACGATAATCATATTAGCATTTCCTCATTTCTGAGAATGATTTCTGTGACCAGCATATTTTGAAAAATATAGTAGCATAATAATTTGGGAAGTCTTCCATCAGATTTTGAAAACTCCTGTCTGTTTAAAATGTGCTTGTTCTAAATTTTGAGGCTGTAATAAAAAGTAAAGTGATCATATTGGTGTGTGAATTGATAGACTATATATTTTGTGATGCTTGAAGCTTTTTCTGTAAGCTAAAGCAGGACAATAATTTAAGGGCCTAAGTCATTTGTTTCCTGATTACATGATATATTTGAAAAAGTACAGTTTTTTTTTAGTTTTCAAAGGGCATACTTGTTGAAAAAATTATTTTCTATGATGATATTTATAAATAGCTTTCTACTTAAAAACTAATTCGTTGTTTTCTTATTTTCCATAGCAAACTGGAAGAAGATTTTTTATATATGGCCTATGCAGATATTATGGCAAAGGTAAATATGAATTTTTATTTTATTGTTGAATTTAAATAAAAGGAAGTCAGGAATGTAACTTGAGAACAAAGCACTTGCCTTATACATATGAGCTCCAAAGTTTGATCTCCGGTGCTGCAAAAAAAAAATAATTGCATTCTTATTTTGATAATCACGATCACGATCACGATCTTCCCGTTGATCATCTTTTTGCTAGAGCGGGCACCAGTAATATCTCCATATGTCCTGTCTCATGCCAGTAGAGCCAGGGGCATCGGCTTGCTACAGGAACATAAAGAGCCTCAAACCACTATATTATTTCATGGGAATGACCTAATGTAATTGTTACTGGAATTTGGCATATCATATACAACACGAGAAGCTTGCTAGGCTTGCCGAGCAGGAGGCAAACTCTTTTAAACACCTCCAAATAAAGCATTAATTGATGAACCACGCGGCCGCTTGTGGCCGCGCGAGTCAGGCTGTGATGGGCTGGTCTGCTGGGTGGAGTTCTGACGAGAGGGAAGTCCAAAAGTGAAAAATGGCGGCGCCCGTGGAGTGAGGGGGGGGGTGGTCTGGCTTGTTGTGAGGCTCTGCCGAGTGGTGGGCCAGGGCTAGAACCCACCATGCCTCCCGACTGCCTCATGAGCGGCTGTGCACAGGGAGAGCAAGGAACAGCTCTGCCCCAAGTGTGAGAGTTTTGATAATAAGAAAATATTTACATACCACGATATCTGAGAAAGTATAACAATCTATGTGTTATTGGATTAAAAAGAAAACATTGTTCAATTTTAGACACTTAAACTACATTAATCTCAGCTTTCTTTTTTTTAATTTGAATTTTTATTTTATTCTTTTTTTTTTTTTTTTTTTTTTTTTGCATTTTGGGTCACACCCGGCAATGTTCATGGGTTACTCCTGGCTCTGCACTCAAGAATTTCTTCTGGAGGTGCTCAGGGAACCATATGGGATGCCTGGGATAGAACCCAGGTTGCCCGTGTAAAGGCAAATGCCCTCCCCACTGTCCTATCCCTTTGGCTCCTAATTTCAGCTTTCCATCTAGCTTTCTTAGCAGGTAGTAATTATTTCTGACTTTACAGAGAGATCACTAATTTTTTTCAATCACTATCACTATCACTATCTTCCCGTTAATCATCTATTTGCTAGAGCGGGCACCAGTAATATCTCCATATGTCCTGTCTCAAGCTAGTAGAACCCAAAAGGCATCCGCTTGCTCCAGGAGCATAAAGAGCCTCAAACAATTTTATTAGGTCACGGGAATGACCTAATATAAATGTTACTGGTATTTGACATATCAAATACTACACAAGCAGTTTGCCAGGCTTGCCGTGCGGGTGGCATACTGTTGTAGTCACCTCTAAATAAAGCATTTATTGATAAACCGCGTAGCCGCTAGCGGCCGCGCGAGCCAGGCTGTGAAAGTCTGGTCTGCTGGGTGGAGTTGTGACGAGAGGGAAGTCCGGATGTGGAAAATGGCGGGCCCCATGGAGTGGGGAGGGTTGTCTGGCTTCTTGTGAGGCTCAGCTGGGGTGGCAGGCCAGAGCTAGAACCCGCCATGCCTCCCGGGTGCCTCCACGAGCAGCTGGGCACAGGGAGAGCAAGTAGCAGCTCTGCCCCATGTCTGAGAGTCTCTGGTTCAGCATACCTGGGCCAGATTGAAAAAAAAACTGCTGCAGGGTGGCTGTTGATGATCCGGGCTGTGATAGTCTGGTCTGCTGGGTGGAGTTGTGACGAGAGGGAAGTCCGAATGTGGAAAATGGCGGGCCCCATGGAGTAGGGGAGGGTGGTCTGGCTTCTTGTCAGGCACAAAAATAAATAAATAAATAAATAAGTAAGTAAATAAATAAATAAATAAATGAATAAATAAAATCCAACAACCACGATGTGCAACTCTCGTTTTATAATCTCTTCCTCTACCTCCATCTCAGCTTCTGGTATGCGGGGCTGAAGTGAAGTAATTTTTTTTCAAACATTAATTTATTCAACAGATATTCACTGGACATCAGGATATTGGAGATAACATAATATACAAGTTTTAGAAGTATTGTTTAAACCACGTGACCTTAACTCTAATGCATTTTTTTAAGTTATGGTGAAAATGGAAGAACTGCACATATTCTGTCTCCATGAAGTTTATTAGCTCATTGAAAAAATTCAGGATTAATAATGTGTTTAATGATAGAGGAACTATTGCAATACTGGAAAAGACTGCACAACACAGACTGGGACCTCATGATGAATGATTTTACTGTACAAATAATTACTCATGTTTATTGAGCATTTTATTCATCCCTTGCCATCTGAGGGCCAAGGAGGGGATGAGTACACAAGACGATGGGCCACAGTGATAGTGCAGCAAGTAGGTGCTTACCTTGCATGCAGCTGACCCTGGTCCTATCCCCTATCCCCAGTACTCCATAAGGTCCTGAACCCACCAGGAGTGATTCCTGAGTGCAAAACTAGAAGTAACCCCTCAGCACGAACTGGTGAGACCATCCAAAAAAACAACAACAAAACCAAAGATGAGTCAGAGTTTTTCTTAGATTCTTGACTTGGGAAGACAGATAGATGGTGGCTTATAAGCCTAAACAGAACACGGGTTCAAGCCTGCAGTGAATAATGGAAAGCCTGCAGGGAAGAAGAAGGCTGAATAATGAAAGTTTAGGTATATTCTTTAAAGATGCCTGTGAAACAGTTAAGTAAAAACGCCAAATTGATAGGAAATTCACATCTTCTGTTCACGTGAACAGGAGCTAAGGGAAGACCGTTACACATGCACATTGGGATCCAACAGCATTAGAAAGTACTTGATGCCCGAGGAGTGAATGAGCTCACTGGGGCAGAAAGGGAGCTTGAGAAGAGGAGAAGGACCGAGGCTCTGAGAATGTGAATGCGCCAGAGATGGTCTGAAGGAAAGGAACACTTCAGAACTTAGGAGAAACTTTTACCTGTGATTTCATATTGGAGCAATGTGTTGACCTCACACTTGCTTCAACTGAGAAATTGTACAGGTAAAGATGGAGCACTCTCCAGGATGTATTATAGCACAACTTGTGACTGAGGTGAGAGCAATTATAGAGGATTGTGGCCAGGGGCCACTGGTGGTTCAGCTGTCATATATGGAGGAAGGAAGAAGAGGTGTGATACAATGACATTTATTTACTGAGGAGATTCAGAGGGAGGATGAAGATGTGCTGATAATTATCTAGATGGTCACTTGTCACTTGTCTTCCCATTGTTCATCAATTTGCTCGGGCACCAGTAACATCCCCATATGTCCTGTCACAAGCAAGTGTAGCTCAAGGGCATCTGCTTGCTTCAGGAACAGGAAGAGCCTCAAACCATTTCTTCAGGTCATGGAAATGAGATCCATAATTGTTACTGGTTTTTGGCATATAATAAAACACAGTTAGCTTGCCAGCCTTGCTGTGTAGGTGGGATATTCTCAGTAGAAGGCTCTCATCTTGAGCATTTACTGATGAAACTCAATGGGGAGAGATCAGCTTTTCTCTAGGGTGGAGCTCTGAGGAACTGTGGAGTCTGGATATAGAGAATGACTGACCTCATGATGTGGGGTTTCCTCTAGCTTTCATCTAGATTCCACTATAGATGGTAGTGTAAGGTAATAATTTTATTTGTTTGCTATTTTGTACATATCTTATAGGGATATAATATATTCATGGCAGTGATCCGACTTACTACTGGCTCTGTCATCACTCATCACTCCTGGGGGCTCTAATATACCCAGGTCGTAATGTGCAAATTAGATGCCCTACCTGTTGTACTATCACTCTGGCCCCACTATTTATTATATTTTAAAAGAAAAAAATTAGCATGCTCATATTCTGATGAATAGAATCTAATAAAATAGGATTGGAAATAATTTGTGCAGTGATAATCTTGAGTAGATGGGAAAGGGCAAACGTCAGAGCTAGGTTTCAGAGCAAAAGGAAGTGATAGCTTTCCAACTTTGCTTTAAATCATAACCCACAGTGAGAAACATGTTTACTCTGTATACTTCTAGAAACAAAAAAAAACTTTAAAAGGAATTCTAGTGTGATTATGCCCTATTACAAATCTAGTCTGAACTTTCTATTTAAATAATATCTACATATTTAAAAACATGAACAGATTTCATTTTCATTTACTAGGTAGGTAGGTGTTTAATTAAAGTAAAAATTTTAAGTGTTAAATGATTAAAGTAGAAGGGCATTTTCTCCTTGTGGAAATTGACTTGAAATATTGATTGGAAATTAAAGAAGATTTTCCAAGAAGTGTGATAAGCCTAATTGAGATTAATAGCTATGGATGTGTAACCATGCCGAATTTCCTACCTTTTTTACTTTTCTCTAGCAGTTCTCAGAAACAGATGCAAATTTAAAAACGGCAGGTAGGAAGCTCAGTTTATGAAGGGAAAGGGATTTTTGCTAGACTGCTATTGAAGAACAGTGGATCAAAGGACTTTTTAATGTAGTTTCAGGAGAGTGAGTGAATCATTGGACCTTGAATTCTAACTGGGTTAAATAAGGAAGTGAGGGAGTGAGAATATAAATACGGAGAATATAATGGTAGATGATTCTGGTTAAAGAAAAGGATATGCTTCAATTCCTCTTGTATAATCTCTCCCATTTGTTCTGGTTGCGTCCTAATGCTAAATCTTAGCTTATTTTTCCTTATTTATGGTGAAATATTTGATAGTAATTGTTTTGTCTCAAGGTTTTCCACTTTATACACACACACACACACACACACACACACATAGAATGTTATTCATATATACATATCCTTATTCCTTTTTGGTTAAAGATATCCCAACAATGCCAGGAGTTGATCACTCATTTTATTCTACCATACAATTCTTCTGATTTATCAATATATGCCACCCATAAATTAATTGAACATAATATATTAGTTACTTTTGTACCTGTGTAGTGCATATTTGGGCTATATCACTGTTATTTTCCCTTAAGACCTTGTATCTTTTTAATATATTACAATGATTCATTACCTTTAAGCAGCCAGATTACATTCCTTTTCATTTAAGTTTGCGTATTAAAACTGATCCTAGTCAATTTGATTTGAATGGAAAATTCATGAATAGATCATATGTGTAGTATGATATGGACCTCTTAATATCTCCATCTGTATACAATTTACTATTATGTAATACTTTAATTTTTATAGAGAGCATAATAGGTTATGAATTCTTTAATCACATCTAATCTTATTAAATCTAGTATATACTTAAACAATGCTGATGATAATTATTACAAATTATTTGTAACCTAGGTTAACTTATTTTGCACTTTTTGTCTTGTCATATTTTAATCCTGTTGATCTTTTAAAATCTTTTACATGTATCAGAGTTGTCATGATGAGGAAGATGACGATGGTGAAGAGGAAGTGAAGAGTTTTGAAGTAAGATGGATCTTTCTAGATTTGTCTTTACTCTGAAACATTGTTTCATAGCTTTTAACTGACATTTATGTTTCTTGCTTCATGGCTTATTACAGCTTATTTTGTCAAGGAGCTGCATGTGAGAAGCTGGGCGAACCAATTTGAATCCTAAGATTTGCTGAAGTTAAGAACAAGAAATATCGGATAGTTAAATAATCAAATTAAAGTCATATGTTGAGAATGAGTGTTGCCGAGAATTCTGAGATGACATGACTTCAGATTGTTCTCATCTTGGTCAATGTCACAATAGGAAATTTCCCAAAGATGTGTGAGGAAAATACTAATTGGAGAACAATGTTTAACTTTCAATGAAACTAGATTAAAATTAAATTAGATTTACTTTTTCTGAAGAAGTCAAAGATTGGCCTTTTTTGACTTTCGTCCACTTAGGTCACTCATTCCCTGTACATATGTTAATGGCGGCAGATGAAGCAGTTTGCTTGCATGTGGTAGGAGTGGCGTATAGTACTGGACTGTGCTATTTGTTATTATTTTTTCAAATATTCTCAACTGTTAAATACCCTCACAGCCTAAAATATTGCTCAATATTAATTAGTGAGAAGGGAAATAGATAGTATTTCCCCCATTGGCTTAGACTCTGTCTTTGCTTTTTATAATGAAAGCAAGTTGTTGCTAACTGTATTCATTGATCTATGTATTTTTTTTAGAAATTTCAAAAAATGAAGGAAAATAGAATGAACACTTTCATTCTCTTAATTTATATGTCTTTACTTTGAATTGGAAGACTGGAAATATCTAAAAATTAATAGTGGTTTAGACTTTAATTATAGTGGAGCCATACACACATAATAGATACTGTTGAGAAGTAGACATAGATTTGTGACCTTTTCAGGAAAAAATTTGATGTGAGCATTTCTGCAACATTGAACACAATGTAAAAATAAAGATTAAGAGTAAGTCCTGACTTTTGCAACTGAGAAGAAAATCATGAGATGAATTTCCTGTATGGCACTATGATCACTTCTGATGTTTACATATATTGTTTTCAAATCCGTCTTCATTCATAAGAAGTAGATAAGCTAGAATGAGCTGTCAACAGCAAATAATAATGTGTTTTTTTCTGAAGTGCACACCATTTATAGTCTATCAGTTGTCTTCAGAGCAATTGTTTATTGCTATTTTGCTTCTTGTCCTCATCCTTTCTTAAGGTCACAGGATCCCAACGCAGCAAGGTAAAATTATATATATGTGTGTATTTGTCTGGGTCTGAGTTTCAGTTTCTTTGTGACATTTACCTTTGTTAGACCCAACATCTTGGATTCTTTTGTGATTTAAAAAACTCTTGAAATCTTTCTACAAGTTTATAACTCCAATATAAATGGATTCTTCAATATTGCTTCTTGACACAGTCTTTTCTTATGGCAATTTAAATGACTCAGAATTGAAATTAAGACCAACATGTTAATTTTGAGCTGCATACTGGGCTGAGATAACAGAACCCCTGCCTTTAGGTGGATTTGCTTTCAGCTACAGACATTTCAGTACAGATTTCTGTACTCGTCTACCTAATTTTTTATGCCAGTCTTACTACTTGAAGACACGTAATGGATTGATAGATAGGGGAGATTTGAAAGGTGCCTGTTTTTTATGGTGTGAGTGACTGATACGTTTATTAGTAATTCATATTATGCTCCATGACCTCAGCATTTTGCTATAGGGAGAACTAGAAGATTATTCCACTTAGTATTTTTCTCAGTGTATTTTGAATAGCTAAATAGTTGAAAATTTGTTTGAAGAGAGTTTTGATATGGGATTATTACATTGTACTTTTGTTATTTTATCCTGTTAAGCTTGCTTGTACCTTCATTTTATTGTACTTAGGGAAATCAATCATAAATATACTAGGAAAAGAATTTACGTCTTGACTTTAGTTTAAAGTAAAAATCTTTTGGACTAGAGTCATAGTACGGAGTAGGGCTCTTGCTTTGCCTGTGGTCAAATTGGGTTTGATCCCTGTTACTGCATAAGATCCCCGATTTCCCACCTGGAGTGATGCATGTACTTAGAGCCAGGAGTAAAACTCCAGGTGTGGCCCAACCCCTTTTCTCTCCCACCCCCAAAACACACATTGAGTAAAGAAAAAGCAAATTAAAAACTTTCTTTTCCTTTCTTTTTGGGTCACATCCAGCGATGCTCAGCGATGCTCAGGGGTTACTCCTGGCTCTGAGCTCAGGAGTTACTCCTGGCACTGCATGTGGGACCATATGGGATGCCAGGGATTGAACCCAGGTTGGCCGCATGCAAGGCAAATGCCCTACCTGCTAGACTATCACTCCGGCCCCTAAAACTCTCAATATATCTTTTACTTTTGTGAAAAGTAAAATATTTGCTACTGAAAATGAATTTAGGATGTCATAATCTATTTTTAAAAAGCAATCTATAATATTTAGGTAGCTTTTGTGTTTGGAGAGTTACAATGTTATTTTATCATGATCCTCATAAATTAAAAGTCTGACTTCATGCAAAGGCTATCAGGTACAGCATCCACTGGATGGATATGAAATTAATTTGCTGGATTTCTCTACTTCTATTATTAGTTATCCAAGATATAAGTCCTCTGATTATTGAGAGTTAAAAACATGAAGGGTCTCCTACTATCTGCTGAATACCCATTTCCTCCATCGAATCAAGTTCGTGTTTCCAAAAGTGTTTTGGTTTCCATAAAATATGCAAGAATAAAACAGTCCAGAATGAAGTGTTGCTAGTTTAAGAAAACAATGTAATCTTGAAAAAGGAAACAATTTCAGAAAAGGGTGAAGTTTTTAGGATGTTCTTTGAATAAGAAATAATAAGTTTCTTATTCAAAAGCTTAGTGGTGGCCAGTGGAGGAATCTTTATGTTTGGGTTCTAGGCTTAAGTTAATTTGAGACCAAAAAAAAATCAAAGATGTATGGAGGTTATAAATGGGCTAGATGGCTTATATTATGAATATTGAATATACTCACATAATATTCATATGATAGGAATATATATCCTAGTGGAAGGATCAAGAAAGATCTAAGAAAGATCTATCAAAATGAAGGATCAATCATTTTTAAAACATCACTTAAAAGATGCAGTTTCTAGTAACTGCCAAATGTAAGTTTAACACAATAACACACTTCAGGGATTTTTATTTCCTAATCAGATATTTTATCAAATTCCATGTGATTTGATGACATAGTAGTATTTATGCTCTCTGAGTTGCTGTTTACAAAATATATGCTCTGTGAGTAAGCCATATGTACTGTCACCAAATTGAAAAAGAAATGGTTAAGTACCATTGGTCTGAGATTGACTCTGTGATAACAAGAAAATCACTGAAAATATGATCAGGCAAATATTATTTTCTCATTATAAATTTACTGATGTCCCAGATTTTTTACATTAAGATTCCTGTTTGTTTAATCTTATTTAGATAATTTAGCGGTGGAATTGTTAAAAATTATAAGGAATCCAAAGGCTTATTGGATAGTTTCAATAATTATTAAACCAAATTGTATTGAACAAATATTGGTATTATAGATGTTTGTTACTTACCTTTTATTTCTGTCATTGGATGATTATATCATCTGTACTTTCTGTTTCAATTATTGATATGTGATATCTTTAGGAAACATTAAAAGATATAATTAGATATAAAAGAGTGCATAAGAAGAAAAATGGTCATGAAAAATAAGTGAGGCTCGTGAAAATAATAACAGGGAATAGTTAGGGGAAATATTTTCCCCCAGTTCTCTCTTCTTTCAGCATTTTATATATATAATGGACAGGATCCTACTATAACTCTGTGCTTTAATTTCCTGATATATTCAATTTTTATATAAATATCCTTTTATATCACAACTACTTAGTACCTGTTGCATACCAACTTGAATATAGTATAAATAATGTTTTTAATTTTTTTTCAATATCCAGAACTATAAACAGGTCTTCTAAATTTTATAAAGGTATTACTATTAATTGAAAGATAAAAAACATGTTATCAGATACCTCAGCTGTTAATTACTGTGTAAATACTTTCTATAAATTTCAGTTTTTATCAACAAAATAATAACTATAACAAACAAATACCTTCATTTATCTGAGAATATTTCTTCTATCTAAATCAACAAAGAGCTTTGGCACCAGTGTAGATCATACTTTTAAACTGATTTTGCAAAATATACAGAAACATTCCCATGATTTATCTTCTTCTGTTCACATTATATAAAAATCTAAAGATATATCTTTAAATATTTATTGAAAAAATGTATGTAGGGTTTTTTGTTTGTTTGTCTTGGGCCACACCCAAAGGGGCTCAGGAGTTACTCCTGGCTCTGCTCTCAGGAATGACTCCTTATGTACTCTGGACACCATGTGGGATATGGGGATTGAAGCCAGGTCAGTCAAGTGCAAAGCAAACACCCTATAAGCTGCTATATATCTCTTTGGCCACATATTCTTAATGCTGAAAACCCTATGACTGTGAGGCTTAAGTATACTTGAGAAATGGAGATGAACTTCCCTTCTAGACCATCTTTTAAAGTATTAGTCAGTTTGCATAATCATTTAGCAAATGCCCAATTTAAAATCACAGATGAATTCTCTGATGGTTCCCTGCGGTCCTATTATTCTGAACTATTGATTAAAGATAACTTATTTTGTCTTATACTACATATGCCTATGACAGAACTGACATATAATAGAAATTTAGATGACTAGCTTGCATTTATTTTTAGGTGGGCCACAGAGTAGTACCTTGAGCAATCAATATCTAATTTATATTCCAAAATATGCACCATTAAGTATGAGAATCAATTCAGGTTCAAAATGTCTCAAGTATTGATAGATAAATTCTTCCCCGTGATAAAAGCACTTTGTTTGCCCACTTCAGTTACTTACTTTTTAGTTTATTTTGTTTGTCTTTTGGGCCATTCCTGGTGATACTCAGTGGTCACTCCTGGTGGGCTTGGGGGTCCATATGGATTCTGGGGGTCAAACCCTGGTCAGCCATGTGGAAGGCAAATACCCTACCCATTCTACTATTGCTCAGGCCCCATCAATTATCTAATATTACATGCTGTTCTATTTTTCAGTACTTCTTCAGGAATGAATTGGTTGTATATACCGTCTCTAATAGATAAATACCTTAATTTTTAATGATTTTTTTCTGTTCAGAGGAAATTACAGCAGTCTAATTTACAAAATTCTTGACTCTAACAAAAAATCTCTACATATATCAAGTTTAAATATAACTATGAATGTAAAATGTTGAAACATTAATGTTTAAAATATAGGTTCTTTAGTTACAAGTCCAGAAGCTTTATGGTGTCCAGAATGTAGACTAAAGGACTCCATTTCTTGAATTATAAATGGGGGAAGAAGAAATAACTGACACTGGCTTGTGTTCCCTAGCACTCAGGTCAGTTGGTGAAGTCTGCTGAATGTGTCTTTATATATTGAGATTGTTGTTCTCAAATAATGCCTTTTCTGTCTGAGTTCAGCTTCCCTAAAATGAAAAATAAAGAGAACGTATGTTAGCATTTTATTAAAGGTGTTTGAATCCCAGGGAGTAAGAGTAAGGGGGTGTGAAGAGAACTGATCCAAGAAAGGGTGGAGAATAGAAGAGTAGGTAGTGCATTCTTGAGCTAAATATGGCTGTTCACTGATGTAGGTCGCTATTTTGTCATATTGGATGTTTCTTCAAAGACAATTGGATTATAAAATAGTGCTCCTTGAAAGGAACTATGGTGATTATCTTAATTTTTTCCTATTTGCTGCTGTTGTGGCCAAGCTCTTCCTGGAAAATTTGGAAAAAGCAGAGCTAGGATGGGTCCAGGAACTGCGATGTCTCTATATCTGTTACCATGAGGTCGGTAGGAAGATGGAAGTGGTATTAGTAACCAGCTTTCATACCTATAATAATGGTACAATTGCTCTGATGTGAACTGGTTCTTCCAGGAAAATTTGGAGCAATCAGAGCTGGCTTGGGTCCAGGAAATGCAGTCTCTCTGTATCCATTTTCATGAAGGCTTTAGTTAGGTGGAAGTGGTATTAGCAACCAGCTTTCATAAAGTTAATAATGGCACAAGTCATATCTAGAACCACTTTGCTCTAAAAACATAGCAAGTTGATGAGATTGATAGAGAAGAGAAGGATGAAATGAAATGTAGTAATTGCACTAGATAATGTACAGAAAGCATATTTTATGTGTGTTTATATGCACATATGTATACATATGTTCACCCATATGAGTACATGGACCTTGATAGCAAACTATATGAGACATGTTTAAACATACAGTTGTGCATTTTATGTGCACAATAATTTGACTACATGTGCTACTATTTTAGAAATATCTCAGCCTAATGCTTCTGCTTGATCTTATTGTATATACTAACTAGACAGACCATTTCAGAATTTTGAGTATAGACACTCAGATGCAACTGTGTTTGAATTCTAAATCTGCAAACTAACTGTGATCTGAAGCCTAATCTGATGGGGTTAATTAGGTCCATTACTTTATAACATTATAGAACCCCTTAGATATCCTTTTTTATTAAGGTAACTACAGACCTTCTCAGGGCTAAAATTCTGAATGCTTATTCAGGTGCTAACTGCATGACCTTCAGTAGGTCAGATTTAAGTATTCTCTGCCTTAGCTCTGTCTTCTTTGGACTTAAAATTTCGCACTGTGTGTTTTCAGAGGACATAGCAGCCTGATTTGGGATTATGGAGATACCTTAAGTGGTAGAGCACACTCCTTGTATCTGTGAGATTCTGAGTTCAGTTCCAGATGCCACATGCTAGTTACTTATCTTTATTGTTTAAAGGTTGTTTGGGTTTCTGTTACAAGTCCTTTGCATTTCTTGGGGAAATTTTATAATTCTTCTGCAGCATGAGTACTGATAGTAGCATGCATATTTTTAGTCTTCTTCTGAGCTTTTGTGGATCAGTAAAAGAGAATGTGAACTCCAAATTTGAGAATAGGAATGTCACAATAAAATATTTTCATAGAAAGTAATATTTTTCTTGTACATACATTTGTATCCCTATCTTTTTCTAGTCTGATATTTTAAATATCTCAAATTAGTACACTTAGTACACTGAGAGATTAAAAAAGTTTGAGGAAAAGAATGAGAAAATTTTAGGGATGAAAAGGAAGTCTTTTAATGTGGACACCACGAAACCATGCCATAGAGACTTTCGAAGTTGTCCCTGGTTGTGATGACTTCTAATGTCATGCTTTCTAGAACCTCACATAAAATCATATAAAGTTAATTATTTGCTTTATCAGCAAATAATTTATTTTGGATAAATAAAAACCTGGAGCATTTTTTTTCCCTGAAGATCTTTGTAAAGAGCAAAATGTATAACAAAAATGTCCTCAACAAACCAATGGCATTCATTACTTGAAAATTTATACAATAAAGTTCAGGGATAATAGGTTTCATTAGAGATATGAATACAAAATAATGTGAGTGGAATAATTAGATATGTTCCTAGAAAGTCTTTTTTAATAATATAGGTAACACTTGGCAGATAATTTGAGACTGTAGGAAATATATAGTGTTTTTTCTCAAGAGTTGATTTGTATATGATTAATAACCATTTATAAAAATTTACAAATGCAGACTCCTGAACCACTAGAACTTGGAGCTTTCCTAATAGAAATAATGAGTTGCGCTAATCTATTTGTATGATAAAATGTTTTCTAACTTGGCTCAGGAGTCAATCACACCTTAATATTACAGGGTACCAATCACCTTATTTTCTACTGTCTTTTATCAGACTATCCTAGTATATTTATAGTACTTACTTTCTATATTAAAGGTCAGATGTATTGCATCTAAGACTTAAAATATAGGCAAGTGAAAGTTGTTTCTAAAACAGACAGGTTAAACTGAAGTCCTAAAATTTTTTTTTCATTGTCTCAGTTTCTTTTATTTAAAAAAAAATTCAACTTTATTTAAACACCGTGACTTATAAAGTTGTTCAAAGCACGTTTGTTTCAGGAATTCAATATTCCAACACCAATCCCTATTGCTGACATGATCATTTGTGATTTTAGTGATTCATTTTTGCTCTTCAGACTTGTTAAATGATTCTTCATAAAATGAAATATAAATTTTATCACTAGTACACTGGAAATTAAAAACACAGACTCAAATCAACTGGGTTTTATTACTTTATTATATTATTAGTTATAAATATGCTGGAACACCAGAGAAACAACATTATAACCAAAAGATAAGTATATAATAAGATTCAGGAAGAGGTAAGCTATAAATTTGCAGTAGGTAATACATCAAAGTATCCAACCCATTAACTGAACAATTTTTCTCCGGTTAAGTAATTTTTGCTTATATTAGTGAAACTTTTATCGTCATTCATACAAAGTTTTCTTGGAGTATCAACATATCATTTTCTTTTATAAGTTTAGAGTTTATGTACATTCTACTAAAAAGTATAATTGAAATATTATAATATTTGATAATTCAGCAAAAAGCATACAATTAATAATAAAAGATAAAGAAAATTAAAAAGAGCTGAAAACTAAACTTTTTGGGAATTTGAAAATAAAGATTATTCATTGTGAATATATGTGTGATTCTAAACAATTTTGGCCATATTATTAAAGTGTAATTAATTAAAATAGAGACAAATTTAGGGCTGTGACTCAGTGGTAGAAGAATATAGTAAAATGAAGTAACAAAAGTAAAGTAAGAGGAGCCGGAGCGATAGTCCAATGTGTAGGGTGTTTGCCTTGTGCGAGCTCGGCCCATGCGGGCCTGGGTTCGATCTCGGTATCCCATATGGTCCCCCGAAGCAGCGACGGGAGTAATTCCTGAGTGCAGAACCAGGAGTAACCCCTGAGCATTGCCGGGTGTGACCCAAAAAGCAAAAAAAAAAAAGTAAAGGGGCTGGAGCTATAGCACAGTGAGTAGGGCATTTGCCTTGCACGTGGCCCACCCAGGTTTGATCCCCGGCATCCCATATGGTCCCCTGAGCACCACCAGGAGTAATTCCTGACCAAAGATCCAGGAGTAACCCTGCGCATTGCCGGGTGTGACCCAAAAAAGGTAAAAAAAAAAAGTAAGGTAAAATAAAGACAGGTTTAGCAGAACAAGTCAGCAGTAGAATCCATGACCCACATATTAAAATTTGGAGCTATCCATTTTCAATAAATTCTAATCTCATAAGTTATTTCCCTTGCACTGTAAGTCAATTTATATGAACATTTAATATGAGCAATCAATAACTTCAGAAACTAACATATAGGACAAAATTAAATGAAGAATGTGACTCATCTATATCTTTATTTTTTGCCCAAAAAGTCTGCGCTTGTGTTTTAAACCAAATTTTTAGTATTGTTTGCTGCCTTTCTCTTTTGTCCTCAGAGTTACCCAGTTCAATGTTTTTATTTCATTTTTTTTTCTTGTAATATGAATTCAGCATCACCTTGTAGGCTATGATGGCAAATATTAATATTTACTGCCAATCTATTATATTAAATTATGATAAATATTATAATTTTATAAAGGAGGTTCAGCACCTGGAAATTGAACTAATATTATAACTAAAACTTAACAGGCAACTTAAGAAAACACTATGAAAATCTTTTTAGCAATTTCTGAAAGCTTGGAAAGTGTAAAGAATAAAGAAACCTAACTGAACTATGTTGTCTTTATGTAAAGACCATGTATTTGGTGACCTAAGACAGTGTGTCAAGATTGCTTCAAATGACTGTGCTATTGAGGACGGAGCTTTAAAAACAATGCAAATTTCTTGCTATCATCAGATATTTTTGACTTATCTTTCCTCATCATTATAGAGCTCAATCTATTATTTTCTCTGTCAGAAAGCAAGAGAAAGCTCTATATATTCTTTCTTTTTTATAAATTATTCTGATTTGCCTAAATATTTTCTTCACATAAGGCAAGTTGTTGAAGAACTCTCTTAGGCCATTCTATACTTTCTAAATGGAAGAATAATAGTTTTACTACAAACTTGAGTTATATTTAAAGCAAAACCTAATGCTGAGTACTTCTATTCATTACCTGATTTTATCATAGACCCAGATTATGTTCACCTCAACATCAAAAACATTCATAACAATCTTATTTAGAAAATAGCTGTTAAATTTTGGTTGGTCCTGATAAAAAAAAAAAAAAAAGTTTGGTCTAAGGGGATATTTAAATCTTGGATTCGCTCTTGTTTTCCTGTGACCTTGGAATAACCTAAGGACTACATTGAAAGTTGAAGGTGTAATGTTTTAAGACATTTTGCCAATTTAAGCTGAACCTGGGTAGCAAAGAGAACACTACTTTTAAAAAGATAATTGCAAGGTGCCTTTTCCCTGAGTAAGAGAATTTTTAAAAAAATATGCTTATAAGAATGAATCTTCAGTAAATTTGAAAGAAAAAATTTTGTCTTCTATCTTATACATTATTTCATTGTCTGCAACTTTCTTAGTTTAGGTTTTAATATTTTTTATGCTGTGATAAAATTTCCAAAAGTAAAATTATATAATACACCCAGAAGCAACTTTCAAAGGACAATTTACCCCAAAGAAAGAATATTTAGTATCTGTGAAGAGAGAGAGAACCTCCTAGTCAATTGAACAGAGGAAATTCAAGAGACAAGTCAACCTTTTGAGGAAGTGCAATCTTTCCTGTTTCTGAAACGCGAATACTGAAAAGAGACCAGTATATCTTTTTTAACTCAATGCGAATCTCATCATTTCTCATGACAGACTTGCTATTATTGAAACTCTGATGCTCTATGAGAAAAGTGAGTGATCTTTGCCCAGGGAGCTTTTTTTATTATTATTATAAAGAAGGCAAATTTGATATCATGTCTATTTTTGGCTCCTCCTCATGCCCATCCATCATGTGTGATTTCAGTAGTGAAAGAAGAGGATACTGAGATCATAGACTCTCTTGTGCAAGTTGTTCTGGAAAATCTTTGAGCTGCTCTGTCTACTTTTGAAGAACAGACAGCAAAAGCTTTTTTTTTTTTTGCTATTAGTATCAAATTTTTCCCTCCTCAGGGATACCTGGCATGTTGCTATCTTGCATCTTCTTTGATTCCTGATTATCTTGATATGTTCTGTTGAATCAGGAGAAGAATTGCTCTTTCTAATTCCCTGGCCTCTTTATTTGAAGAAAATGATAAGGCAATTTCTTCAGCCGATAATTTCTTGTTATTGTCTTACTGAAAAACTCTTTGGCCAAAGGACTTGGTTACTCTGGGAAGTGAGCAAAATTTCCATATACAGCTCTGGCAATGGGAGAAAAGTAAAAAGATTGTTGGGTCTAAAAGGAAGAATCAAATGTTGCTCACTGATTTTAAACAACACCTGAAGAGCTGACGAAAAGGTCTTTTTTCCGCTTTTTCTGAAGCTGTGTTTTGTAATTACAATATGGTTTTGTGTGTCTGTGTGGCTTTTGTTTCGTTTTTGTTTTGACTTCACGGGAAGAGGTTTAAACATGAAGGCAAACCTTTTTAGATGTTAGCATGGCTACTATAAAGCAAAGCTGCCTCCTTTTTTTTTTTTTCTTTTCTCTGCTTCCATTTAGGCCTATCACATAATTTAAGAAAAAAAAACAATTAACCGCAGGAGCTTTAACTATAGTGTGAAAAAAAACCCTGATCAATTTTGTTTTTGCAGCACGATATTATCAAAGATTTAAGAAACAAATTTGCCAGCCTCGGCGAGAACTCTCTGGTAACAGCATAAATGTCTGTGTTGATTGCTTTTGATTTAAAAGGTTTCTTTTTTCATTTGTTTGAACCCATTTCTTTCCCCTCCTTTTAGTTTACTTTATTTTCATATTCTGTAACTAGCAAGCCTTCATTTTTTAAACCTCTTCCATCTTTCAGTGTGTATTTTCCGTACTTTGGATGGAAAGTTTATGGCAGCAAAGCTGTCAGTCTGGCTACTTCTGCTGCGGCTCTTCCTGCTCTTAGGTCATATATGTTTTGGCCGTTGTGTTTATGGACATGAGACTAAGCGACTGTTTCATGTCCCATTGACCAAAGCTTCTCTACCACGCCATTTGATGGACTCGCCTCTCATAGGGCTCTATGCAACTTTCATTCTGCAACTTATACTGCTTAGTTCTGTCAATTCTACAGCGAACTGGACAGCTCAAGCGAATGATCCTACCAGACTTGAACTTGCTGTGCCTTTATATTTTATTTTTATTTTCTTCTTATGTTTTCAGTGGTAGTTTACGCAGAAAAGAACAAACTCCAGCCATTGCTCTAGCAGCCCCATGCAGTATTGTTTTAAGTACCTGAGAATACAAAATATAAAGGCACATTGCTTCTTTATTCTTTGGGGGTAACTGGGTGTTCGGTATCATAAGCCACCACTGAGTTGAATGAAGCCTACCTTCTGATCCATACCAGCTTTCAATTTTGCTTAAACTCCAACACATCTCAGTTAATGTTTTTCTGTTATTCAGTGATAACTTGCAACTCGAGCCATTTGCTGAGCAGTATCAAGTTATGGCCATGACATGACATGGGAGATTATTAAAATCGTGACAAACTTATGCACAAATGTGCAATTTAGAAAGTGCAATTTGCAATGATGAAGCGCAGTACTTCAAAACTTTGATACAGGCTTTGGACGAATCAAATCATTAAAAATTGAGAAAATCCATCCTGATATAAACCAGTACCAAAAGCATATCAAGAAAAAAAATATAAAGGGGAGAACAAAACAAGAGTTGACTATGTTGACATCTGTTTAATAACAATGTTGGTGTTGAAATGGTCCATAATGTTGTCATAGAGCCCATACATGAAGAAATGACTAGAAATATGGCTTTATGAAAAGCCACGATGCTGACTGATAGCCACAACATAAATGGTTGGGGTTTGTGTTCAGGAAAAAGAAATGGAAAAGCAAAAAGCTGCTCTACCAGCAAGCCAGGCTGCACGACCGCTGGAGCTGCTGAGATGGTGCTGCAGACCGTCAGCGCCAGCAAAGGTAAGATTCTAGCGTCCCTCACACTCTGCTGTGTTCTTCTTTGTTCTCTAGGAACCCTTCTACTGCAAACTCCGCTTCTTCACTATTCACAATAGCCAGAATCTGGAAACAGCCAGAGTGCCCGAACTTGTGACTGGATAAAGAAACTTTGGTACATCTACACAATGGAATACTATGCAGCTGTTAGGAAAAATGAAGTTATGAAATTTGCCTATAAATGGATGGACATGGAGAGGATCTTGTTGAGTGAAATTAGCCAGAAGGAAAAAGACAGACATAGAATGACTTCATTTATTTGCATGACATATATATATATTTTATATATATATATATATATATTATATATTATGATATCACTATCCAAGGTCAAGCAAGACACGGATCAGGAGGTCTTGTCAAATGTGGAATCTACCACAAACGTGTGCATGAGATAAGACAGAGAAGGGAACAGTGTGCTAAACCTACAACTGAGCATTAAGTAGAGGCAAAAAGATACACATGATAACCTCTAAATGTTTGTATTGCAATCCACAGTGTGTAAGAAAAGGAAGAGAGAGGGAGAGAGAGAGAGAGAGAGAGAGAGAGAGAGAGAGAGAGAGAGAGGAAAAAAGATAAAGAGCTGCCATAGAGGCAGGCTAGGGAGGGGGGGGGGAGGTTTAGGGACATTGGTGGTGGGAAATGGGCACTGGTGGGGGTATGGGTGCAATCAACACAGCACCCATCCCCCACTGGAACACTGTATGACCAAAACCCAAATATGAACATATTTATAATTGTATGTCTCATGGTGATATAATAAAATATTTAAAAATAAATAAATAAATAAGTTACTCTGTAAAATAAAAAAAAAAACTAGAGCCTATTACAGCCCAGCTCATCGGACCCACCCTGCAGCAGTCTTTTTCAAGTCCGGCCCAGGTATGCTGATCCAGAGACTCACAGACATGGGGCAGAGTGGCTACCGGCTCTCCCTGTGCCCAGCCGCTCACGAGGCACCCGGGAGGGATGATGGGTTCTAGCCCTGGTCCATCACCCCAGCAGAGCCTCGCAACAAGCCAGACGACCCCCCCACTCCATGAGGGCCACCGTTTTCCACATCCGAAATTCCCTCTCATCAGAACTCCACCCAGCAGAAGAGCCTATAGTAGCCTGGCTTGGTTCATCAATAAGTGCTGGATTTAGAGGTGACTACAGGAGTTTGCCACCCACACAGCAGAGCCTGGCAAGCCTCCCATGTCATATTTGATATGCCAAATACCAGTAACAATTATAGACCTCTTTCCCATGACCTGATGTAATGGTTTAATGAGGCTCTTTGTGTTCCTGGATCAAGCAGATGTCCTTGGGCTAGCATGAAACAGGACATATCGAGATGTTACTGGTGCCCGCTCGAGCAAATCGATGATGAACAGGAAGACAGTGACAGTGACTTATTCTGCTCATTAATCCTCGTCCCTGAATTTCTTGTTTTATTATTATTATTATTATTATTATTATTATTATTATTATTATTATTATTTTGCTTTTTTGGGTCACATCCGGCAATGCTCAGGGGTTACTCCTGGCTCTGCACTCAGGAATTACTCCTGGCAGTGCTAGGGGGACCATACGGGATGCTGGGGATCGAACCATGGCCAGCATGGGCCAGCCCCCTGAAAGGCAAATGCCCTACCTGCTGGACTATCGCTCTGGCCCTGAATTTCTTGTTTATATCCATGTCACGTGACTTCACAAATGTGAGCAATTACTTATTGAAGTCAGTTTGATTTTTATTTTCCGCTTTACTAGTATTTATTTTCTTTCATTTCATCAAGTTTTGGAAATCATATTGTAACACTTGTAAATGAATTGTAATAATATGGCTGCGAAACTTTTTCTGAGTGAGGTCAGAGAGCCAATATATCCACCTTTGTGGGCATGCAGTCTCTGTGGACCTTGTGTTGTAGCTATTCAGTTTGACCTGCAAACCTTGAAAGCTGCTATAGACAATGCACAAGCAAATAGCTGTGTTCAAATAAAATTTTATTTACAAAAAAAGTGACCAGCTTTACAGAAGTGTCGGTCTTTAGTTTGCAGATTTGTTGCACACGCTTAAACAAAGATGTTCATGTTTGGGTTTCGGTCATACAGTGTTCCAGCACCCAATCCTCCACCAGTGCCTATTTCCCACCACCAATGTCCCTAATTCCCTCCCCCCCCCCCCCCTCGCCTGCCTCTCTGGAAGGTTCTTTATCTCTTTTCTCTCTTTCTTTGTTCTCTCTCTCTCTCTCTCTCTCTCTCTCTCTCTCTCTCTCTTCCTTCTCTTACACACTGTGGACTGCAATACATACATTTAGAGGTAATCATGTGTATCTTTTTTGCCAATATTCAATGCTCAGTTCTAGGCTTGTATTATCACTTTTGACAATCATTAGCACACTGTTCCCTTCTCTGTCTTACCTAACTAACCTCTGACTCCACACACATTTGTGGTAGATTCCACCTATTGACAAGACCTCCTGATCCATGTTTTGCCTGACCTTGGATATTGGTATCATGCTATATATATATCATAATGCAAAAAAATGCAGTCATTCTATATCTGTCTTTTTTCTTCTGGCTAATTTCACTCAATCTGATCCTCTAATGTCCATCCACTTATAGGCACATTTCATAACTTCATTTTTCCTAACAACTGCATAGTATTCAATTGTGTAAATGTACCAAAAGTTTCTTTATCCAGTCATCAGTTCTCAGGCACTCTGGTTGTTTCCAGATTCTGGCTATTGTTAATAGTGCTGCTATGAAAATAAAAGTACAGATGGTGTTTCTGCTGTTTTTTTTTTTTGCTTCCCAGGAATATGACTTGGTTGAAAGAGAACTCAATTTCTAGTCTTTGAAGGACTGTCAATATTGTTAAGAAGACATTTTTAAAGTATTTTATTATACCACCATGAGATATAAAATTATAAAGATAAACAATTAAAAAGTTCATATTTGGGTTTTGGTCATACAGTGTTCCAGCACTGATTCCTCCATCAGTGCCCATCTCCCACCAACAACGTCCCCGGTTCCTCCTCCCTCCCCCAGCCTGCCTCCAGGCAGGTTCTTTATTTCTTTCCCTTTCTCTCTCTTTTTCTTTTCCTTCCCTTCCAGATTACAGAACATACAGTAAAGGGTTGCCATGTGTATCTTTTTGCCTGTATTTAATGCTCAGTTCTAGGTTGGTATTAGTACTTTTTGACAATTGTTAGCACACTGTTCCATTTTCTGTCTTACCTAGCCTCTGACTTCCACACCTTTGTGATAATTTCCACCTTTGACAAGACCTACTGATATATGTTTCACTTGACCTTGGATATTGGTATCATAATATGTACATATATATTTATGCCATGCAAATAAATGCAGTCATTCTGTATCTGTCTCTCTCCTTCTGGCTAATTTCACTCAACATAATCTTCTCCATGTCCATCCATTTATAGGCAAATTTTATAACTTCATTTTTCCTAACAGCTGCATAGTATTCCACTGTGTAGATGTACCAAAGCTTCTTTATCCAGTCATCGATTCTAGGGCACTCTGGTTGTTTCCAGATTCTGGCTATTGTGAATAATGCTGCTATGAACATAAAAGTAAGGATGGTGTTTCCGCTGCGTATTTTTGGCTTCCCAGAGTAAATTCCCAGGAGTGGTATGGCTGGGTCAAATGGGAGTTCAATTTCTAGTCTTTGGAGGAATGTTCATATTGTTTTCCAGAAAGGCTATACCAGCCAGCATTCCCACCAACAATGGATGAGTATCCCCTTTTCCCCACATCCATGCCAGCACTTGTTCTTACTTTTTTTTTTTTTTTTTGCTTTGTGGGTCACATTAATCTTTTGGATTGTTTTTTGGGTTTCCAACTCATTGATTTCCTCCCTAAGTTTTATTATTTCCTTTTTTTCTGACTGGGTTGGGCTCCTTTTGTTGGTCTTTTTTCTAATGTGTTCAGCTGTGTAGTCAGGTTATTTATGTGGGCCCTTTCTTGTTTCCTGATGAATGCTTGCAAAGCTATAAACTACACTCTTAACACGGCTTTTGCCATGTCCCACAAGTTCTTATAGTTGGTGTCTTCATTTTCATTTGTTTCCAGAAATATTTAGATTTCCTGTTTGATTTCTTCTATGACCTATTGGTTGTTCAGGAGTGAGCTCTTCAGTTTCCAGGTGTTTGGTTTGACTCCCTGTTTCTGTGTACGGTTAACGTCCATTTTTCAGTGCATCATGATCTGAAAAGATAGCTGACACAATTTCTATCTTTTTTATTTTATTGAGGTATGCTTTGTGGCTCAGCGTATGGTCTATCTTGGAGAATGTTCCATGTGCACTAGAGAAAAATGTGTATTCAGCTCTCTTTCTTCCATTTCTTCCTTCAGGGCCAATATTTCCTTGGTGAGTTTCAGCCTTGTTGATGTATCCATAGTTGATAGAGCAGTGTTGAAGTCTCCACATATTATTGTGCTACTGTTAATGTCTTCTTTGAGGTCTCTTAGCATTTTTTATGTATTTTGCTGGCCCCTCATTGGTGCATATATGTTTATTAGTGTAATTTCTTCCTGGTGTACATACCCCTTAATTAATAAGAAATGGCCTTCGTTGTCTCTTCTAACCTTTTTCAGCCTGAAGTCTATATTATCTGATACTAATATGGCCACACCAGCCTTTTTTGGAGGAGTTGTTTGCATGGAGAATGGTCTTCCAGCCTTTGACTTTGAGTCTGTATTTGTTCTGATTATTCAGATGTGTTTCTTGTAGACAGCAGAATGTTGGGTTCAATTGTTAATCCATTTTGTCACTCTGTGTCGCTTAATTGGTGCATTTAGACCATTGACATTTAGAGAGATTATTGTCATCGTATTTTTGTTCCATCTTTCTGTTTGTGCTTGTTGTGCTTTTGGGTTTGGTCATATTACAGTAGACCCTTCAGTCCTTCTTTTAAAGTTGGTTTTGAATCCATGAAGTTTCTGAGTTGTTGCTTATCCATGAAGTTGTGTATCTTTCCTTCATACCTGAATGTGAGTCTGGGTGGGTAAAGAATTTTTGGTGTGGTCTGCAGTTCATTGAGCCTTTTCACAATATCCCACCATTGT
Organism: Cryptotis parvus; assembly: GCA_021461705.1. Classification (NCBI taxonomy): domain Eukaryota; kingdom Metazoa; phylum Chordata; class Mammalia; order Eulipotyphla; family Soricidae; genus Cryptotis; species Cryptotis parvus. The sequence continues at coordinate 472,303 of JAJIBD010038047.1, read as the reverse complement.
TTTCGGGCTCGGAGTGTTTCATGAGAGAAGTCTGCTGTAAATCTTAGGGATGTTCCTTTGTATGTGATTTCCTTCTTTGATCTTGCTGCTTTCAGTATTCTATCTCTATCTATAGTTTTTGTCATTCTAATTAAGATGTGTCTTAGAGTATTCTTGTTGGGGTTTCTTTTAGCTGATATCCTACGGGCCTCCTGGATCTTGAGGCAAGTGTTCTTTAGTTCTGGGAACTTCTCAGCAATTATGGTTTGACAGTTTCTTCATCAGGGTTTTCTTCTTGCCCTACTGGGACCCCAATGATCCATATATTGTTTCTTCTGGCTTCATCCCAGTTATCTCTTGTTGTCTGTTTGGTAATTGTGAGTCTTTTTTTCTATCTTCTGGTGTTGTGTAGAGAATCTTTGGAACGCGTCTTTGAGATCACTAATTATTTCTTCAGTAGCTATTATTCTGCTATGGTGGCCTTCCACTGTGTTTTTCATTTCATTTTCCTCATTTTTAATATCTGTCATTTCCATTTGCATTTTCTTCATTTCTTCTCTCATGTCCTCTTGTATTTTATTGATTTTTCATTTCATTGCTTCTTTGAGTTCCTTATGCATCCTTAACAATTCTTTCCAAAATTCCTTATCAGAGAGGTTATACAACTCATCAGTATTTCTTGGCTCATCTGGACTAGTGACTTCACTCACAGAGTTTGGTGGAATTTTGCGCTGCTTTACCATTATGACTATTGTTGGTTGCAAATGTGAGTTCTTGGGTGACTAGATAATACAGTTAGGTGTCTGAGGAGTGTAGGAACAAAGGTTCATTGGTTCCTCATGCATGATAGATAGTAAGCGGATTGCGCGGACGTGATAGGATCCGCACGGTTTTGAGTTTTGAGATGTGGGTGTAGGGTTCTGGCCTGTTCCCTGGGGCTGATTGGGTTCCTGGAGAGGCAAAGATCACACACACACCTGTAGGGGAAGTTGCAGTCATTTCCGGAAGCACAGGTCCCAAGGGGTCCTGGGTAGAACCAAGGCCCTTTGCCTCGGTTCCCATTGATGGAAGTTCCGGCTGTTCCCTGGGGCTGATTGGGTCTGCGGAGACGCAAGGATCACACACACACACACACACACACACACACCTGTGGGGGAGAAGACATTTTTAACTAAGAACTATTGTATTTCTCAATAGTGCATCATTCCAAAATAATTCTTTTTTGTTGGTAAAGCATTCTTTGTTTTGTAATATGTTAAAAAGATATGTGATACACTCTGTTATTAAGCAACTCTCTGTTTGAAAATTATTTCTGTATATAAGATAAGTGAACATGATTATTGTAAAAACAAAATATAATATTTCAAATGATAGTCAACAAGTTCTATACAGTTTTTTTTCTTTTTGGGTCACACCCGGCAATGCTCAGGGGTTTCTCCTGGCTCTGCACTCAGGAATCACTCCTGGCGGTGATTCCTCGGGGGACCATATGGGATGCCAGAGGATCGAACCCAGGCTGGCATAGGTGGGCCCCATGCAAGGCAAACACCCTACCCACTGGGCTATTGCTCCGGCCTGTAGTTTTATCATTATTTAACTTAAAATTGTAAGTTACTATCTTACTAACCCATGACTATAAGTGTGGTAAGATAAAAGTAATTAAATTAGTATGATAAGTCATTCAAGCATAATATTGTTGAGGGAAAAAGATCATTTTTTTCCACAAAGAAAAACTTAAGTGAACTCATACTCATTTCAAAAATTTTGGATGAAGGCCAGGCAAAACATGGAGCAGGAGAACTTGTCAGTGGTTGGAATTTACCACAAGTGTGTGGGAGTCAGAGGTTAGGTAAGATAAAGAAGTGTTTTGATCTTTCTTGGAAATGGTATCACTGTATCACTGTCTTCCCATTGTTCATCAATTTGCTTGAGTGGGCACTAGTAACTTCTCCATTAGCCCTGTCACAAGACAAGTGTAACCCAAAGGCATCTGCTTGCTCCAGGGACAGGAGGATCCCAAAACCATTCTTCAGGTCATGGAACTGAGGTTCATAGTTGTTACTAGTTTTGGCATAACTGGTAATTAAAACATGGGTAGCTTGCCAGGCTTTACCGTGTAGGTGGTATAGTCTCAGTAGAAGGCTCTCAACTCGAGGCATTTACTAATGAAACTTAAAGGGGGAAGATCAGGTTTTCCAGAAAACCTGGAAATGGTAATGTCAGATTAAATTTGAGCATTGAATGTAGGCAATAGGACATACATGATAACACGTGTGACTATATATTGAAAGTCACACGTGTAAGACAAGGAGAGAGAGGGAGAGAGAAAGGAGAGAGAGAATAGAGCGAGGGGAGAGAGAAAGTGTGAGAAGTGCCTGCCATAGAGGCAGACTGGGGAGGGAGGAAGGGAATCTGGGGACGCTGGTAGTGGGAAATTTGCACTGTAGGAGGGATGGGTGCTGGAACACTGTATTAATTAAACCCAATATGAACAGCTTTGCAATTTTATATCTCATGGTGTTATAATAAAATTTTAAAAATGCAACTATCAAAAAAATTTGGATGAATACAATTAGCGTTGAATGAGTACTTCTAGATCACAGTATTTAAAAACTAATTGTTTCTTCCTGATGTCTTCTTACATGTCCTTATATGCTTTCAATTTTGAATATAGAACACAGAATACTAAGAGTCATGATGGTGAACTGCATTATTACTCTTAATATTTTTATATATGTCCCTCTTCCACTATTATGCAGGATAATAGTTTTTTAGATTGTTTATTTTTAAATAGCATGTTTTGATATTCAATTGTATAAAATAGCAGATTAAATGATAAAAGGAGCACTATTTCTCAATATTTTTAAGGTGAAACTGGACCAATGGTAGCTGCTACTTTGAAACTTGGAATTGCTATATTAAATGGAGGGAACTCTACAGTGCAACAGGTAATATTTCTAAGTCATTTACATAATGCATTTTCAGACATATAGTCAGTCATCATATGGAAATATTTCCACACTAGAAAATAACTACTAGACATAACAATTTTGATTGCATATGGAATGTTTATTGCATGGTCACAATATACACTGTACCAATATCCAAATACTCCTGTTCATCCAAGTAGTACACTAAATTCTCTGTATAAAACTCTTCCTTCATAAATATCTAAAGTTAGTTCAAATGATGTCATTTGAAATGTTGCATTTCATGTGAATAAATCAATAGAGCTTATTTGTTTTACAGTAAAAAACAATTCTGTAGGAGCTTAGTTTGGTAACCTGCTTTATAGTATTCCTCCCATCAATGAATTGAATAGTATTCCTCCCTTCAATGGATTGGATTGTTAGTGATTTGTTGTATATTTCTATGAAGCTTTGTTAATTTTTGAGATAGTTAATTCTTTCTAGACTTCCAAACATGAAAGATTATTTCCTATCTAACTTTTGTAGCTTCATTCTTTTTAAAAAGTTTGACATGATCTGAATTGAGTGTTTAATAACTTCAGCCACTTAAAATTCAAATTAAGATTCAATTTCTATAGCAACTGAAATCCAAAGTCTAAGAGTTTGTTAGAATTAGAGGTTTTAAGAAACTGAAATACCTTTCAGAAGCAAACTTTCATAGGGTACACTTCTGAACACTCCTGGTGGCACCATGTACAGAACCTCGGGCATAACCCTGAGTTCCTAAAACATGCTTTAAAAAAGAGCAAATCAAAATATCACTTAGGTAGAAGATTATACAACTCTAAAGCTAAATCTATCTCTTAATTTTATGCCTTATTTTTTTGCTGAGTAATGATGGTTTGTGAATAGAGAACTAAGAATTTTTTTCTTGAGTAAATAGCAAATGAGAGACTACCCTGGTATAAGGAAAGGAAGGCAAATGAAAATTTAGGTTGCTTCTCATGAAACTCTGATGCTTTCAAACTTCATTGTGGTTAGACTCAGCCTTTAATATGTTGCTGGAAGATTTTAACTTTGCTTTAATACCTCTTACAGTATTGAGAAGTACCTGGACTTCTCTGTGAATATTTATAAATACAAAATAAAATTACCATGTTTTATAAATGAAATAAAATATATTGAAATATATTTATCAAAATACTATAAAACAATTTTAATAAAGTAATTGATATTTTTACAAATTCATTAAGCAAAAGTTCTGGTATTTGGCTAATAATTACTGAGAAGAAATAATTATTTGTTAGCACCAGAAATACAGTACAGTGGGTAATTGCCTGACACCTGACCAGACCAGGTTCTATTCCAGAAACTTCTTATGGTCTAGGGTCCACCAGTACTGATCCCTAAGGGCAGAGCCAGGAGTAAGCTTAAAGCAAAACTGGGCTTAGTTAAGAGAATTATTTGTTGTTATTATACCAAAAAAAGAAAATTATTGTTTTTAATTTTTATTTAAATGTATTACATTTAATTTTAATAAAAACAATTTTTGTTTTAAAAAATTATTTTTAATACGCATAATATAAAATATATAGAATTTCTCTTAATGATTACATGTTAATGTTAACTCTACTGTATTGTTTAGATTAATATTTTTATAAAAGAACGCATTTCACTTAAAATTTCATGAAAATAAAGATTTCTTTATTCTTTCACAGCAACTGAATAGAGGACGTAGCAAACACCTACCTAGTATTTATACTTTGATCAAAGAATAGTTTCGCTTGTCTCTATATTTTACGTCCAAAGGGTTTAATTGTATAGTAATATATTCAGAAATACTTGGAGCTTTAAGTGCCTTTATAAGTCATATAATAATAAAAGTATTTACTGCTTACTAATGTTTTCTTTTTTTATAAACCTTCACTTGCATATGTATGCATAAATACTTCATGTTTTATTGGATCACTGTGTCTCTCTTTTTGGATCAATATATTCCTTAAAATATCTGTTCATGCTTATGTGCTCTGTGTACATAATTGTAGGTATGTGTGAATTTACATATGAATATGTACATTGTGTTAACATAAACATCTTTATATATTTAGATTATATTTAGTTGCTTGTATAAGTTTTTATTTTTGTATTTATTTAAACTTATATTTTGCATTTATTTTATATTACCTTTTACTCTGAACTTTGGAAAAGAAAATGTCATAAGAGTTTGACCACTTAAATAAGTTCTGTTAAGAAAACACCACTAATAGGAAATATTCTCTCTGTTCTGGATTTTATTATTTTCTGAAATTCTTTTATATTCCTAAAATCTTTGATATAACTTAAAATATTTTCTTAAAATCTTTGATGTAACTTCCGTGAACTAATTTCATATTTGAAATAGATTTTTTATTATGGTATATAAACAATAAGATAATCATGTAGATTCATTCATTGCTTTCCTTTTCTTTAATATGTATTTGTAACTAAAATTTGGACCACAAGTTCTGACTTTAGTCTGACAAGAAAAGAGAAAACTATCAGGGGCCGGAGCGATAGCCCAGCGGGTAGGCGTTTGCCTTGCACGCGGCCGGCCTGTGCCGCCGCGGGTTCGAATCCCGGCATCCCATATGGTCCCCCCGAGTACCGCCAGGAGTAATTCCTGAGTGCAGAGCCAGGAGTAACCCTGAGCATCGCCGGGTGTGACCCAAAAAAAAAAAAAAAAAAAAAAAAAGAGAAAACTATCATAGTCTAATGATTCCTTTGATAACCTTCTTTGGGGTTTAGAGTGTAATAACGGGAACTAAATTTCTATGTGTCATATTATCAGATGGTAACCACACCTCTCAGATTATGGTGCTATATCAAGAACTCATTTATGTGTAGAAATATGCTAATAACATGCTGATGGACCTTTCTCCCATTTAAGTTGAACTAAAACTCTGAATTGCCAGAGTGACTGGAAGAGAATTAATATATGATACGTCCTTGATATTCCTCTCTGCTATTTCTGATGCTTGTTAATATAAAGCACCTCCCTTCTTCCTTCCCGCTGTTTCTCTACTGCTACATCTGGAAATGCAAAGTATTTTTGCTTTGACAAGTCTGCCACACTTTTATGGTAAAGATAGTTTTAATAATATATGCTGGTACAGAATTTGCTAACGTCTTTATTCCAGGATATATAAAGAATAGTTTTTGCTCTTTGTTATTTTTTAAAAAAAAGTTTGTATTCAGTAGTTATTTGATTTGTGTATTTACCGTAGAAAATGCTTGACTACCTCAAGGAGAAAAAGGACGTGGGGTTCTTTCAAAGTCTTGCTGGTCTGATGCAGTCATGTAGGTAAGCACACACTTTTCTTGTATTGACATTCCACAATTTATCATTCAAAGTGTTTATTTTCCATCACTTGATCACTTGACATCCCGTTATTCATCAATTTGCTCGAGCAGGCACCAGTAATATTTCCATTTGGCCGTATCATTTGCCAGTGTAGCCCAATGGCATCTGGTTGCTTCAGAAATACAAAAGAGCCTCAAACCATTTGTTCAGGGTCTTGACGAAGAAGTCTGACCATCTTGTAGGTGGGCGGCTACGTGATCTTTTGACATCCCCTTGGGATCCATCACTAGAATATTTTTTAATAGTTGAATAGCAGGACTGTAGTGATAGCTCCGTGAGTGGAGTTGATGCTTAGCACTTCAGAGCTCTAACTGTAATCCCATCAACACATGGTTTCCCAAACACTGACCCCTCAGCCCCAATCTAGGAGTCAGCTGCAGGAACTTCTGGGTGTGTTTTCCTCCAAACTAAAAGCAAACAGCGGGGCAGAAAAGGTTGAAAATGATCACCCGAGACAAAAAATTGTGTGCTGAGAGAAGGTAAAGTGATATGCAGGATGCACTATAAATAATAGTATTTGCAAGCCACAGTGCCTAAAAGGAAAATTGAGAGAAGAATAGTATTTGCCATTAAGGCAGGTTGCAGGGGTGGGGTGGGGAATAGAGGGAGGGAAACTGGGGGGCATTGGTGCAGGATACGTGCACTGGTGGCTGTTGGAATATTGCATGACTGAAGGACAGCTGTTGGAATATTGCATGACTGAAGGATGGCTGTTGGAACATTGTATGACAGAAGGATGGCTGTTGGAACATTGTATGACAGAGGATGACTGTTGGAACATTGTATGACAGAGGATGGCTGTTGGAACATTGTATGACAGAGGATGACTGTTGGAACATTGTATGACAGAGGATGGCTGTTGGAACATTGTATGACAGAGGATGGCTGTTGGAATATTGTATGGCTGAAGCTCAATCATGAACAACTTTGTAACTCTGTTTCTCATGGTCATTCAAGTTAAAAACATTTTAAAATAAAATAAGAAAGCAAACAAGGGGCTGGGAATTTAGCTGGTCGCTAGCCCACCTGGGTTCAATCCCCCAGACCTCCTATCATCCCCTAATCCCTGCCAGGAGTGATCTCAGAGCACAGAGCCAGAGGTAAGCCTGAAGACAGCAGGATGTGTCCCTGAAACAAAGATAAAACAAATTAATTAATAAAATGTTATGACAAACTCTTCTATTGATTTGATTAGGTGTTAGTCATGGATTATGTTATATCATAACTAATGCTCTAAAATTCTGGCATGAATAATGCTCTCCATCAGAGACAACTTTAGAGAACTAATGTATATTCTGCATACTTGAAAATTAAGCTTGTAAAATTTTTAAAAGTAAAAAAGAAAAAGCCCAGCTGCTCGTGAGGCGCCCGGGAGGCATGACGGGTTCTAGCCCTGGCCTGCCACTCCAAAAGAGCCTCACAACAAGCCAGACCACCCTCCCCTACTCCATGGGGCCCGCCATTTTCCACATCCAGACTTCCCTCTCATCACAACTCCACCCAGCAGACCAGACTATCACAGCCCGGATCATCAACAGTCACCCTGCAGCAGTTTATTTTTTCAATCCGGCCCAGGTATGCTGAACCAGAGACTCTCAGACATGGGGCAGAGCTGCTACTTGGTCTCCCTGTGCCCAGCTGCTCATGAGGCGCCTGGGAGGAATGGCGGGTTCTAGCCCTGGCCTGCCACCCCAGCTGAGCCTCACAACAAGCCAGACCACCCTCCCCTACTCCATGGGGCCTGGCATTTTCCACATCCAGACTTCCCTCTCGTCACAACTCCACCCAGCAGACCAGACTATCACAGCCCGGCTCGCATGGCCGCTAGTGGCCTTGCGGTTTATCAATAAATGCTTTATTTAGAGGGGACTTCAACAGTATGCCACCCGCATGGCAAGCCTGGCAAGCTGCTTGTGTAGTATTTGATATGCCAAATACCATAACATTTATATTAGGTCATTCCCGTGACCTAATATAATGGTTTGAGGCTCTCTATGTTCCTGGAGCAAGCGGATGCCTTTGGGTTCTACTAGCATGAGACAGGACATATGGAGATATTACTGGTGCCCGCTCTAGCAAATAGATGATTAATGGGAAGATAGTGATAGTGAAAAAGAACAATTCTGTTTAGTGGGGTCAGAGTGATAATTCAGTGGGTAGGGCATTATCTTGTGCGAAGCTCATCTCCAGTACCCCAAGTGGTCCCCGGAGACCACCAGGAGTGATCCCCTGAATGCACAGCCATAAGAAAGCCCTGAGCACTGCCAGGCATGACCCAAACCACTGCTCCGGGATCACCAGCCCTGCAAAAAGAAAAAGAAAAATTCTATTTGGTTTTGGGAGCACATAGTTCACTTCTGATTTCCTCTAAGTCGTCTTTAACCAACTAATTTGACATATAGTTTTTTGTTTCCTAATGGTACTTGATTTCAAGTACCATTCACACAGCATTTGACTAAGACATTTGACATCAACTTATATAAAAGTGATTCCAACGGAAAGACACGATGATTATTATAGGCTTATTTCGGGCTACCTTGGAAATGTTCTTCCCAAGTTGAATCCCTTAAGGCTTTATGTTTGTCTTTTCTGGGCATCACTTCAGTGTAGACCCTGGGATACTAATCTCTTAGTACAGTGGACAGACATTTGCATTGGAGCTACCTTTCAGTGTGTGCTGAGATTTATAACATTTGAAGACCCATAATATTTAAGCATTTGCCCTCTGGTGAACAAGCAATCTTCTCTCTGTCTCCTAAATGTTCTTCTCCCTCTTACTATAGCGTCCTTGACCTAAATGCATTTGAACGGCAAAACAAAGCTGAAGGACTCGGGATGGTGACAGAAGAAGGATCAGGTATTGATCATTTCACTTACAAGAATCACCTGCCTCCCTTCATCCTTGAAATGAGTCGGTTATCAGTGATCTTTTTCAGTACAGAGTGACACAAGGTTATGTTGAAGTGAATGAAATGCTGTGTCAGGATTAAAAGTTAATAAGTGATCACTCACAAAGTTCACACCCAAACCTACAGTTTTCATTCCACGCTTTTTGTCGTAGCCTTTTTTCTGGTTGGTTAGCAGGTACATACTTCTTTGTCATGCCTTTAGTATTCATAAAACACATGGCTGAATCAGAGCAGAGAATATTGGATGTTTGTGAGCAGGTAGCCTTTCACAGGGTTCCTTATTGTTAGAATAATAACACTTTCAAATCTTCCTAGCATTCACCTTTCTTTGAGCACAGTTTTCCATGCTTCTCATATTTATGTTTCTGCATGTGCAAATTGATGAAATAAATAAAATAAATTTAAATTAATTTTTTGTTTAAGTATCTATGTTTATTTAATTTACATGGACACAAATGATGATTCAATCTTAGTTTTGCTCTGTAAATAAATATATGGATAAGCTAGAAAACATTAGCATACAGTGCATGTAAAATGAAATGACTATTACAGCACATCTATTTTGTAATTTTAAGAAAATCGTCTTCAATAAATTTTGTTCGGGCTTTTATTCTTCAGTGATTTTTAAATTAGCTGAGCCTTAGTAAAATGTGTTTGGTTTTGTTTGGTCTGGTTTTAAATGCTCACTTTATCAATGTGTTCGTTTGGGAACGTTGAGTATTTGGTAAAACTGATTTTATTGCAAAAAGTACATTTTCCCTATCTTCCATTTGTATTTTGCTTGGCATTCTGAAATATAGTAGAATTAATCTCTTTATATGTATGTATTTTTGTTCTCATGATAGAAAAACAAGTAGCTGAATGTGGAATAAGGAGAATTAGCTGCATCTTCCATTTTATATATTAATGATTTAATTTAAACATTTTAATCATGCTACACTGAGGTTCCTATGGTTTTATTTTCTGGTTGGCATTTGAATGTAGAATCACTTACCTAATTTTAGTCATATGGCTAATTATTTGTAATAGCTGTCTTCAAGAGACATCACCAGAAATACTCTGAATATGCCTGGGATTCTGAGAATGAGTATGAAGCCAAATGTCTTCATCACTATTGTTTTATGCCACAGTTAAAACACTGAGCCCAAGGGCCATTTCTGCAGGAGTCTGACCCAACACTAATCTCAGGTGCTATTCACAGCCTTCTCAACAGTTTTGAGCTGTGAAGAGATTAAATTTTCTTGAATTCTCTGTCCAGATTCAAATCACGCTGTATTATTTAAAAGCATTTTCTTTTACCTGCAGTTTTTAATGAATGTTTCAGAGTCTCTGAAAGCAATTCTATCTGTCATTTTTAGTCACTGTTCATGTCAGCTCCCATGAAGGGTCAGTGACCACATAGGTTTGTTGGTTTGTTTGTCTTTGACCAAGTCTATTCTTTTTTTTTTTTTAAATTTTTTTTATTCTTTATTATACCACCGTGAGACATACAATTACAAAGGTGCAATTGGTTCTTGGTAATACAGTATTCCAGCACCCATCCCTCCACCAGTACCCCATTTCCACCACCAATGTACTCCACCCCCTCCCACTCACCCCCAGGCTGCCTTAATAGCAGGTAGCCCTGCTTCCTCTCTTTCTCTCTATCTCTGCATCTCTCTCCCTCTTCTTTTTACACATTGTGGCTAGCCCTGCAGATATTTATTTATTTATTTATTTATTCCACCTTTTCTCCTTTTTTTTTTTAATTGAAGGATGCTCATGTGGAGTCCTGGCTCCACAGGGTTCCAAGATGCACCCTCCACCCGAACCCATCTCCCATCACCAACGTCCTGTCTCCCTCCCCCTCCCGAATCCCAATCACCCGGCGGGCTCTATATGTCATCTCCTTCCTCTGTATATCTCCCTCTCAGCAAACCCTCCTGCTGTTCGCGAATGCAGTGTACCAAAAAACATCATTGTTTCACCACCCTAGTGGCCCGCGGGCGCAAGCGGCGCGCAACCTGGGCTCGAACCGGCTTTGCTGGTCCTCTGGTCGTGGGACATTTTCCCAGCGTCTGGACAATGAAAATGGTGGCTAGCGTGGTGGACGAGTCCCATCCGGCTGCTTCCGGGACCCTCCGGAGGCGACGGGCCCACTCCCAAAGCCCATCTGCCCTCCTCGGGGTTCCATAGTCAGCTGAGGCCCGGCGCGAGCCAGGCTCCCGCCTCCCGAGCCGTCTGCAAGACTCTGGATGCCGGGCCCGTCAGCGGCTCCTGGGCGGGAAACCGGGCTAGTCACGATGGAGGGGGAAGGGGTGACCGCGCCTCCGTCTGACGACTTCCCAGTGCTTCCCGCCTCTTGGAGCCGCCTACTTTGACCAAGTCTATTCTTTGTCAGTTAGCTATGGATGGGATAATATTGTGAGTCCGAAATGGAAAATAACATGTTGAGAGTGACCATTCTGATGTGAGAATTCACATCTTTCAATATAACATGGCTTTGGTTTGTTTGTTCTTTTTCAACACGCACACACAGACACACACACACACACAACATACACAGAAACTGATTCATACATTTTCCATTTGATTTCCTTACAATGTTGAAAAACAAAAACACAAACTCACCTTTCTTTCTCCCCGTTTCCTTTCCTTTCCACTACTGTAAATGTTCTCTTCCCTTCCTCAGTCATCACTCATGAGCGTGGTAATTATTAAAAACAAACTTTATTATTTGCTCCTTTCTTTGTTCTCAGCTTGGTATAGAGTTTTGGTAGTAACAGTTTTTGCACACTTTTTTTTCTTTTATAGGCTGTTTATAGATAAGTTATTGAATTCCCATCATTATGCATCCTGTTATTTAAAAATTATGTATATAGCTTTTTTTTTTCTTTTTTCCCTCTTTCTATGAGGATTGAAGTTTTACTGGATTGGATACAAAGGGGAAAGAAGAGCTAAAACTATGTCATTGTATTTGCTTTGTGCTGTTTCTTTCATTTACAAAATTTCTGGTGGACCAAGGCTTTGTGATTGTTATGTAAATGAATGAGTCATGCAATGTGGGCAGTCGGCTCCTTGTGGTATTTCTGTCTTGGACCTACTTGGCTTTATGGCTGCACAGACAGTGCATGGGAAAATTAGAGGTGTTCTGTGTCAGCTAGGAAACTGAGTATCCTCATGAACTGTGGACTGACCCCACACAAGTCCTGAGAATCTGTGGAGATTTTCTCTATTCCTTTGAAAATATCACATGCACACTGCCTAAACATAAACACTACCTATCTTAACATATAAACGTGTTTTTACTCTTGAAACAACTCAACAGTAGAAAAAGTAGCAAGTGTTTACACATCAGATTAATACTATAAAAATAGCATTAGGATTTCAAAGTGGTGTCTAAAGAACATTGAATACTGTGGTAGAATGAATAGATGAAATGTGACTAGTACTTAGTATGTCAACAAGGCTTCTCATAGTAAATTTTACTTGCTTAATAATGCTATTGTCTTGGTTAGAATGTTTCTTAGGAGATCATGTCAAGAACACTCATAGTTTTATTAATAATATACTATTTCCGAGATTGTGATATTTTGGGATGTGGTCATTCTTTAAAAAAATTCTACTAAAGTTAAGGGAATTTTGTATACTTAGAAGAGAAGGAATCTTCAATATTTTCTGGAATACATAAAATTTCTGGAGCCATAATGATAGCACAGCAGGTAGGGCATTTGCCTTGCAGGAGGCTGACCAGAGGCATCCCACACAGTCCCCCAAGCACTGCCAGGAGTAATTCCTGAGGAGTAAAGTCAGGAGTAACCCCTGAGAATTGCTGGGTGTGACCCCAAAAGTAATATATATAATAGTAAAATAAAAATGCTAAAAATTTTGATCTGCTAATCACAATGCTAGTTCAAAGTATGAGGTTTGGTATAGGTTCAGCACAGAGAGAGGCTCAGCAAGTGATAAGCTCAGTACAAAGAAAGCAATCTGATTTCAATCCACTCAATAGTTTCTATTAGGTGAAATTTCTTCCTGATGAAAATGAAATCATGGAATCATTCAATCATGGTAAATGTAAACATAAATTATTTCAATACCAACCCATCTTGTAAAGAGATTGAAAAATAGACAAGTTATATATTTTAAAATTTTTTTTTAATTTTAGACAGGTTATATTGTACCCATTCTTCCTCTACCTAATTTACCAATTCCATAAACCAAATCCTTTCTTCACATCTAACAGTATTTTGGCAGAACTTATTTTGTGCCCAGTATTGGATTAAATAATATTTTTAACTTTATTGTTCATTTTTTCTATCGAAGAAGCAATTTATTGCCATTTTTTTAATTTAATGTTGAAGCTGTAAAATCATTTTTTACCTTTTGTCCTAACCTGATACTGAATTATTATTAGGAAATATGTACTTCTTTAGGGTTCAGATATAATGCATTCAGACTAGCAATATGTCTTTTTTGTACTGCTGTATCATGCAAGCTCTTTCTAGTGTTCTGTCCATCCTTGCTAAATTCCCTTTTTTGTGCAAATTTTGGCCCTTCTATTAGTTTCAAACAGTTTTCTGCAAATGTGTTTGTGAGATTTGTGGTGTACTCAATGTGCTCTCCTTCCTGTTTATTTTAATCAATGTCTTCTTTTTTACATAATGAAGTTCACAACCAAAAACCAGTGTTAATATCTAAAATTTCATTCGATCTTTATATTTTTAATTTAAAATTTTCTCAGATCCATTTAGTCTCATTACTGTCATTCTCAGCTTGAAAGTGCAATTTTCCATTTTGCAAATTTTACAGAACAGAGAAGATACTGAAGTTTATTTGTAATTATTTTTCTGTGTTCCTAGACTTCATAAAAATGTTGAAATTTTTGAAGCTGATCTGGTTTAAAATTATCTGTTTAAAATATATATTTTATATTAAATAAAACATGAACTGACAATTAATTTTCCAAAATTTCAGCTGTAACTAGTGATGTGTTTTACCAAGGATTATACTATTTATGATGACCACTTCAAGTTTATGTGAAGTGAAAGAAAGGTGGTTTTAATTAATCAATGTAATTATAGTAATATTGAGATATTATTAGTATCTTTAGTACTTGATTATCTATTGACTATTTCCCATCTCAGATTTTCAAAGTCCTTTCACAGTTGTAGTTTGTACTAAACTTGGTTTTGACTTCACTCTGCCATTCCTGTAAGTAAAGTTTATTTTTACTGAGAGCTTGTGATGTCAGTCCATGGCACTGAACAGATTTTCTTAAACAGTCTTGATCCGTTTTTAAACTTTAAACTCGTTATATTTGAGTGACCATTGTCTTCTAGATACTGTCCTAAATTCACTTCATGACAGTGGGCTTCTCAAATTGGATGAATTTAAATGCTTTGAGTTGAATACTTACCTTCCAGAGATGAAGGGGAAGTCTCCCAAGAGAGGCAATATATGGTCTGAAATAGACATCTGATTGCTAAAGAAAGCAAAGTTAGATGTTTCAAGGGAAAGGGAACAATACTTGCAAAGTATAGGGTGAATTAATCAGCTTTGTAATTGTCTATCTCACAGTAAAACAATAAAATTAAAAAAATAAAAAAACAGAAACAAAGCATAGGGTGAAAAACATTGCTGAAAATAGTTATTGTGAGGACCAGAAATACAGTACAGAGGATATGGCCCTTTCCTGACATGCTCCAACCTGGGTTTGATCCGTGGTACCCCATAAGATGTCCCGAGACCTCAAAGAGTGTGCCCTAACTGCAGAGTCAGGAGAAAGCCCTGAGCACTCCTAGGTGTGACCTAAAATATAAAACAACAATTAGTGACCTAGATATTGTTGGAAGGAGATGTACCAAAAGGTCAAAAGATAGTTTATGGAAAAGTATGAAGGTTTTTCTGTGACCGATGAAATAATTTGTCTTTTCTTACTGTGGTCATGAAGAGTCATTAAAAAAGTAATAATTTATTGTATGATGATATATCTGAAATTAAATTTCTAATATCATCAGTCAATATGATGAAGATATGGTAGAATCTGTTAAACTTGAATGTATAGAGATTTCTCATCTCTCAGTAATGTACTGAATCAAGCTCTAGGCCTCCAAAGGTAATGTGATTTTCTTCATGACTGTTAGGGAAGCTATGAGGTTATCTTTATCTTATCTTATCTTTACTTTATCTTATCTTTATATTTAAATTGTAAGAAATTCTTCACAGTATATTTTTATAACTAATTTTTACTAATCAATCTGTTCATCAGTAGAGTATTATAGTTAAATTTGGTGTAGACATTAGTATATTGGATGGGTGTCACATTGAGATATGGTAGGGTTGTCTGTTAAGATATCTGTTAGGAAGTGATGGATAAAATGCATTAAAAACAGAATGGATTTCAATGAAGACTTATGCAGATGAAAGTAGCCATTAATAAAATAGCACTAGATTAGATAAATGAAAATCTGTAAATCAGTGTTGAAAGTGATATTTTTCCTCTATAAACAAATTCTACTTTTATTGTTATCCATTGTATATACCTAAATTATAGTGGTAGTTTTCATTACCTTGAGATCTGATATAGAGAAGCATTTTAAGCACAGATATCAGGTTGTTTCCTTAACTTAAATAAATGTACTTTAGTTAGGAGCTTATAAATTATTTATGACACCCTAAGTTCTATATTTTAGGAATCTGTGTGTGTCTTCTAGATTTAGAAGTTTATACCATTGAAGCTACATATTTGTTCCTCTTATGTTTTTGTAGTGTTCAAAGCAATTATACTTATTTGAACCAATTTGATTCTCCCAAGAGCCTTAAGAAATAAGGAGGTACAGAGATAACCACCTATCAAAAGATGAAACAAGGTCTAGAGATACAGTACAGGAGTTAAGGCACTTCCCTTGCATGTGGCCAACTCCACTGGATCTCTGGCCCTCTTATGGTCCACAAGAACCAGGGGTCATTCTGGGCACAGAGTTAGGAAGATCCTAGAACACTTCCAGGCATGGTCCTAAATCCCCCCAAAAAAACATAAACCAGATGAATGACTGAACTTTAAACTCTTGGGTTACTAGATTTACAAAAATTTACTAGATTTAAACTTTTGACTTTATGTATTTTTTAAACTGAACCACAAAACTGAGTTAATGTAAGTAATTTCATGTCACTTAATTCAAAGATTTATTGTAAGCCAGAAATGAGATTATAGGAAAATATCTAAAATAAAGACTAGCACATTAGTCACTATTGGTTGTAAATCATTTGATAAATTATTCTTATTAGTTGAATCATAACATAACTTACGCAATCATACATTTAAGAAAGAACAATTAAATTACACATACAAAATCAAATATTTGACATTTTAGTATTTAAAAAATCTTTTACCTAATCCTGCAATAGATATGTAAGTCTTCTAAAGATCAGTAATTAGAATTATTTTCTCCGTAGCAGTGGGAGAGGCTCTTAAGTTTCATTTAACTATATACTATAGGGAATTATTTTATGTAGCCAGTATTATGTTCCTATTCCTCATACCTATCTTTGCATTATTAAAGGTATCAACATGACATGACCTTATAATTGTGGACATTTAGTTTTCTGGAGTATATTTGTTATAATGTAGTTGTACTTGTGCATATCCATACAAACATACAAACATGCATACTAGATAGTGTTTTTCCTTGTTTGTATTATTTTGTTAATTGTTGTTGATTCATTATTAGCAATAGTTATTGACAGTGATTAAAAATGAAAACAAACTATATGTAGATAGGGCTGAGAACACTGAGTTACATCCATGTATTTTGTACTAATTCATAAAGTAAATAATAAACAATAAAGGAAAATTGCTTCAATAGCTTAAGTAGTTATGTACTCTAGTTGTCAGGTACAATAACTGACTAGAGCAGTGGTCTTAAAAATGTGCTCATCTTCTTAGAGCTAGAAAATAGCACTAATTTTGGTTTTGACTTGAATAGGATTAAATGAGGTGAAACTAATGTTAAAAATCAAAAATAAAAATTCTTCTAAATGAGAATTTTTATTTTTGAAAATATAATTGCTCATTAAATTAAAATGCCTTTTTAAAATTAAAAATGTATTTATGTACGTTCAAATAACTGTAGTTATGGCATAGCTTGTTGTTCCCTTATTCCATAGTGTTATCACTGATAACATTAACTTTCACACAATTAATGGCCTCAAATTTCTAATATAGACAGTCTACATAATATCTTAAGTTCATAAATGAGAAAACTAAGGTGAAAAGAATGAACTTATTAGTAACAGTAATGAAATCATTCTCCCTTAACTACATATAGCATTAGACATTATGCACTCCTTATCATTCAAAAGGAAACTTAAGGAGTATCCACGATTTCTTCATTCATCACATGGTTATTCCAGATAATTATTTAAAAATGTGAGTGTGGAGTTGGAGACATAATCTAAGAGTTAAGAAACTTCCCATTACCCCAATGCAATCTCTGGCACCACATATGGTCCCTCAAGCTTCATCAGTGTGGCCCAAACCCTCTCTCCCTCCCCAAAAAAGAATGTGAAAGCGCTTTCAACTACATCTTACTCCATTTTATTTGTTACTAATCGTATTTTCCATCTTACAATGAAATTTATTTTGCGTACATCCCACATTAGACTTAATCCTGTACCTTCTGCAGACATAAAGCCATAATCCATCTCTGTTACTGCACCATCTACATGCAGCATGGGCAATGGCAGCATTTTAATCAAATGATAATGTGTTCATTAGACAGCAGCCTAGTTTTTACCTGGTAATGCCTGATGGTAAATAAAGGTTTGATGTGTCCCTTCCCTCTTTCTCCTCCCTGTTGTTCTGCTCCTTGCAGTGTGTCCTTCTGTAAATGCAGTTACTTGTATGTGTCTTAGTGTACAGTCAAAAAATACTGTGCATGTCGGCAAAAAATAATTATAATCAGTGTGCATTGTGCAGAACATTTTTAGGTACACAAGTAGAGTGATTTTTGTACAGTGCTAATTTTTCCAAATACTTGGATCAAGGGTTAATTATTTCACAATGAATATATAAATATTGATTGTACATATATCATTTATTGACTAAATTTTCTGAAAATAAAGATTAGATGGGCTCAAAGGAAAGAATCAATAATTCTATGCAAATACATCATAATACTTTTATTTCAAAATACTTCTAAATTCTTCTGATTAAAAAACTCAAATATAATATTATCACAGAAAAGTTTAATCTATTAGTCTAAGATTATTTCCCTAAATCTATCATAAATGCAAACACTGAGGAATATGCTTATCAGCCATGTATTGAGATTCAGAACAATGTGCATTTAAATTTGGCATGTCAACTTGCCATATAACTGATTTGTATACTTGGTGATTTTTAGTTGTCACCAAATGTCATATTTTATAGGCGAACAGGGAAACCAGTACAATGATTTTATGTACTTTTTTTAATGTTTATATTAGTTTTCAAAATGGTTTTGCTTCCTAACCCTCCCATTATATGAAGCCTCTCACTTTGAAAGTCACAGACTGCAGATTGGTAAGTCCATCAGCTCTCTGTCATTATAATCACTCATAATTTTAAAGTAAACACATGATCATTGCATAGTTTTCTTTCTTAGCCCAAAGTACTTATAGTATGACAATTTTTCGTTTAAGTACATTAGTACATCCATCACTTACCAAGCAACATTTTTTCATCATTTTGCTTTCTAAACAAATTTAAATTCCAAAGCATACGCATAATTTATTTTTTTTCTCAGTGATATTCCATGTTTTGAAAGTCAGTTTTTTCATTTGTGTGGTGCTGTCTCTTATTTCATTCGTTTCTTTCATTGTATTTTTTGCTTTCAAAGCAGTTTCTGATCATGATACATATAAACTGAAATATTAGTAAATTATCTGACTTATTTTCTGAGGCTTCATTTTCCCCCATATTTGTATTTCCGTTTTAATGATGCCTAGTAGTGAAAGGGCAATTCAATGTCCTCCTTTTTGTCTTGCTTTCTTAGACTTGGTCCACCCAGCATGAGTTCCCACGGTCTTTTGTTTGGTCTTAGCTTTAGAAGGAGATGTGCTTGCCAGGTTTCCTCCCCCTGAAGTATGCTCCAATTGAAGAGATCTCTATTTTAGATTTCTGTAAGGTTTTACTTAAAAAAAATCTAGAGACTAGACGTCAAAGGAGCTCATTAATACTATTAGTAGTAGTTAATAAACATTTAATCTGTAAGTATTTCATGAAAATTTTCTAATTCATTAATAAAAGAAATTCATGATCTTACTATAAATATACATATATGTATACGTGCATATATATTATATATAAATATATATAATATATACACATCTTTGCATTGAATCATTTAGTCATAGTCTGCGAAAAAATTAACTTTAATATTTGTGATACAGAGATTATCCCTAAACCTATTTTACAAAACAAACAAAAAGTTGGAATCTTCAAGTTGCTCGTAAAATGTTGCCAAACCCATGCTGCTACTTTTAACAGAGAAAACTGAGTTTCAAAGATTCGAATGTTCTTTTCTTACAAAGTAAAAGTTCATCTATCTGCCAAGCGCATGATGTTATGAGCTTCAGATAGCAAAGCTGCTATGATTTGTGACTGTCTTGGGTTCAGAACAATGCTAGATTGACATGCGAGTCTGAAGTAGATGGGGACCAAGAGGGAGGAGCAATGATAATGATGGTTTAGCAACTCGGATTCCTCTGGACTTTCTGCAGGAGAAAAGGTACTGCAAGATGATGAGTTTACCTGTGACCTCTTCCGCTTCCTGCAGCTCCTCTGTGAGGGACACAACTCAGGTGGGTGAGACTGGACAGTACCAAGAAATACATATTTGAGGATGTATAATTCAATTGTTTCATCTTTTGAGAGAGAAAAGAAACCAACAGTTCTTGAGCACCGCTTTGTATTCGTTTGTATGCTGTGGCATTATATTTGTTTCTTTGCCACATTTAAAGCCCTTTTGCTAGACATTTCACTTAATTTTTCTCTGTCATTCTATTGTGTAATTCTTTCATCTTGAAGAAGAGTGACAACTAAGGAGAGATTATATAGAGATACCCTCAGAAATATATAGAGAGGTGTTAGGCTATATCGCAGAAAGTTTAGAATATTATAAGATATTGTTCAGTTCATTCTAAAGTGGAAAGTCTATAGAGAAATATATAATTTGTACACTTTCTCTTTAATTGCAAAATTTATTTAGCACAATAGATTCATAGTTACTATATCTGTGAAGGCAAGGACTATATCTTAACTTTCTTGGGTTCTGTGGTACTTACCACAATACAAGAAATGGGTGACTACTAAAGAGTTCAATTACTATATCCAAGAGGGTAGATATAGTCATTCTATTGGTCACTCATGACTTTTTAAGCATTCATTGTCTAGAGCTCTAGACCTAATAAGTATCAGGAAATAGGTATGTTAGCCACCTCTGGGGCAATAATTGAATACTGCTACTCTGCTAACTTCTAGGGATATCCACTCATTTTTTATGGATAAGATCTATTATTTTATATTGAAAATGTTATATAAAGCACTTTTCTTAGCTATAATATTTTCACCCAGGCATTTCTTACTACTTGAAATAATTATTAGAATAATTCATTTTAAAAAAATTGAATGAGCTTTAATAACATCTTTTGGTCTTATGTAGATTTTCAAAATTATCTGCGAACTCAGACTGGCAATAATACAACTGTCAACATAATTATTTCTACTGTAGACTACCTTCTGAGAGTTCAGGTATGTTATTAAACAAATGAAAAGGGGTGGCTACTCGAAATGATATGAAAGAGTTGTTACGGTGATATGCTTTAATATGTGTCGACTTATAACTGGATAAAAAAATTGAAATATTTTGTTCTTGATCTCAGAATTTTTCTGAGCCTGGGGTAAAACTGTTTTTGCTTTTTGCCTCTAATCCTGGCTCTTACTTTCATTATTCCTTTTTCCAACTGGAAGCATTTTTTTGGTCCCTACATTTTTTTTTTATTTTAGCTTGATGGCATTCTAAATTTGTTTTTACTTTGTACAAACTTCTTACTGCTTTGTTCTTTCTTCTATACTTGATAAAGAAATGGGGGAATAATATCAATAATATCTGAAACACCCTTAGGGAAAGAAAAATATTCACATAACTTGGTGAATACTGAAATAATAGCCTAAGTCAGGTTAGTTATTTTTGACTATCCTAATAAATAGCCTGACCCTCCATTGCTTTTTGGAAATGTCTCTGATGTTAATTAAACAGAATTTGTGGTTGGACAAACAGTCAAAATGGCTGACCACATACAGGGGGACCCAGGTTCCATCCTGGCACTACATGGTCTCCCAAGCACCACTCTATGTTAGCCTAGAACGCAGAACTGGAATCACCCCCAGGCACCATGCAGTGTGGCAACAAACATGAAAATAACAATAAATCTACCCTGAATCTGAAGGTAAAGATTAATGAGAGCACTATAAACCTTTTTTTGGGAGGTGGGGAGCTTGGTGCTTTGGGGTGTGTGTGTGTGTGTGTGTGTGTGTGTGTGTGTGTGTGTGTGTGTGTGTGTGTTTCTGGCACACCCAGTAGTGCTTAGGGCTTACACTTATTCCTCTATCTGTGCTTAGGGATCAGTCCTGATCAGGACTTCACATAGGATGAACCGTGATAGGCTGCTCACAAGGCAAAAAGTTCAACCTTCTGTACTATAGCTCCGGCTACCCTATAAAATTTTTTAATTATTTATATTACACACCGTGATTTACAAAGGACAAGCTTTTTCACAATACAGTTGCTGGAAAGGTTCATCATTTAGCACCAATCCCACCCCAGTGTGCCCCCCCACCGCCACCAGAGACCCGCATTTCCCCTCCCACCCTCCATCCCTCTCCCGATGCCTGCTCACTTAGCCGGCATCAATTATGTTGATCCTTACAGCTTATATATGAGAACAGTAATGATATGGTCATGCCTTTTTTTTCCGTTGGCAGATGTGTGGGAGTCTGGCTAGTTTCTGTTCTTGGATTCACTTTTTGGGTTTCCCGAACAGAGTGGTTTACTACTGACAATCCCAGACACAAAATCACTACAGCTACTGACAGCACTTATTTCACATTTATCTCAACGTCTACTTGAACTTTTCCTGTTCATACACTGAACAATCCATTCTACATTGGTGTTGGAGCTACTTCTCTAAATACGATCGATGAACATGGTGTTAGACAAAAGTCAATGGAGATCCTCAAATCTCCATTGCACCATTTGAGTCCACTGTATAGGAAATTACCTAGGTGGTCCTCCAGACCACACCTCATGCCCACACACTTTGTTCCTAGAAAATGTGATGGAATACTAGTTAGATGAATGAGAGCACCCGCATGCCATGGAGGGGTACAAGGGACCCCCTCCGTGTATGGACCCAGCCAGTCGCAGTTCTGGGCAGCCCCACCAGGCCTTGCCAGAGGGCACTGAGTTGGGGGAGGGCGCCCCAGCTTCAGCTCCCCAGGAAACCTGGTGAATTTGATCACCGAGTCGTGCATACCTGGGCTTGAACTCGACTATTCTGTTGGGTGTGACTCTGCCAAGCTGTGGAGTCCAGACCTTGAAAGTGGCTGTGGTTGTGATGCATGAAGTTTTCCAGCCTCTGAGAGTCTGACCCCTATAAAACTTTTTATTGCTGTTGATGTGCCTGTTGGAGCCACCCATGGTGGCAACCTTGCAGGGAGATCAACACCTGACTCTTTAAAGCATGTGCCTGACCACTTCAGCTGCACCCCCAGCTCCTAAGTAACGATTATCCCCTTCTTCTTACTTAGGGGAAAAACCAGGTAAAATACTTTCAAAACTGCAAATGTAGGCTTACTCTGAATCTATAAAAGCACAGCTTTGATTTTTTTTTAATTTAAAGCTTAATGGATAAAGTAAATTTTGAAGGAAACAGGTCAGCATCACGAGAAGCATTTGTGGTTTTTGTAATCAGTTTGCAATCAATCTCCAAATCCCCACTGCAATTTTTGCACAGATTACATAGTACTATTGATTTTAAATTCTTTCAAATAATATAATGAAAATATATTATAATGAAAATACTAACCTTAGTTTAAAGTGTTTGTCTTCAATTGTCAGTATTTATCAGCAGCTATCAGTTACTTTGGGGCAATTACAAAAGCAGAGTGTATTCTCATATTTTCACCTAGGAAATATTATCATAAATACTATCACAAAACATGATAAAAATGAGACCGGATATCTGTAACCCCAAAAATAATTCTTCTGAAATTTGACTAAGTTTTGTGCTTACAAACTCAAATAGATTTTTCTATAGGGATAAACAGGCATGAATCTTATAAATTCTTTATCTGCGAAGAAATATAAAATATGAATTCTTATACCTTATATATATATCTCTCAAATTCAAGGTCATTCAGAGAAAGTCATTTCTAATGTCAACTTTTCTGATTTTCTCTGTTATTTATAGTCTGGAAAAATATTGCCAAATTTCATGTTCAGAAACTTAATATTGAGAAAACATTTGCTTCTAATTTTTTTTTGGCTTCCAAATATTTAAAGTTGTTTTCTGTTATAAATCTAGGGGGCAGGAGAGATAGTATAGCAGGAAAGAAGTTTGCCTTTCCAACAAAGATCCAGGTTTGAGGCCTAGCTCTGCATACTACGTGATGTCTCTCAAATACCACAGAGTGATTCTGAGCACAGAGCCAAGAGCAAGCCTTAAACATACCACAGTATGAGGCCAAGTCCCCACCCCTTAAGTCTGGACAGACCATTAATAGAATATACATTAATCATAAAATATCTTTTCTAGGAATCTATCAGTGATTTCTATTGGTATTATTCTGGGAAGGACGTTATCGATGAACAAGGGCAACGGAATTTCTCTAAAAGCAATACAAGTGGCAAAGCAAGTCTTTAATACACTCACAGAGTATATTCAGGTGAGTATTGAAACAAGCTAAGGATTTTATGAAAGATAAATACTGACTGATTAATGTTGAATTTCATGAAAAATGCAGTAGGATTAAAGTGTTTTCCTTCCATGATCCACACTTTCAATGAAAATCTTTCATACATTTTAGCTAGTATCACTGTCTTCCCGTTCATCATCAATTTGCTCGAGTGGGCACCAGTAACATCTCCATATGTCCTGTCTCATGGAAGTAGAGCCCAAGGGTACCTGCTTGCTCCAGGAACATAAAGAGCCTCAAACCATTCCATCAGGTCATGGGAATGAGGTCTATAATTGTTACTGGTATTTGGCATCTCAAATACGACACGGGTAGCTTGCCAGGCTCTGCCATGTGGGTAGCATACTCCAATAGTAGATGGAGATGTGAGGTTTTATGGAATTAACTTGATTTACTGTATTGAAAATATAAATGTGAACTCCATTGATCTATGAGCATAAGGGTGTCTCTTATCGCTAGACCTAGTAAGTATATGAAATACCCAATAGATATGAAGGAAGAGAGGAAGCATGAGAAGGAGGCAAATGTTGACAAGAGGAAGAGAAGAACATTACATCATTCTGTGCATAACTCCAGTAAAAATGAGAAAGTTGTCTCGCGAGAGCTTTATTCAGAAGAACCTATATGTGGTTTCTTCTATATATAATGTAGTTTAAAACCACATTCCATTATATTTTATGAATTTAGACTTTTGCTTATATTAAATTGTATAATATAAATATTTTATAGGACATCACTATCACTATCTTCCCGTTGATTATCTATTTGCTAGAGCGGGCACCAGTAATATCTCCATATTATGTCTTATAATAATTTTAAGTGTAAGTAAAATTCTAAATACCATAAGGTACCAGGGTATCAATTTTTGAGGGGACTCCCAAGTGGTGATCAGAGTCCCCAGGGCCACTCCTGGTGATTCTTGGCTAACTGGGCTGACCAGTTCAATACTGAGTATCTGGTGCTACTTGGATGCTGTGCTGTCAGGCACCACCCAGGACACCCTGAAAGTCTCGGGAGCCTCTAGAGCCATACCCAGTGAACCTCAGGCCCACTTAGTGTTCAGGGACCTTGTGGTGCCATGGATTGAACTCAGGTCAGGTGCAGGCTAGTCATGTGCCTTAACCTTAAACTATCTGTCAGGCTCTGTAATAGATATTAAAAGAATAATACTTTGTTTTATATTCTCATTAGGCTAAATATTTTTTTTATTTTAGTGAGGGTGTGGGTTTAGCTATGGGACACACCCTTCAGTGCTCATAATTTCCTCCTGTTTTCTCTGGGATTACTTCTGACAGAGCCAGGAATGGAAGCGAGATTGGCAGCATGCAAGGCAAATCCTTAATGCCTGTCTACTCTTAAACCTGAGACTGTACTTAATTATTTTTATTGAAGAAGTATTGGTTGATAAGACTGTAACTTCTGTGTCTTAGGGGGAATAATGTTTCCACACCATGGTTCCCACTCCATGGTTCCCACACCATTAACCCTTTGATATGACCTCAAAGGGTTAATATCCCTCCACAACTGTTTATAAAGCAACTTTGACCAATTTACCACATACCCTTGATAACTTCAGTTCAAGGTTGTTTTTGCTGGGCATTGTTGGACATTGTCCATCCCTTTGCTGTGTTTCTTCATATGCAACATAGAAGTAAGAATATCCGGCACTTGTCTTTCTCTGTCTAACTTATTTTGCTTAGTCTTTCTCTAACTTCTTTTGCTTAGTCTTTCTCTTTCTAACTTATTTTGCCTAGTCTTTCTCTGTCTAACTTATTTTGCTTACACTTTCTCTAATTTATTTTGCTTAGTCTTTCTCTGTCTAACTTATTTTGCTTAGTACAATACCCACCAGTTCCACTGTGTTGTGGAAAGGTGGTTTCTTGGGAATGGAGGGGTGTTGTTTCAAACCTATAGTGTTCAATGCTTATACTCTTTTTCTCTATCACTTCTGGTGGGGCTCAGGGAACTGTATTGGGTGTTGGGGACCAACCCAGTTGGCTGTGTGCAACACCAGCACCCAAGTGCTCTACCCACTGTACTATTACTCTGGCCCCAGGATTTTATGTTTTCTTATCTATCAGGAGCTGGTTTTCCATTGCATGCATATTCCAGGATTCCTTTTCCATTCATCAGTTGTGCAGTTGGGATACTTTCAAATCTTGACTATCATAAATAGCATAACAGTGAACATAGGTATGCATATATCTATTTGAATTAGTGTTCTTGGAAAATATGCCAAGGAGTGAAATTTCTGGACCATGTGAAATCTCTATTTTTTTTTGTTTCTTTTTTATTTTGTAAAATCTCTACACTGCTTTCCAAAGAGAACGAACTCCTTTACATTCTCACCAACAGTAAATGAGGGTTTCTGTTTTATCCACACCCCTGCCAACATTTATTGTGTCCTTTTGTTATTGTTGTTATAATTCTTCCTCACCATCATAGTTTGTATTCCCCTGACAAGGAGTGATAATGAACATTTTTCATATGTTGCTGTCCATCTTGTATGTCTCTGTTGGAGAAGTGTGTTTCATTCAGCTCTGGAATTTTTGATGGGTTGTTTGTTTTGTTGAGTTTTGCTTTTGTTTCTTGGCCTTACCCTGCTTTTATGGCTTACCCCTGGATCTGTGTTCAGTAATCACTCCTGACTGTACTCAGGGGACCATATGTAGTACTGGCAAACAGCTCCAGGTCAGAACCTTATCTGATATTACCGTCTCTCTGGTCTCTATTTAGTTGAGTTTTTGAGTGCTTTATATTTTGGACATTGGCCATTTGTCAGATGTATGCTGTGCAGATGATTTCTCCCACTCAGTCTTTTCTCTTTAGTGAGAAAGGTTTTTTTTCCCTTTCTCACTGCGAAAGTTTAGGTTTGATATAATGCCATTAGTTTGTTTTTTTTTTTTTTTTGTTTTTATTGCCAATGGAGTTGAATCACTGAAGATGTCACTGAAGACATGTAATGGAGAGTTTTTTCTACATTTTCTTATGGTATTCATGGATTCCAGGTTTTCCTTTTCCATTTATTAAAGAGGCAGACCTTAACCATTTGATGATCTTAACCCCATTGTCATAAAGTAACATGAAATAAATCTGACGATTTGTTTGTAGGCTCTTAGATTCCATTAATGTGTATCTACCTGTATTATAAAGTACAAATTTCATGTTAATTTTTACTTTAGTAACTGCATTACGTGATCTGAAAAGATGGTTATTTCATCTACGGTGAATCTTATTTGTTTTCCCTTTCTCTTTCTGCTCTCTTGGTGGTATAGATGTCTTTGTGTTTACCCTTTGAGCTACAGTGTGGCTTGGTATTTGTCTATTTGGGTTTGTTTAGATATTTACTTCTTAGCTGTGTGTGCGGTGAATGGGAGACACCTAAGTAGTGACTGGTAGCACTGGGAATATCGTGACTGACTTTTGGCTGTCCAGTTTAGGCAGTGCAACTTTTTTTAAATTAATATTTTATCATACCACCGTTAGATATACAATTACATGAACATTGTTCATGTATGGAGGTTTCAGTCACATAGTGTTCCAGCATCCCGCCTCCACTAGTGCCCATTTCCCACCACCAACGTCCCCAATTCCCTCCCCCCTCCCATAGCCTGCCTCCATGGCAGGTTCTTTATCTCTTTTCTCTCTTCCTTTCTCTCTTTTTTCTTCTCTTTCATGTTGTGGGTTGCACTACATACACTTAGAGGCCATCATGTACATTTTTTTGCCTTTATTTAATGCTCAGTTCTAGGTTGGTATTAGCCCTTTCGACATTTATTCTCACACGTTCCCTTCTCTGTCTTACCTAACCTCTGACTCCCACATGTTTGCGGTAATTTCCACTTTTTGGTAAGACCTCCTGGTCCATGTTTTGCCTGATATTGGATTTTGGTATCATAATATGTATATATGTATTTATGTCATGCAAATAAATGCAGTCATTCTATATCTCTCTCTTTCCTCTGACTAATTTCACTCAACATGATCCTTTCCATGTCCATCCATTTATAGGCAAATTTCATAACTTCATTTTTCCTAACAGCTGCATAGTATTCCATTGTATAGACGTACCACAGTTTCTTTATCCAGTCATCAGTTCTCGGGCATACTGGTTGTTTCCAGGTTCTGGCTATTATGAATAGTGCTGCTATGAAAATAAAAGTGTGGATTGTGTTTCTGCTGTGTGTTTTTGGCTTCCCAGGGTATATTCCCAGGAGTGGTATGGCTGGGTCAAAGGGGAGCTCAATTTCTAGTCTTTGGAGGAATGTCCATATTGCTTTCCAGAAAGGTTGTACAAGTCGACATTCCCACCAACAATGTATGAGAGTCCCCTTTCCCCGCATCCATGCCAGCACTTGTTGATTTTACCCTTTTGGATATGGGCCAGTCTCTATGGTGTGAGGTGATATATCATTGTTGTTTTGATTTGCATCTCTCTGATGATTAGTGATGATGAGCATTTTTTTCATATGCCTTTTGGCCATTTGAATTTCTTCCTTGTCAAAGTTTCTGTTCATCTCTTCTCCCCATTTTTTAATGGAGTTGGCTGTTTTCTTCTTATATAGTTGCACCAGTGCCTGATATATCCTGGATATTAACCCTTTATCAGATAGGTATTGGGTGAATATTCTTTCCCATTCTGTGGACTTTCTTTCTATCTTAGTCACTGTTTCTTTCAAGGTGCAGAAGCTCTTTATTTTCATGTAGTCCCATATGTTTATATTTTCTTCTAGTTGCTTTGTTAATGGTGTTCCACCTTTGAAGATGTCTTTAGCTTCAGTGCCGGGAGGGTTTTTCCTATATTTTCTTCAACGTACTTTATGGATTCAGGTCTGATATTGAGATCTTTAATCCATTTTGATCTGATTTTTTCCCCCAAATTTTATTACACCATTTTAGACATACAATTGAAAGATGCTCATGTAGAGTTTTGGTTCCACAGTGTACCAACACCCATCCCTCCACCCAAACCCATCTCCCATCACCAATGTCCCCACCTCCCTCCCCCCCCATCCCACACCTCAACTACTTGGCAGGTTCTGTATGTCATTTCTCTCCTCTCTATCTCTCCTCCCGCCAAACTTTCCTGCACACCGTGGAATGCAGTGCATTGAAGGATATTACTGTTACCAGTATTTTAATGGATCTGCTGGCTGCAAGCGCCGCACGACCTGGGCTCGAACTGGTTTTTGCTCTGTTAATCTGGTCGTGAGGTAGTATCCCAGCGTCCAGACAGTGAAGGTGGTGGCTAGTGTGGTGGGCGAGTCTCATCCGGCTGCTTCTGGGACCCCCCCAGAGGTGATGGGCCCACTCCCAAAACCTATCTGTCCTCCCCGGGGGGCCCCATGGTCAGCTGGGCCCAGGGGCGAGCCGAGTTCCAGCTTCCCCAGCCGCTTGTGAGGCTCTTCATGCTATGGCTGGTGGCCCCAGGGCAGCTCCTGGGTGGGGCCACCAGGCTTGACAAAATGGAGGGGGGAAGGGCCGACCCTGACTCCATCTGACAAATTTTCAGTGATTCCCACTCCTGGGAGCTGCCTACCTGGGCTCGAACTGGTTTTGCTCTGTTAATCTGGTCGTGAGGCAGTTTCCCAGCATCCGGACAGTGAAAATGGTGGCTAGTGTGGTGGGCAAGTCCCATCCAGCTGCTTCCGGACCCCCAGAGGTGATGGGCCCACTCCCAAAACCCATCTGCCCTCCTGGGGGCCCCCACGGTCAGCTGGGCCCGGGCGAGCCGAGTTCCAGCTTCCCCAGCCACTTGTGAAGCTCTTCATGCTATGGCTGGTGGCCCCAGAGCAGCCTGATCTGATTTTTTGTGCAAGGTGTTAGACACAGGTCCAAATTCATTTTTTTTACATGTAGATGTCCAGTTTTCCCAGCACCACTTGTTGAAGAGGCTTTCCTTACTCCAGTTTGGACTCTTAGGCAAGGGAAATTTTATTTGAGCATTTCCAAGCTGGAAATGTAATGTCTTCTAATAAATTTTATACTAATGAATTTATTTAAATCAAAAAATTAATAGCCAAGTATCACTATGTTGAAATCTTAATTTTTGTTTGATTGGTAAAACAACTGTATGATTTATAATGCACTGAAGTGGGATTTTTTCCCCAGTGTGCAATATTTTATCCAGGTTATCATTGTTAAAAAATATAATAACTCATGCTAATAAATATAGACATCTCATTGTAATTATCAAATGAGTTATGAGCCAGCAGCATCTGTCAAGCAAGCAAAAAGATATACACGAAAGGTTATTTTTATAGACAAGAAAGAGAATGAAGGGGGCCGGAGCGATAGTCCAGCAGGTAGGGGTGTTTGCCTTGCACGCCACCAGCCCATGCCGGCCCGGGTTCCACCCCGGCATCCCATATGGTCCCCAAGCACTGCCAGGAGTAATTCCTGAGTGCAGAGCCAGGAGAAACCTCTGAGCATTGCTGGGTATGACCCAAAAAAGAAAAAAATAAAGAAAGAGAATGAACCAAGAAAGGAAAGACTAAGTAAAAATCCTTTGCCTTGTAAGGATAGCGAGCTGATATAGATTGCCTTACAATATTGATCAGGACATTTCAAACAAATTATCTTAAATTTCACTTTTGAGAGAATCTGAAACTACAGTTAAGTGAGACATTAAATCCTGGCATAAATGTCTCACATTTGGGGCATTTCTTTATTTTTTTACAGCACTGGTTGGCAATTGAATAATTACTGGTGAATAGTCCCTACTAGTGAATACTCTCTGCCAATTCATTTACCTTAATTGTAACAACTAACTTCTAGAAAAGAAAGGTAGCATTACCTTTAAAAATAAAATTGAAACTATAAAAAGAAAAATTGAATCTACTGTAATGCATTATATTAAGAAAAGATGTGGTGGGGACCAGAGAGCTAGTGCAGCAGGTAAGGTGCTGACCCGGGTTTGACCTCCAGCTTTGCATGGAGCCCTCGAGTAATGTCAGCAGTGATACCTTAGCAAAGAGCCAGAAGGGCCTAAGCACTCCTGTGTATGTGTGACAAAAAAGAAGAGAGGAAACAGAGAAAGAGAGAGAAAAATAGAGAAGAGAGAGGAAACAGGAAGAGAGAAAATAGGAGAAAAAGAGAGAAGAAACAGAAAAAGAGAGCAAAATAGAGAATACAAAGAGAGAAGAAACAGAAAGAGAGAGAAAATAGGAGAAAAATAAAGAGGAAACAGAAAGAGTGAGAAAAATAGGAGCGAAAGAGAAGAAAATAGAAAGAAAAGATGGGATGGACAGCACTAATATTTGTAAAAATACTTAATTTTAAAAATGTAGAAATAAAAACAAAGTCAGAGGTATGTACCCAGTTTTTAGTAATCAAAATAGGAAATAAAAATTCTTGAGAAACACCTTTGGAATTATTAAACATTTTTAAAGTGCTTGTCTTCCAAGGATACCATACCATGGTTATCACCATGTATCACTCATTGTTTCACCCTATAGGATATTGGGGATCCCTGTTTTGTCAGAGAGCATGTTTGATAACCAGATGTATGAAATTAATTTGGACTACTTATTGTAAAACTTTGTTTTTTGGAAATTGGAGTATCAGGAATAACTGCTACTTGTTTCTCCTGCAGGGCCCTTGCACGGGAACCAGCAGAGTCTGGCGCATAGCAGGCTGTGGGATGCAGTGGTGGGATTTCTTCATGTCTTCGCTCACATGCAGATGAAGCTATCTCAGGTCAGTTGTCTCCCAATATCTTAAATGACGAACTGGAAACTAATCATTGACAAAGCAAATATGTTTTTCTATATTTCGATGTTATTTTTTATTAGGTTGCTTCTTTTCCACTTGTCACTTATCACTTGTCCTCCCGTTGATCATCGATTTGCTTGAGCAGGCACCAGTAACATCTCCATATGTCCTGTCTCATGCTAGTAGAGCCCAAGGGCATCTGCTTGCTCCAGGAACATAAAGAGCCTCAAACCATTCCATCAGGTCATGGGAATGAGGTCTATAACTGTTATTGGTATTTGGCATATCAAATACGACATGGGTAGCTTGCCAGGCTTGCCATGTGGGTGGCATGCTCTTGTAGTCACCTCTGATCTCCAGCATTTATCGATGAACCACATGGCCGCAAGCTGTGGTCAGCTCTTCTGCTGGGTGGAGCTCTGACGAGAGGGGGTCTGGATGTGGCACTAGATTAAAAAAATTTTTGTTTTTGTTCTCTTGCTTGCCATTCCTGGCTCAGGGGCTATGCCCATCTCTGTGCTCAGGAAACCATGAATATAAGAAGTTCCAGGATTAAACCAGGATTTTCTGAATGAAAAATATGTACTTAGTTCCTTGAGCTATTTTTCCCAGCCCTAAACATTATTTTTAATAAAACAAATTTTGCAAGCTGAGAATAAATGGGATCCATTATTCAAATTTGAGAACAAGAGATATTAAAAAATTATTTTTATAGAGAACTAGAACAACATAGTCCCCAGATATCAACATTTTATGACCTATTATAAATCATCTTCCAAGTGGTAATCTCTGGAATATGCCTCCTCTCTACAATAATTGGCAAAGGGTTTGCAATCTGCTATAAATCCCTGTTGAAAGAAGAGAATTTTGACACAAACATAAAAATGCAGCTGTTTTCAGTAGAGGTTGTTTCACCCATTACCAGAAAATTTAACTTTCTGAAAGTCAAAGAGAAAATTAGCAGTATATACAAGAAACTAATGAATAAACACTGTCTGTCAGCAACTAAATTATTGTTACTCTGGCAGTACATGTTGAAAATACCAGTTTATTACTTTCTCATACCTCTATTTCATTGAAGCTAGGATATATATGAATAGAAATTTTTTTTGACCATGCCCAACAGGCAATAAGCATTACTACTTGACTCTGTGCTCAGAAATCACTTGGCCGGTTAAGGAGACCAGATATGGTGCCAGGGATTGAACCCTGCTCAGCTTCACACCAAGCATGTACCATATCTGCTGTACTATCTCTCTCTGGACCACAAATAGAAAATATCTTAAAATAAATATTGAGGGCTAGAGAAATTTTATAGGGGTTAAAAAACCCCAGTTCTATTCCTGGCACTACATCCATGAAGGTTGAGACAGAGCAATAGTACAGTACATAGGGCACTTGCCTTGCACATGACTGATCTTTGTTTGATCCCTGTCGCCTCCCCTCAAAAAAAAAAAAAAACAGAAAACAAAATACTTCTCTGAATGCAGCCCCAGAAATTCCCAAGTACCACCCTGTCAGCTGTGAGTAATCACCAGCTTCTGTGGAGCCGGACCACCTGAATAGCACCAACAACCAAAGGCCCTTGCAATGAACCCTAAGTCCAGTTGGCCAAGAATTACTGAGAAGAGCTGTTGAACACTTCTAGGAAACTCCTCCCAAATTATTGAATAAATATGACCCTTTGGATCACTTTTTATGTATGTTTGGAGATTTAACACATCTGAGATTTCTCATCTGTCAAGGAAAGGAAAGAATGCTAGATTTAAAGTGAGAAGACAGCTCAGAGAGGCTCTTTTCATTCTTGTAACATATGAGCAGATAACTGTTTTTGTCTCAGTTAACGTGAAGATGTGTCTGACTGATGAGCAAAAAAAAAAAACATTGCCAAGGATTCAAAATAAGTCTGTTGGGCTCATTAATAAAGAAAGATTTTCATCAATCATAAGTGTATGTTGGGACACCCAGTTGGCTAACAGGCAATAATTAAGGACAAGATCGCACAATTTCCTAGAGTCTAGAAAACAGAAGTCCTATTCTCTAGCTTTGGGTAAAATGAAAAATTTACAGGGAGGAAACTTGAATTTTCTCTGACAGGTAGTTGAAGAGTGATTAAAGTCACCCTAGTTTTCTGCTCTTAGAAACTATGGAAGAATTTGCTCAAGTGCTTTTAGTTCTTAAAGCATACTTCAAAAAGGACTCAGAAGAATCTCAGTCAAGTTTGGTTAAGGATAAAATCTATTTAAAATTAATATCAGTAACTCCAACCAAATTCCACCCAGCAGACCAGCCCATCACAGCCCTGCTTGCGGCCGCTTGCAGCCTGTGGTTCATCAATAAATGCTTTATTTGGAGGTGTTTAAAAGAGTTTGCCTCCCACTCGGCAAGCCTGGCAAGCTTCTCATGTTGTATATGATATGCCAAATTCCAGTAACAATTATATTAGGTCATTCCCATGACCTAATATAATGGTTTGAGGCTCTTTATGTTCCTGTAGCAAGCCGATGCCCTGGCTCTACTGGCATGAGACAGGACATATGGAGATATTGCTGGTGCCCGCTCTAGCAAATAGATGATCAATGGGAAGATCGTGATCGTGATCGTGAACTCCAACCAAATAAAGAACTATATTGTTTTCATCTGATAACTAATAACTCTTCAAGTAAAGAAAATTAACATGAACCAAATTTATATGCTTTCAAGACATTCTTCAAATGTAATGTCATCTTTCTGTCTATCTGCCTAGCCGTTGTTCATAGAGGGCGAAGTTTGGTTTCAGATGTAACTTAAAAATTAAATAAACAAAGGTAGACACTGATTCCAGTGGGATGAATAGATTATGCACTTTGCATTGGCCTTCATTGACTTGGGTCATGCTACAAAGAGTTTGCACTTAGTCAAGAATTACTCTTTTGTGACAATGAGTCAGATAGTCTGGCTGCACTTTACTCATACTATTGCAAATGCTGTGTTAATATTTTCAGGACTCCAGTCAAATCGAACTCTTAAAAGAATTAATGGATCTCCAAAAGGATATGGTGGTCATGTTATTGTCCATGTTAGAAGGTAGTGTCTATTTATATATTTTTTATTTCCTTAATATTTTTATTTGCAGAATAAATTGTAATTGTTTATGGAATTACTATCCTACAGGTATAAGATACTAACATTGTTCCATAACATACCCAACTTTGTTCATTTAAGGCAAGCTCTGCATATCTCAGCTTACAGAATAAAAACAGCAGTCACTATCATTATAACACTATCTTCCCGTTCATCATCAATTTGCTCGAGTGGGCTCCAGTAGCATCTCCATATGTCCTGTCTCATGCTAGTAGAGCCCAAGGTCATCTGCCTGCTCCAGGAACATAAAGAGCCTCAAATCATTATATTAAGTCATGGGAATGACCTAACATAATTGTTACTGGTATTTGGCATATTAAATATGACACAGGCAGCTTACCAGGCTTGCCGTGCGGGTGGCATACTCTTGTAGTCACCTCTAAATATAGCATTTATTGATGAACCCTGCGGCTACAAGCAGCTGCTTGAGCCGGGCTGTGATAAGCTCATCTGCTAGATGGAGTCCTAACGAAAGGGAAGTCCGGATGTGGAAAATGGCGGCCCTCATGGAGTGGGGGGTCGTCTGGCTTGTTGTGAGACTCTGCTGGGGTGGCATCTTTTTCTTTTCATATTATTGTCTAGGGATGCACTTTCCAGGTTTTGTTTAATGATCATCAGTAGGGACAATAAACGTTGGGCTTATTCCAACTGCGTAAATCACTCCTTAGAGCTAGCTGCATGTTGAAATCCTTGTGAGGTTCATAACGTCCTGCAGGAAAATGCTGGTGAGACCCACTAAGGCTGCTGTTGGCAGGAGTCTTGTTCACTTACCCAGATGCTTCTCAGTTTGGATTCCCTTTCTTAATTTTTTTCCTGCTATAAATAAATTTATCTTATATATCAGGTAGTAAGAGTTTGGGCTCAGAAAACTACCTCCACCGTTTGAAGCCCCAGCTCTCACATTTTTTTGCAGTGTGACCCTTGGACAAAAATCCATCTCCACAAGGCAGCTTTCTTCCCTGTGAAATAGAGGTAATGAGAGTCTCCTGTGGAGACTCACTGAAACCATATGCATTTAACAGAACTGAAAAAATATCAGTTATTATGCTACCTAGACTTTTCCCTTCAATCCATCTCAATTTTTGTTTCCCTCTTTTTAGTCAGCTCTGCAATATGTAATTGCACTTTGATTCTTGAAAGTGGTAGTCCTTTATGCAAGGACCTCACAGACACAGTGTTTGCTAAAGTTTAGCTGGTGGCCTTGGAGTACTGTATCCCTTGGAGTACTGTATCCCTTGGAGTACTGTATCTCTTGGAATATTGTGTCCCTTTTCTAGGATCTCAATTCAAAAGTTAGTCCAAGTATCAGCAGTAACTAAACTCATATTTGTAACAGTACCAACCAAAGCAGCAATGGGAATTTTAAATTAATCTCTTAGAAATACAAGCTACTAGTTTAAATATTTAATCCTAAAACACTACTTCATAGTCTGATAGCAAGCATCATTATCTCCAGTTTTCAATTAGGAAAAGGAAGAAAAAGATTGAGTTGAAGAGAGGCTTAAAAATCTTCCATCAAGTCGGCTGATTGATGCCAAAATCAAACCCAACAAAGCATCTCTTTAACCCGAGCCTGAACCAGGGTGCTTGTTGCTTCTCAAATGGAAACTATAGATTTTTTACCCTCCACCTTTTTATTCTGTCTTTATGTTTCTAGCATGTTCCATGATTCTGTAATTAAGAATACAATCTCTTTTCAATTGTATAGGCATTATTTTCTTTACTTCTCTTATAATATTCTTATATTATTGTCATTTGTCACACTTGTCATGTGTCTTCCCATTGTTTATCGATTTGCTCAAGTGGGCGCCAGTAATGTCTCCATTCATTGGGAATGAACTCCATTATTGTTACTATTTTTTTGTTTTATTTTTTGGGTCACATCTGGCAGTGCTCAGAGGTTTCTCCTGGCTCTGCACTCAAAAATTACTCCTGGCAGTGCTTGGGGGGGCATACGGGATGCCAGGGATTGAACCCGGGCTGGCATGGGCCGGCTGTGTGCAAGGCAAATGCCCTACCCACTGGACTATCGCTCCGGCCCCCTATTGTTACTATTTTTGGCATATCGAATACACCATAGGTAGCTTGCCAGGCTCTGCCATGACTCTGGGTTCATCCTAGAGGCCCAGTCTTTTTTCTGTGTCACACCATAAACCATCCAGGGCCCACGGGTCAGAGCCTGGGGTATAGACAAGCCTGTCTCCAGTCTGCCACCTGCCAATGCATCCGAGCACCACAGCCACCCCTGCAGCACCTTGAGGGGCAGGATTCTTATATTATTATTCTCTTATATTATTTTATTTTATACTTTATTATGATAGAATTGAAATAAAAGTTATTAGTTTCAGGCATACAATAATGTAATCTAGACATGTGTATATAATATGAAATGACTTATACAATATGCCTGACATTCTTTACCACTTAAAAATTACAAACTTTCTTACAGTGAGAACTTCAAAAAAAATTAAGGTAACTGGTTTATAACACTTTATAAGGCAGTCAGGGCTATAACAAACCAACCAACCAAACAACAACATCAAAGTGATTAGATAAAAATCTAATGAGATGTTTTACAGCACTAATTCAGATCAGGCATGTAATTTGTTCTCAGAAAAATATCCATTTGAAGTCCTGGTACTAGTCCAAGTAATAGAACTTGCAAAACTTTAGTTTCCTTTATTACATAGTCAGGATTAATTAAAAAACGCTTTCTTTAAAACTATTAAATTAGTTGTTTGTGAATAGTGATTTTTCAACCCTCATTATTTATTGCTTATCACTATTAACAGGATATTGAATTTCACTTTCTGGCGTTATGGTATAAGTTTTGCTTCATTATTGTGGTCTTTAAATATGCTACTTTGATGATCAATGTAAGGGTAATTATTAACTTTTATATGTATGTGTTAGTCAAGTTGCTTTGTAAATATGCTTTAGTATATATTTGTATAAACATTTCCAAACTGTTGTTTTCAAATAGATTTCCATATTTTCCTGAGAATTTATACTCTGAGAATATATGTAATAATAAATCCTTGATTCAAGTGTTATCCATACTTTCTCTAGAAATATGTTTTTATCATATATGTTCATTTTGAAGAAATCCAATTCTTTCCCTCCAGGTAATGTCGTAAATGGAACCATTGGCAAACAGATGGTCGATATGCTTGTGGAATCTTCCAACAACGTTGAAATGATTCTCAAATTTTTCGACATGTTCCTAAAGTTAAAGGATTTGACGTCTTCGGATACATTTAAAGAATATGATCCTGATGGCAAGGGCGTCATTTCCAAGAGGGACTTCCATAAAGCCATGGAGAGCCATAAGCACTACACACAATCAGAAACCGAGTTTCTCCTTTCCTGCGCAGAAACTGATGAAAATGAAACTCTGGACTATGAAGAATTTGTCAAACGCTTCCATGAACCTGCCAAGGACATCAGCTTCAACGTGGCTGTCCTTCTGACGAACCTTTCCGAACACATGCCCAATGATAGCGCCTGCAGACCTTTCTGGAATTAGCAGAGAGTGTCCTGAATTACTTCCAGCCCTTCCTCGGCCGAATTGAGATCATGGGCAGTGCCAAACGCATTGAGAGGGTTTATTTTGAAATCAGCGAATCCAGCCGTACTCAATGGGAGAAGCCCCAGGTCAAGGAGTCCAAAAGACAGTTCATATTTGATGTGGTTAATGAAGGGGCGAGAAAGAGAAGATGGAGCTTTTCGTGAACTTCTGTGAAGACACCATCTTTGAAATGCAGCTGGCTGCCCAGATCTCTGAGTCAGACTTGAATGAAAGGTCCACAAATAAAGAAGAGAGTGAGAAGGAGAAGCCTGAGGAGCAGGGTCCGAGGATGGGTTTCTTCTCCATCCTGACTGTCAAGTCAGCCTTGTTTGCTCTCAGGTATAATATCTTGACTCTTATGCGAATGCTCAGTCTAAAGAACCTAAAGAAGCAGATGAAAAAAGTGAAGAAAATGACCATGAAGGACATGGTCACCGCCTTCTTTTCCTCCTATTGGAGTATTTTTATGAGCCTCTTGCACTTTGTGACCAGTGTACTCAGAGGCTTTTTCCGGATCATTTGTAGCCTCCTGCTGGGAGGAAGCCTTGTAGAAGGGGCTAAAAAGATCAAAGTTGCCGAGCTCTTGGCCAACATGCCAGACCCCACTCAGGATGAGGTACGAGGAGATGAAGAGGAGGGCGAGAGAAAGCCCTTGGAGGCTCCTCTGCCCGCAGAAGATCTAACAGACTTAAAAGAACTGACGGAGGAGAGTGACCTTCTCTCTGACATATTTGGCTTGGATCTGCGGAGAGAAGGAGGACAATACAAGTTGATTCCTCACAATCCAAACGCTGGCCTCAGTGACCTAATAAGCAACCCGGTCCCCATCCCTGACGTGCAGGAGAAGTTTCAGGTAATTCATCGCTAAACATGGATTTCAGGTGGGAGCAATTAATGGGCAGCAGTTTTCAGGCTAGTGCTAGAATGGGGTCATGAATTTCCAGCTACATAGTCAATGACTTTCTAGCAGGCAGAAATCGTCCCCTTAGGATTCCTTACAAGTTTTCGGCTATCTTAAATGGATAAGGTATACACGAAGTCACTTCTCCAATGACAATAGCAGACTGGGTAATCATCCCACCTACAAATATTTTGAGTACTCAGTGTATAACCTAAGTGGTTTTATGGGAAATTAAAAGATTCATCTGGGCTGGAGAAATAGTACAGCAGGGAGGGCATTTGCCTTGCACATGGCTAGCCCAGATCCAATCCCCAGTATCCCATATGGTCCCCTAAGGCCTGCTAGAAGTAATTCCTGAGCACAGAGCCAGGAGTATCCCCCCAAGCACCACCATATGTGGCTCCCAAACCAAATGAATAAATAAATGAAAGAATCATCGCTCTTTTCCAAGTTCTTAAGAGTTTATTAGGAAGGTATAGCAAGAACTCGTGAGAAGTAATAAAATAGTCAATAGAAATAGAAATTTTATCATCTTGGGAAAATAGAAACTGTTTTATCTCATCAAATGAGTCTTCCAGTGGGAGAATTGGCCTTGATGGATAAGGTTTAAGTAGATGAATAAGGTTAAGAAGATTATTTCTGAAATACAAAAGAAACTGGGTTCCAGAAAGTTTGTAGGTACTGTTGGCAAGGTAAGTATGAATATGAAAGACTATGTATTTTTTTCTAACAGAATATGAAGCACTCAGAGTACTTGGTCTTATATACGCGAGTGGGTATAACTTATGGCTATGCACTAGCACAGAGCACAGGAATCCTGAATGCATTCAGAGGGGATCAGTAACCGACTTTTCTTTTCCCCATTGTCTCACTCAAGGAACAGAAGGCAAAAGAAGAAGAAAAGGAAGAAAAAGAAGAAATAAAATCTGAACCTGAAAAGGCTGAGTATGTGCAGTTTTCTTTGTTACAATAAGTCTCTTACATATATTCTTTTCAGGGAAGTGAAAGGGAATATTACATAAGGAAATCTGTTCTCAATGGAGATAGCCTGGTACAAGGGCTTCTGTCAGGAAGACACGTAGTCAACTGCTATTACACTCTCTCCTTCTAGGAGGATGCAGTAGAGTGTTTCTCGCTCAGCACAAACATCTCTAGTGTTTGCATGTAATGCGCTCTTCCTGGACCACTGTCTGCTGCACCCTGTCTTTGAAGTTATGCATGTGTTTCTGTTCTTGTAAAGAAGATAGAAGGAAACTCTCTGCTTTGCATAGAAGCCTTGTGGAGTAGCGTTCCTCCGAAGTGTTGTCCTGATGGTGCATACTGAAACATTATGTGCTCAGTGTGCTGAAGAGATTTCTGAGTGCCCCTGGGAGTGGGATTCAGCAGCTCTCAAATAGAGCCTGTCATGTTTGTGCTCATTTTTACCAATATTCCTACTTGGTAATTGGGGCACAGTTTAAAGGCAGCTATGAGATATGAAGAGCTTGGTCTGACAATATATGTATAATTTACTCATAACATGTAACTTCTCTCAATACTTCAGCATCTACATATTTCCCAAGTTTCAGTAGTTTAATATGCACATTTTTAAAAATTGAGCAAGTAAAAATTTTCCTTGCCTTGGTACCCCTCTTCATATAGGATTTGATTTTCCCTCTATTCTGTTATTTTCACCAACTAGTACAGTGAAAGGTGAGACATATGTAAAAGGACATGAAACCATTTCAGTGCAAGTTATAAAATCATTTAAAATGTGTTATAGCTTTTTACAGGCCAAAGCTAATTATTTGTTATGTATATACGGATTATGTATTTCTGAGTACATTTACATATAAATATTAATGAAAGAAGACTATTTATACCTAAAGGGGTTTTAGGTAGCCTTTAGGTAGCTACCTAAAGGTTATCCATGAGCCTTTAGTAGCCATTAAGTACTGTCCCAATGGGAGACAATACCAGGGTGAATGTGCATGAGTTGCACAGAGAAAACCCTGTGGTTGATGCCAGTGTCCATGTACTTCCTTGGGCATCATGAGGTGCAATTCTGGAGGCCCCCAAACACAGTTGGGTGACACCTCGTATGTTCCTGAGCACTGCAAGATTGAGCAGCACTGTATTTTTGAGCACTAGCATTTAACTGTCAGCTGTTAGGTCTGTAAACTGAGAATGTCTGGGCCTCCTGAGGAGTCTGGAGAGATAGTACTGCCAACAGCACACTTGCCTTGCTAGCAGCTGACCAGGTTCAATCCCGGGTACCCATAGAGTCCCCTGAGGTCAGCCAGCAGTAATCCCTGAGCACAAATCCAGGAGCAAACCTTAAGGACCACAAAATGGGGTCCAAAAATCAGTGGAAAAAAAGAAAAATAATTTCTGGGTATTCTCATCACCACTTGGGGGTTCTTCCCTCTCCTCTCTCCAAAATTATACCAATTTCAATACTTCTTAATCTCATTCAATCCCAGGTACCCATATAGTCCCCTGAGGTCAGCCAACAGTAATGCCTGAGCACAAATCCAGGAGCAAACCTGGATTTTGTCCGTCAAAATTAATATATTGAAACTGAGGATGCAGTTCAAAATGAGATTACATGTCTGGCATGCATGATGCCCTGGATTCCATCCCTAGAACCAGCCACAGGAAGTTAATATGTTAACGTCCATTTTTTCTTCTTTTTTTTCTTTTTGGGTCATACCCGTCAATGTACAGGGATTACTCCTGTCTCTGCACTCAGGAATTACTCCTGGCAATGCTCAGGGGACTATATAGAATGCCGGGTATTGAACCCAGGTCAGCCACGTACAAGACAAATGCCCTACCTGCTGTGCTATCGCTCCGGCCCCATTGACATCTTTTATACATGTGAATAACCAAATATATATGTCTCTGATTTTAAAGCCCAATGAACAATCAGTATAAAAGACTGAATTTTAAAATCACAGTTTAAAAATTATATATGTGGGGGCCAGAGCGATAGCCCAGCGGGTAAGGCGTTGCCTTACACGCAGCCGGCCCATGCCGGCCGGGTTCCATCCCGGCATTCCATATGGTCCCCTGAGCACCGCCAGGAGTGATTCCTGAGTGCAGAGCCAGGAGAAACCTCCTGAGCATTGCCGGGTGTGACCCAAAAAAGCCAAAAAAAAAAAAATATATAGATATGTGTGTGTGTGTGTGTGTCTGAAAAGTAGGATCATAGAATAAATCAGAAGTATATTTTCTTAATTTTTGTGTCCCTGTAAAGCTTGCTTTAATGTATTCAAGTGTATTGTTTTCTTATCTATGATAAAATAGATAAAATGGATAAAATGAACTCAGATCCATGGGGCAGATTTGTTACTGGCTCTCCCTGTGCCCAGCTGATCATGAGGCGCCCAGGAGGGAAGGCAGGTTCTAGCCCTGGCCCGCCATCCCAGAAGAGCCTTGCAAGAAGCCAGAGGAATGCCCACACCATGAGAGCCACAATTTTCAACATCCGGACTCCACAGCTTGTCACTCCACCCAGCAGAAAAGCTGATCTTTACCTGTCTTATGCGGCCTAGCAGTTTATCAATAAATGCATTTGATGAGAGGCTACTACAAGAGTATCCCACCCGAACGGCAGAACGTGGCAAGCTACCCATGTCATAATTAATATGCCAAAAACCAATAAAAATTATAGACCTCATTCCCATGACCCGAAGGAATAGTTTGAGGCTCTTCATGTTCCTGGAGTGAGCAGATGCCCTTGGGCTACACTGGCATGTGACAGGATGTATGGAGATGTTACTGGTGCCCGCTCTAGCAAATTGATGAACAGCGGGAAGACAAGTGATACAAGTGATCTATGATAAAATACAAAAAAAAAAAATGCTAGTTTCAATGATTGCAAATGTCTATGGTTCTATAATTGTTTTTTTTTTTTTTTTGCTTTTTGGGTCACACCCAGCAATGCTCAGGGGTTACTCCTGGCTCTGCACTCAGGAATACTCCTGGCAGTGCTCGGGGGGACCATATGGGAAGCCGGGGATCGAACCCGGGCCAGCACAGGCCGGCCGCGTGCAAGGCAAACGCCCTACCTGCTGGGCTATCGCTCCGGCCCCTCTATAATTGTTTTAAGCCTGTGTTTTTTCTGTTTTGTACTAGACCAAATAATTTTTGTATAAGAATCACATTTACAAAAAACAAAACAAAACAAATGCTATTAAAATGGAACATAAAAAATATTTGCAGAGCCAAAGAGATAGTACAGCAGGTAAGGTGCATGCCTTGCACTTAGCCAACCTGGTTTCACCCTATGCATTCCAT
Source organism: Cryptotis parvus (assembly GCA_021461705.1). NCBI lineage: Eukaryota > Metazoa > Chordata > Mammalia > Eulipotyphla > Soricidae > Cryptotis > Cryptotis parvus. Next base: position 428,522 of record JAJIBD010038047.1, on the reverse strand, counting down.
ACGGTCCCCTGCACCCTAAGCATCGCCAGGTGTGGCCCAAAACCCACAAAAAAGAAAGAGAGAGAGAGAAGAGAGAGAGAGTGGAGAGGAAGGAAGAAAAAATGGAAGGAAGAAAAGAAAGAAGGGAAGGAGCGAGGGAGGGAGGGAGGGAGGGAGGGAGGGAAGGAAGGAAGGAAAGAAGGAAGGAAGGAAGGAAGGGAGGAAGGAAGGAAGGAAAGAAGGAAGGAAAGAAGGGAGGAAGAGAGGAAGGAAGGAAAGATGAACAAACTATATCTTAAGTTCTGTTAACTTAAGGCATTTAATGCGTTGGGCTAGAGGAATAGTACAGCCTGTATGGAACTTGCCTTGAGTGGCTGATACGAGCTCAATCTCCCACACCAAATATGGTCCTCCAGTAATGCCAGGAGTGATCACTGAGTGCAGAGGCAGGAATAAGCCTAGAGTACCACCAACTGTGCCCCAAAACAACAAAAAATATTGAATGCAGCTAAATGCCATAAAAAATATTAGATATGTGTAAGGTAGTAACAAAAAAGTTATTTATCTTTTCCAGCAAAATGTTTTTCTTGTGCAGTTGGAAGGAATATACTACAGATAGAATTAAACACACAGGCCATGCTATATAAATTACATTTAAAATTAACAGAATTATCCACTTACAGGAGGAATGAGAAGCATAGATTCCTACTTCTAAAATTCTACTATAGTTCATTGGAAGAAACATTGATTTCAAAAGTGTTCCTACAATTTAAACATTTGTTGATTTGTACATTTGGGCACAAGTCCCATTTTTGACTTTTGCTTCTCAGTGACTTTCAGTTTATTCTCTTCACAGAGGAGAAGATGGAGAAAAGGGAAGAAAAAATCAAAGATGAAAAGGGCAAACAAAAGTTAAGGCAGCTCCATGCACACAGATATGGCGAATCAGAAGTTCCCGAATCAGCGTTCTGGAAGAAAATTATAGCCTATCAACAGAAACTTCTGGTAAGATGTTTTAGAATAAATATTTTTCCTGATAGATCATGAGACCATAGTGTTCAGGACCATCCTGTGAAAGTTCACTAATCTTCCCTTGAGTGATCATCAGGCAACAAGAAAGTCCCGCAGGTATCTATTTTTTGCCCCTCTTGTGTTTATTTATTTATTTTTATAACGGAAGCCCTTGGCTCACTGCCCCTATGAATTCACAATATCTGGAGCTTATTCGGTGAGTGGGGCCTTGCGCTTAGAGTCTCCCCCAGAGAAGTCGGAAGTATACCCTGAAGCGCCAGCCTTTGCTTCTCTGTGTGAGACCCTACAAAACATTAAAGAGAAGCATTCCTCAGGATACAAGGATACTAGCATTTATCGTTCCCTGATGTAATGTTTTTAAGCTCTGTTGTGCTATTCCTTATTTGTTTTCTTCATGGTGGCCCAAATAGTTTTTATAATTCATGTTATTTCTACAGAACCAAGGATGGTATTTGGTAACATAGTATATGTTTGAGATATAATTTTGTGTAAATGAATGAATGTTTTAGTTAAACTGTCTGCAAATGTCACATCTCTTCATTCAGTGATGCCTTGATATTTTTTACCTTCAGAACTATTTTGCTCGCAACTTTTACAACATGAGAATGTTAGCCTTATTTGTCGCATTTGCGATTAATTTCATCTTGCTTTTTTATAAGGTATGTACACTTGATCTTTAATAACCAGTATAAAACCACAAATAGCATTGAATGTAAATAATTTACACATTTACTTGTAATCGTATTTAAACTAATTTTAAAATTCATTTGGATAGAAGGAAAAATTAAGGCTATGACTTTATCTGATCTTATCAATGATTATCTAGGAAAACAGGGATATATTTGTTTCTCTGAAGCAAAACAGAAATGTTTAGCCAAACTGGATTTAACCTGGCATAGGATTTACTTACAGTAATGGTCTTTATTCATCAGTGCACAGTGACTCATGAGTGTAGAAAGGATAAAAACCAGTGATGTACCACCTTGATTATAATTGCCAGTCTATGCAGGACAGGTATCAGCCAACAGGTGTAAAATTGTTCAAAACTCTAGTCAAAGCTGATTGAAAAATCCCTTTTTTTGTCATATCTATATTATGTGACTTATCTGTATATGTTGTGGTGGTCTTTTATATTTAAGAGGATGACTTTCCATTTAATTTTTTCTTGTATGTATCTTTAACTTCATAACTCCTTGTTAAGTCAGAGGAATTTAAATAGCATGTTCATTGGTTTTGGAAAAGCTGTATTAGTATCCTTTTATAGAGACTTCAGATCTTGTAATTACGATTAGGATGTGTTTCCGTTGTTTGCTCATAAAGCTGGTAACTTTGAGGAAATGCACTGACTTTATTTTCAATGGTTTGAATCAGGTCTCCACTTCTTCTGTGGTCGAAGGAAAAGAACTTCCCACTCGCAGCTTAAGTGAAAACTCCAAAGTTAGCAGCTTGGACAGCGACACCAGTCGGATCATTGCAGTTCACTATGTCCTGGAGGAGAGCAGTGGCTACATGGAGCCGACGCTGCGTATTCTGGCCATTCTCCACACTGTCATTTCTTTCTTCTGCATCATTGGATACTACTGCTTGAAAGTAAGATAGTAAGCACCAAGGTACCTGCATGCGTTCTTGTATGTGTATGAATCTTAGATGTCTGGGGTAGCATGAAAAAGGACATCCATGAAATTCATTGAAGAACTGCCATGAATCAATATCTATGGTGCAACAGGAGAAAGTAGAACGAGGCAGAGAAAGGTTGGGCTACAATCTCCATACACTGGGGCACAGTCATAAGCTTTGGGATCTGAAGCTAAAATCCGTTTAGTGTTCTTGCCTGGGGCAGGAAGGTCTGACAAGTTATTGAAGTCAGGCTGACCTGAGGAGAAAATGTGACCTTCAGCTTTCATTTACATGAGAATTATTACTCACATAATAACTAATTTCTCCTCATAAGTTGACCCCACATAAGTGACCTACCTATTCACTCTGTCTCTAAGCCGCACGGTTTATTGGAATTATAGGCATTCATTTTGCAGAAACTATGAGACATTTAGTTTATTCTGTTGTTCAGCTATATGTCTATTGCCAGATCCAGACTACATGCTTTGAAATTTGTCACGCTTCACACCAAGCATAAAGCAAGTCTGTGCTAGAGTTCTACCCAGGGAACAATATAGTTTGGTAAATAAAATTCAAAGTAAGCTGTCTAAGTGCTTAGGGCTGTTTATTACCCCTGAAAAGCTCTTTATCTTTTCCTAGCAAGGTTCATACCCACTGAAATACTTATATTGCATTGTTCTCTATCACGGATTCTGAAGTTTCCAGAAGATTTTGCTATTTCAGGGCACTATGGTATATCAGGACACTTTGATATTTACATCAAGGCTAGTGTATAAATTTTCCTTAAAAATCTCTGTCCCTCTTTTTTCTTTCCTTATTTCATGGGGGTGAATATTCTTGTGTATTTTCAGAATGTTTGTATTTTTCTCTTATCTGTGTTTGTCTATCAGTACTAGTGGAAAAAGAATGAATATGTTCAAGAGATATTTTTGAAAACTGATGAAGATTTTTTCTGATGTTGAAATTAAGATGTGTCTCATAACCGAATGTAGGCATGCTGAGCATGAAATTATTAAAATTTTCCTCAAATAAATCACTTCATTGATTAATAAATATGCACTTCGAGCATTAATAGCATTTCTGTATGTTATTGTGTATACTCATTTATATGTAAATATATACTCATAACATAGATAAATAATATGTTTTATAAACACTTTGCTTATTTGTCTTGTCAGTTTTAAAAAATTCTATTAGTATGATTTTCTGTGATCAACTCTGTGTTTAAAAATGCATATTTATAAAACACATAATTAATGCATATTTATAATGTTTATCCTATCATTTTTATTTTTCTATTAAAACATGATGCTTCTTTATGCCTAAATATAGCTGATTCATTTTCACTTAATGTTTACCTTCCTGGAAGTGACATGGGAAATATCTTTTCAAAAACTGTTTCATAAAGATAGTGACCACAAGAGATACCAGTAAATCTAAACTAATTTTAACATGTTTATTTCTCAAATGTAGGTCCCATTAGTTATTTTTAAGCGAGAAAAGGAAGTTGCAAGGAAATTGGAATTTGATGGACTTTATATTACGGAACAGCCCTCAGAAGATGATATTAAAGGCCAGTGGGATAGACTTGTGATCAACACACAGTGAGTAAAGGCTTATATGAAACATCTCTGAATTCAAAAACATTTTAAATTGTAAGACATACAGTACTTTGACAGAGTTCCTACAGCTTTGTCAAAAGTTTTGCCAAAGTGAATAATAGTTATATATTCAGCCAAGAAAAGTAAAAGACTAAATGCCGTCAGCCTCTTGATGGATGCCATCAATTTTTGCCCTCTGTGTTCTGAAAACCTTAATCAAAAATGCCTCTGAGTTCTTTTTCACAGCTTTGATGGAATCCAATATCCATTATTCAGTGTCCAGAGAAGTATGTAGCTGGAGTTGCATGACCTCCAGGGTTATCTCATTCAAAGCACAGAAGGAAAAATTTTTTTTTTTCATTGAGAAGAAAGGTGTAGCATTAAAAGCAAGCGTATTGTACTTAGCATCTTTAATGTGCTGAGTTGTAAATGTTCAGTTGGTAACATTAAGCAGTTTAACACATGGCTAACTATAAATCCTATAAATTTTAAGCAGGAGAGGAAAATTCAAGTATACATGAGTTGTTTAATCTGATGAAATCTAAATCCAAAAGTATATGAGATGCTGCTTAGGTATAAATTCATCACAAAAGTTTAATTTTTCAAATTTTTCTTAAGAAGATGTATTAATGACACCATATTTTATTTGTAGTTTGCATTGTTCAAGAGTGAAATAAATATATTTCATGGTAGTTTCACTAATTCTTTCGTGTTTAAATTTCCAATAGTGTCTAAATTTTCAAGTAGGAATTATTTATTTGTTCTTTTTAAGTGTTTATTGCGTATGTTCAGTGTTTGGATGAACAGCTATAGCCGTTAATACTAAATTTAATCAAGTCTAACCCAATTTAATATTATATTTAACCAAGGTGCTAGAATGGGGCTTTGTTACCACAGTAAAAGATTTCGTTGAAGAATAACTGGTGGAAACTTGGTATTTTTGCTTCAGGAAAAAACAGAATAAAATATTTTTAGTTATAATTGAGAAAAACATACAGTGAAGCATGTGTCATTCAAATATAAGAAAAGCTTACCAATAAATATGTTCATTTTATATGTTTTAAACTACTAGCCTTTTTGTTGTTTACATGTATATGTTCATATGTTAACATCTAATATAAATATTTTATATGTAAAAATTATGAAATAAGTTACAAAACACATTCATTGAATTATTGTGAATAGAAGAACACGTTTACTTTTTTAATTATTTGTATATCCTAAGCAAAGTTATTATAGTTTTTTAAAAATGATACTGTTAATGTCTTTAAACTTATACCTTTCAGGTCTTTTCCTAACAACTACTGGGACAAATTTGTTAAAAGAAAGGTAATATATCTAAGATGATATAAGCACTTTATTTCTCTAATGCACAATTTAGATATGAATTTAATGTGGTTTATTATATGAATGAGATAGTGCAGTCCGTGTCATCAGCTTATTAAAGTCATTTCAAAGTAGCAATAGAATTGAGTATGAACTTCTCTAAAAAAAATTCATAAGACATTCTTGCTCTTTAAGTATAAAGTAAACAGACATTGATTTATTTACTCATCCTATGACTCAGGTGAATTAAAAAATAGATTGTTTAGTTAAACTAAATTGATTGCAGATCATTTTCTAGTAAGACAGCTGATAAAATTACCTGGATTGGGATCCTTCTCCAAATTAAGGAATAGGTTTCGGATGTAGCTCAGCTAAAGAGCATGTGTCTTGCATGTGTGAATCCATGGATTCCGTTAGTGAAGATTCTAAATAAATAAACTATGAAATAGAAATATTGGTGAGAGGGGATTGGGCAATAATACAGTCGATATTTGCCTGATACTGAGGATCACTGGAGTCTGAATACAATGGGAGCACATTTTGGCCATAGGGAAGATCTGGTGCCTTTCTGCAGGAGTCAGCCCTGGCTACAATGGTCTCTGCAGAAGATGGTTGCTGGGGTCAGGCACTGGCCAGATGACTTCAGACCCCAACTCTTGCCAAGCTTCTCAACTTTGAGTGGGTCACATATTCTAAAATGCAATTTTCTTAACAGCAGAATGAAATTCTAACAACATAAAACCAACAAAGTTTGGTCACAGGAGGAAAAGCGTGCACACATTCTGAACAAAACTCCTGTTACGAAATATGAATTTAGCAGAAGTTAGTTTCATTTCTTCCCACTTCTTTACCCAATTACATCAGCTCATCCTATTTTTTCCACATCCCACTGTCAACTGAGTTAGTAATCTTGAGTCTCGTATAGAGGGGATGGGAAATGCTCTAAGTTTTCTTTGACAGTAAGCTACATGGCCACAGAAGATATACCATACACTAGCTGCTTAAGGGAACTCAAAAGTCAGGGTTGTTTTTATTGAGATGTTTCTGGTGCCCGCTCGAGCAAATCGATGATCTACGGGAAGACAGTGATACAGTGATAATTACAACGTTATCATCAGTATAAAAATCAGTAAGTTTTTGAGAAATCTCCATAATGCTTTCCCCAGAGTTTGCACCAGATGACTTTCCCACCAACAGTAGGTGAGGGCTCTTTTCTTTCTGCAAATTCAGTGCAAGCTATTTTCAGACTTTTTGATATGTGCTGTTCTCAGAGAAGTGAGATGCTATCTCATGGTTGTTTTGGTTTGCATTTCCCTATGATAAACCATTATTTTTTAATTTTAATTTTTTTTTTTTTTTTGCTTTTTTGGATCACACTCGGCAATGCTCAGGGATTACTCCTGGCATTGCACTCAGGAATTACTCCTGGTGTTGCTCGGGAACCATATGGGATGCTGGGAATCGAACCCAGGTCAGCCACATGCAAGGCAAACACCCTCCCTACTGTGCTATTGCTCCATCCCCTGACAAACCATTATTAATATCATTTCAAATGATAGAAAAATTAATTAATAAAATTTCATCAAATAGAACATACCATAAATTAGGGGCTAGTCTAACAGTGGGTAGCGTGCCTGCCTTGCACATGCCTGACCCGGTAATTCATGAGTGCAGAGCCAGGACTCCTGAACATCACCTTGTGTGCCCTCCCTCACCCCACAGAAATAACATAATGTAAAAAGAGATTATTTTTGTGCACACAAACACAGAGAGGGTTGCTAAATCATCAAGGCCAGTGATATTTTCTTCTTTCCCATCCCAGGTTATGGATAAGTATGGAGAATTCTATGGGCGAGATAGAATCAGTGAATTGCTTGGAATGGATAAAGCTGCTCTGGACTTCAGTGATGCCCGAGAAAAGAAGAAGCCAAAGAAAGACAGTTCCCTGGCAGCCGTGTGAGTGCTGTCTCGGGCTTATATTTCAGGTCTGGGTTTAAGTGAGGAAAGAAATCAATGACTTTTTATACATCAATACTGCCATATTGATTTCCTTTACTTCATTGTAAAGTAATAGAAAGAGATGAGAGAAACTGAAAATGCATATATAGCTGACTTTCCATGCTTCTGAGCATTTTGAGCTCTGGAATGATTTTTTTTCTTGTTAGTTTTCAAAGTTTTTTTTATTATTGCTGACATAAAGGAGCCGTTTATGCTTTTACTGTAATTTGCCTTATTTTATCCTTAAGTAACATTTAACTTAAGACAAGCCATAGGTAGGAATGTAATATTTTAATATTTTCTTGTACTTCCTTTTAGAAACAAAATTAATTTTCATACAGAAAAGATTTTATCATAGCCCTTTAATTAAAAAGGGCTTTTTTTTTTTGGGTCACACCTGGTAATGCTCAGGGGTTACACCAGGCGGTGCTCAGGGGACCATATGGGATGCTGGGGATTGAACCCGGGTCCGCCATGTGCAAGGAAAATGCCCTACCCTCTGAACTATCACTCCAGCCCCTTAAAAGGAACTTTTTAATTTGAACTTTCCTAAGTTCATTTATTAAAATAGTTTAGTTATTATGGTGTTTTATTAAAATAGCAAAGAATTTCGTTCAGGAAATACTATGTTATGCTGCTATTATATGGGATGTTTGTGTAAAATGAGACATTCATAGTGTTTCCCTTAGATGATAGTATAGCTAGATTTAATACTTAAGCCTATTAAATTAAATTAGACTGAGATTATATTCTATTTTAGCCTTCAAACAATTGTATTATTTTATATAAATATTCTATTGTATGGGGTTTTTTATCTTATTTATTTGTTTCAAGCTATGCCCAGTGGTACTAAAAGACCTTGTAGGACTAGGTATTAACATACTGGGCTTCCAACATCCAAAGCAGGAGGTTCAGCCTTTGAACTACTTCCTGACCTCTGCTTATAGATTTTCTTTAAATCTATGAAACTTTGCATAGGGATAGTTTTGGAATATTTGAGCAGGGAGAGTATTGGAAACTTTGGTGGTGTTAAGGTGAAGTAGCCATGTACACCAAGGCCTTAAGTGTCAGCACCACTACAAACACATTATCTTAACTATAATAAAGTATAAGACAAAACAAAATAAAACAAACCTTGTTGGGATGAGGCTGGGGATAGTGAGGCTTTTACAAAAGCCTCACTAATGTAGCTTTGGCCTCCATGTGCCTAATATAGCTTTGGCCTTCAGCTTGGTTCAAATGCCACAAACGTGTATGGCCTTTGAAGTACCACCAAGTGTGACTCAGTGCCAAAAGTGGCTGCTAATTTCTAAGCTAACTGTGTCCCCTGAGAACTGCTGGGTGTAGCCAAAAAACAAAACAAAGCAAAAATAAAAATAAAACTGATAGCGACTGCAATAACACTGTGTTAGTACTACTTGGGTCATTAAAAATTAATGTAAACATAGTTAAGAAGCAGTTAGCTAACAAGCACTCTTTGGTTTCAATTTTTTAAAAAAGCTTTTGCACATTAAGAAAGCAAATATGGTACTGAAATACTATGACATTATATTACATGAAATGCACAATCATCAGAAACTACGGCCTTTCTCATAGAATATAGTGAAGAACAGTACTATCATGTGTGTGGCAGTGCTCCTTGCATTAACATATTTACATCACTGATGAAATATGTAGAATTATTAGTTTTATTTAATTACACACATTCTATAGTAATATCTATTAATCTAGAAAATTATTCTAAAAATAGGGGAAAATTCATATTTTTATTATGAACAAATAGTTTACATTAGTGTAAATTCCCACTGTTTTGCATGGTAACCACATCAAGTTTAACCTCTATAAAATTTTTTGAGAAACCAGTACGGCACATATAGACACCTAAAATATAGATAATGGAATCAGAAAAATCAATATCTAGTAAAATATCTGCTTTTTTTTTTTTTTTTTTTTTTGCTTTTTTGGGTCACACCCGGCGATGCTCAGGGGTTACTCCTGGCTCTGCACTCAGGAATTACTCCTGGCGGTGCTCGGGGACCATATGGGGTGCCGGGGATTGAACCCGGGCCAGCATGGGCCGGCCGCTGCAAGGCAAACGCCCTACCCGCTGGGCTATCGCTCCGGCCCCAATATCTGCTTTTACTAGGAATAATACTCAATGTGGTATTCCTTTATTAAAGGTATATGAAAGACTCTCTCTATAGGTCACCACCATATTCTAAGTACAATGAATAAGGTTGTTATTCATTTGTTAAACAAAATGCTGTTTCGCATTTTTTTAGACATAGAAACCCTTGATTTTTACTAAACGTTTTAGAGAGAAGAAAAAGAAACATAAGAAAATATTCTTTTGATTTACTTTTGATAACTTTTTTTTGTGATATTATAGGTCAATGAATTTTATTTTTTTTAAGTTTCTTTTTTTTTTAAATTTCTATTATACCACCGTGAGACATACAATTACAAAGGTGTTCACAATTGGTTCTTGGTAATACAGTATTCCAGCACCCATCCCTCCACCAGTGCCCCATTTCCACCACCAATGTACCCCACCCCTCCTGCCCACCCCCAGGCTGCCTCAATAGCAGTAGCCGTGTTTCCTCTTTTTCTCTCTCTCTGTCTCTGCATCTCTCTCCCTCTTCTTTTTGCACTTTGTGGCTAGCCCTGCAGATATTTAGAGTTTATCACTTAAGTCTCTTTGTGTATATTCAATGGTGAGTTTTAATCTGCCATTACCATTTCCCACACTTAGCAAAACACTGGTATCTATTTATATCTTATTAATGAATGCAGTCATTCTATATCTGTCCTTTTCCTTCTGACTAATTTCACTCAGCGTGATAGTCTCCATGTCCATCCATTTGCAGGTAAATTTCATAATTTCGTCTTTCCTGACAGCTGCATAGTATTCCATAGTGTAGATGTATCCACAGTTTCTTTAGCCAGTCCTCTGTTCTAGGGCATTTAGGTTGTTTCCAGATTCTAGCTTTTGTGAATAGCGCAGAGATGAATAAAGAAGTACAGATAGTGTTTCTGCTATGTATTTTTCGGTCTCTTGGGTATATTCCCAGGAGTGCTATTGCTGGATCAAATGGGAGCTCAATATCTAGTTTTTGGAGGAATGCCCATATTGTTTTCCAAAAAGGGCTGGACCAGTCGGCACTCCCACCAACACATCCACGCCAGCACCGGTTGTTTTTGCTGTTTTGGATGTGTGCCAGTTTTAAGGTCTCCCTTTCTTCTCTCTCTCTCTCGCAAAAAATAAAAGACACAAAACTCTGGAAAATTCTTTCCAGACAAGTCTTAACTATTCCTTTGGTACTTGGGATAGAACTACCATTGACCTTTAAATAATTTGAGTAGAGGTTAGTCAATTGTAATAGGTTGATCTGCACATAGTACAAAATTTGCATGTAATCATTGATTCCCCAAAATATAGCTGTCCTTTTGTATCTGCAGAGCAGGAGGCTGTAGTTTCAGGATATCTGTAAACACCCCAATTCATGGTTCCTTATACTTGACCTTCCATTTCTGTAGATTCTGCACCCACAGATTCAACTAACATCCAAAGTTGGAAGGTTGGTTAAATCCTTGGCTGCTGAAACAGGCTAGAAAATTTTGCATATAAATGGTCCGTGAATAGACCCATGCTGTTTAGAGGCCAACTGTAGTTTCTTGAAATGTTTGCTGCTCTTATTGTATCAGATGAACATGCCAGAGGCTCTTGGAAATCTAGGAGCCTTTTGTTTATTGGTGTGTTGGGGGGTGAGGAGGGAGGGGTGGGAGGGCCAGAAAACCCAGCCATACCCAGGGCTAACTCTTGGCTCTGCTCTTGGGGCTCACTCCTGAGGGTGCTCGGGGAACCATATTGGTGCCTGGGATCCCTGATGTATGTATTTGCAAATGATTATTTTTTGTCATTCCAGACTGAACTCTATTGATGTGAAGTATCAGATGTGGAAACTCGGAGTTGTTTTTACTGACAATGTAAGTCTACTTCAGTACCACAACATAAAATACACACTGATTTGATGAGCCTGTTAAGTTTTCACAGACAGTTACTTGCAGTCAAATGCTCTACCACTGAACTATACCACCCTGCTTACAACAGCTATTTAAGAAAGTGAACTAGGGAAGAAAATTATTCAACCAAGGATCACCATCAGTCCGCAGTAACTCCAGGTCCCTGGATCCAAGAATCACAGCTGAGACTTTCAGGCCCCCCAGAAGTGCTGCTGAGGCTCTTGTATAAAAAATTAAGTTACTCACATATCAATTATGTAATCTAGATCTCATCTAAGGAAGTTCCACAAAACAATGGCTAATTACTCCATTTCTTTTTTTTATGGTATTTATTTTTTAATTTTTTAAAAAATTTTTATTATACCACTGTGAAACATACAATTACAAAGGTGTTCATAATTGATCTATTGTAATAGTTGAAAGATTAAAATGAAAATGTTTATATAAAAATATAAGCTCATGCATATTTCTATTCAGGTAGTAGATGAGGAAAGTCATTTGAGTTTTATATAGGTTTTAAGGCCTGGAGAAATAGAATAATGGGTAGGGTACTTGTTTGCTTTGCACGCTGCCATTCTGGGTTGGAGCCCTCACCCATACCCCTACTAGTCCGTGAATCCTACCAAAAGTGGTCCCTGCGAGCAGAATCAGGAATAAGCCCTGGGCACCGCCAGGCATAGCTCACAAAGCAAAATAATCTTTTTAAAGTGCAAAAAACATTTAAAAAGCAGTAATTTTTTAAAAAGAAATCTGCTTCATGTATCTGTGTCTCTGGTTCAAGTATTGAACTGCTACCGACTCTCCGTCTGCTTGGCTGATCATGAGGTGTCCAGAAGGGAAGGTGGGTTCTAGCCCTGGCCTGCCATCCCAATAGAGCCTTGCAAGAAGCCAGAGAAACCCCCTGTTCCATGAGGGCAGCCATTTTCAACATCCGGGCTCCAGAGTTTGTCAGAGCTCTACCCAAGAGAAAAGCTGATCGCTCCTTCATGGATGCATAGTTCATCAGTAAATGCATGAACTGAGAGTCTACCTATAAACAAGAGTATCCCACCCTTACGGCAGAGCCTGGCAAGCTACCCATGTCATATTGATATTCCAAAAACAGTAACAATTATAAACCTCATTCCCATGACCTAAACGAATGGTTTGGGGCTCTTTTTTCTTCCTGGAGTGAGCAGATATCCCTGGGCTACACGAGAACTGGTGCCCGCTGGAGCAAATCAATGAAAAACAGGAAGACAAATGATACAAGTGATTAATTTAAGTATTTCCAAATACTTAAGTATTTCCAAATACAGTGAACCATTCATTATGTGTTAGTTGTGTGCGTGTAATTTTTTAATCTTTCTTTTATCAAATGGCATAAGGGATCAGGTATATTGTGGTGGAATGTGACTTACATTTGTTTCCAGCGGTCACCAGCTTTCATGGCAGAGAGCCACATTTTCCTGGCCTAACTCGCCCAATACACTTAATCTTCTAATTTCCAATGAAATATTTGTGACTACAAGTTTTTTATATGCTCTCATTTTCTGGCTGTAGGAAGTTGCTTGAAGCAATCATGAAAGTGGTGAATAAGTCTATAAACTTTTGCTGTAGCTTTTCAGCCTGGCCTCGCCTAGCTATTTCAATTGTTCTCTTACTGGCCTGTGATTGAGCATACAAAAATATTTTAAGGCTTGCCTCAAAACTCATGCTGCTCTGGCTACTGTGATTTTTTTTTTTCTCCTTGGATATTTCATTTAAGTCACAAAATTTTTTTCTGATATTAGCATTGACTTTTACATTGAATTTTTTTTTGGCTTTTTTTTGGGTCACACCCGGCAATGCTCAGGGGTTTCTCCTGGCTCTGCACTCAGGAATTACTCCTGGCGGTGCTCGGGGGACCATATGGGATGCTGGGGATCGAACCCAGGCCGGCATGGGCCTGCCGTGTGCAAGGCAAACGCCCTACCCGCTGGGCTATCGCTCTGGCCCCTACATTGAATGTTAAGTTCATTCTTTCATAGACTATGACTGCTCCCTCTAAATTATTCTGATGCTTCCATGGTCAAAGAACAACAGATAGCTTCAAGATTTTTCCTAACAGCTAATTTAAAAAAGTAAGTCTTGTGTCTTTTAGAAACGTAAACGATCCATGAACTATTCATAAGGTGTCTTGCTACTCATTCTACCTTTAGTGAAAGCACCTTCCTTCTGCGCCTGTAGCCAGCATTGGTGTTTTCCATTAAAGGAGCTAGGTCAACTTGTTCTTCCTACCAAGGTCAATTCTTCTCATTCTAGTGCTTCCTCAGTCCATTTATTGCATGTTTCTATGTGATATCCCCTTGCTATATGCTATGTACTTTTTGTTTCCCCTAGAGCAGTGGTTTTCGACCTTTTTATAACTGCAGAGCAAACCTGTTGCATGGAACAGTGGTTGAAAACCACTGCTCTAGGGAACTGGGCCTGAGGCACCACGGAAGACTATAAAAGCACCTATTTTAAGAATCTTAAAGTCATTAGGTTTCTATTGATGATAACAAAACAACAGTCCATGGCTCCTGTTTAGTGATTCATCTCTTTTAATATGTACTCAGTCTTCACTGAAGCATAGTTTCTCCCAAAATATAGCTGGTATTATAAGCTGTAAGATGAAATATCATATTATTATGACATTTTATTATTTATTTTATGATATTTTATTTATGATATTTTATAATTTATTATCATATTATTAGATGAAATATAGGATTTCATATTTAATTTAAATATACAAGTGATACAAGTGATAGGAGTAAATATATATATATATATATGTATTAGTTTTTACCTATATATAACATGTATATAATATATCTATATTTTTCAGGTAAATTAAATTTTAGATAACTGCTGCCTATTTATCAGGAGTATCCCCAGAATAAATGGAGATTCTATGTGCAATACATATAATTTTATACATATATATTTTTATACATATATAATTTTAAGTTTATCCGGCCCAGGTATGCTGATCCAGAGACTCACAGACATGGGGCAGAGCTGCTACTGGCTCTCCCTGTGCCCAGCTGCTCTCGAGGCATCCGGGAGAGATGGTGGGTTCTAGCCTTGGCCCGCCACCCTACCAGAGCCTCACAACAAGCCAGACGACCCCCCACTCCATGAAGGGCCTCCACTTTCCACATCCAGGCTTCCCCCTTGTCAGAACTCCACCCAGCAGACCAGCCTATTACAGCCCAGCTCGCGTGGCGCTTGCAGCCACACGGTTCATCAATAAATGCTCAAGATTAAAGGTGACTACAAGAGTATGCAACCCGCACGGCAGAGCCTGGCAAGCTACCCATGTCGTATTTGATATGCCAAATACCAGTAACAATTATAGACCTCATTCCCATGACCTGATGGAATGGTTTGAGGCTCTTTATGTTCCTGAAGCAAGCAGATGCCCTTGGGCTCTACTTGCATGAGACAGGTCATATGGAGATGTTACTGGTGCCCGCTCGAGCAAATTGATGATGAACCGGAAGACAGTGATACAGTGAACTCATATATTAATATAAATGTTTGTTTTTATCAGATTTTGAAACCTATCTGGCAAGATTTATTTTCTAAATTGTTTAAGCCTAAAGCCTCATATGGTACATGTGTTTCTTACACTCAGTGTATCACTGCCGTTATACATCTCTTTATTCCTCTCTTCCTCACAAACTTGCCTTTTCCCTCAGCATTTGTATTTATTAGCAGCCTGCTAATAATTTTATATCAGTGTTCTGTGGCAGACTTATCCTCCACTCTCTCTTCTATTCCTTCCCACTAAATCCCTCCACCTGGCCACAATTCATCCAGCAGTGCTCACAGTTTATTCCTGACTCTGTGCTCAGGAGTCACTCCTGGCAAGGGTCAAAGGACTAGTGGGGTGCCAGGGATCTAAACCGGGTTAGCTCATGCAAGATTAGTGCCTTCCTTACCCACTGTGTTATCTCCTTAACCTTCACAATGGACTTTTTCTAGCAATATTTTTTGTTTTTCTTGCTACCCAGACGCAAACTCTGTGATTGAACAATTTCCTTTCCCTTCTCCATACAAAAATATATACTTAATACTTTGCCTAATTCTGTTAACATACCTACCCTTTGTAATTATTAGGCTTTTTATTTTGGCTTTTTTGTGTCACACCCGACAATGCTCAGGTGTTACTCCTGGCTCTGCACCCAGAAATTACTCCTGGCAGTGCTTGGGGGACCATATGGGATGCTGGGGATCGAACCCGGGCTGGCAAGGACTGGCCGCACAAGACAAATGCCCTACCCACTGGGCTATCGCTCCAGCCCCTTTTTAGGCTTGTTTTGACCCTCATAATTCACCATGGGTTTTTCCTGAAATCTCCTAATTTAATGGTTCTGATACTTAACAACTTTTGTCTTTTTTAGAAAGTACCTTAAGCTGAGAGTATACACTTTCTAATTTGTAGTTGGAGCTGAAATTGCCTATTTATCAGAAATTTTACTAGAACAAAATAAAGACAGTGCATCCAAAGATGGAACAGTTAATGGCACTTAGAAGCTACTGCAGAGAATGTAATAAAACATTGCTTTTCATATGCCATTGGTTTGCTTTTTTTCCCAGGAAATGTACCTTTTTTTTTTTTAATGAAGCAGGTTTACAGAGTTTAATGTTTTTAAAAAATAAAGGAAAAGAACAGGTTTTTCAGGAAATTAAATGAACACATAAGTAGAAGTGGTTTTTCTTTTTCTTTCCTTGCTGTTTGGGATAACGCTTGTTAGCAGAAGCTCAGTTGCCCACACCTAAGGCTGTGACTCTGTTTTCTAACAGCACTTTTCTCAACTCTACAAATGAAACTCTAAGCTGGTAGGTAAAGACAATAGACAATTATATACTTGAATTTTCTAATGACTTACATCTTCAATGGGCAGAAATCTTTTCTACCAAGGGCTAGTTCCTCCCATCTACACACTATACTATACAGGCCAATCGCGTGCAGGAAGTCAATGAATGGATATTTACCTGTCCTGTTCTGTAGCAGGGCCAGGACATATGATTTGCAGGCTTTGATGGCATCAGGCCAGACGTTTCCCACCTCTCCTATAGGATGTGCCCATAGGCCTGAACTTGGCCTCACACCCCTTCACTGTACCTTTTCTGGCCTCATCTTCTATGAGCTCATCATTATTCTCAGATACACATAGATAGTTTTATCTGTGTCTTTTATCAAGTACTGTTTTCTTTACTCCCTCTTGCCTTCTGGTTTTAACCTTACATTGCACATGATATCTCTTGCGCCACCAGTCTTGCTTTTGTGTTTTGTTAAAAATTAGTGTTTGTTATAATCAAAATGAAGCTTCCCATACAGTGTTACTGACTGCACTGGTAACCAGCCTTTCATTTGTTTTCTTTGATATGTTTTTGTTGGTATTAGGGATCAAACCTAGGATAATCATGCATGAGAGACAGATGTGATTATCATACTTTGTATTCTAGTCTTCTCACCCCAAAGTATATACATTTTATATACTTTTAATTATACCTTCAATTAATATATTTTGATATACTATATATTATAATGTATAATATAAAATACATTATAATATTTTAATATATTTAAATATTTTATTGAATATTTAAATTTATTTAAATATTTTATTAAATATTTTAATATATTAAAATTGTGTGGCGGGCAAGAGCTAGAACCTGCTATCCCTCCCGGGTGCTCGTGAACAACTGGGCACAGGGAGAGCAAGCAGCAGCCCTGCCCCATGTGTGTGAGTCTCTGGATCGGCATACCTGGGCCGGGCTTGGATAAATTGCTTCAGGGTGGGTCGGTGATGAGCCGGGCTGTGATCAGCTCTTCTGCTGGGTGAAGTTCTGACGATAAGTGAGTCTGGATGTGGAAAATGGTGGCCCTCAGGGTGTGGGGGTTCCTCTAGCTTCTTGCAAGGCTCTGCTGGGGTGGCTGGCCAGGGCTAGAACCCGCCATCCCTCCTGGCCACTTGCCTGCCACCCCAACAGAGCCTCGCAAGAAACCAGAGGAACCCCCACACCATGAGGGCCATCATTTTCCACATCTGGACTCCCTGCTTGTCAGAACTCCACCCTATAGAAGAGCTGATAACAGCACGGCTCACGCTGCCGCTTGCGGCTGCATGGTTCATCAATAAATGCTCAAGTTTTGAAGTGACTACTAGAGTAACCCACCTGCACAGCAGAGCCTGGCAAGCTACCTGTGTCGTATTTGACATGCCAAATACCAGTAACAATTATAGACCTCATTCCCATGACTTGATGGAATGGTTTGAGGCTCTTTATGTTTCTGTAGTGGGCAGATGCCGCTGGGGTATCTTGCATGTGACAGAACATATTGAGATGTTACAGTGCCCGCCGAGTAATCGATGATCTATGGGAAGTTAAGTCAATATATTAAAATATATATTTTTTAAATATTTTGTATATGTTAATATATCAAATATTTCATAAATATTTTAATATAATATATTATATATATTATATATTTTACTATATAATATATATTATATATTAAATATATATTATAATATATATTTTTTAAATATATTACACTTGATCACTTGACATCCTGTTATTCATCGATTTGCTTGAGCAGGTGCCAGTAACATTTCCATTTGACCCTATCATGTGCCAGTGTAGCTCAATGGCATCTGGTTGCTTCAGGAATATGAAGAGCCTCAAACCGTTCGCTCAAGTATAAATATATACTTTTCCTTTTTATGTAATCCTTTACATTAATTATAATTCAGAAATTTTCCAATATGGGGATCGGTTGTAATATTAATTTTTATAGCTTTCAATTATATCAGAAATTATTTGGGTTTTCTCATAGACTTGTATTGATTCATATAAGTGAAGTTCTTGGTTAACAAGACACTTCATATGAAATCTTGAAAGTAGTAGATCTCAACCAGCACTGATTAAATGGGTGAATAATGAAAGTTGGAAGAGAGAAACAAAGTTGGTTAGTTCTTTTACTATAATGCAAAAGTTCTCAAGTGGGGCACTTAAGTTTTCCCTTTGGCAGTTGATGCTGTCTGGAGACAGTTGTCACAGCAGGAGGAAAGGGGACTGTGTTGGTATCTCATGAGCAGAGAGCAGGGATGCCTTTAGTCCCGCTAATACACAAGACAGCTCCACAACAAAGACTTCTCTGTTCCCAGCCATGATGTGCATTGAGCTTGCGTAGTCTTGCAGTCAAAGATTAGTAAACTTTTCTGTGGGAGGATAGAATTGGAATAGTAACCTCAATAAAATATTCAAACTAATGTAACTATTGTGAACTTTATCAATTGATAGTCTGAGAGAGTGAATGGAATGTTTACAGCAATGAAATCAGATTTTAACAACAGACTCAAGTTCTGTCTCCTAATATGTTTTTCTCCTGTGTTTCATCTTCTTAGTCCTTCCTCTACTTAGCCTGGTACATGACTATGTCCGTTCTTGGACACTATAACAACTTCTTTTTTGCTGCTCATCTTCTTGACATTGCAATGGGATTCAAGACCTTAAGAACTATCTTGTCATCAGTAACTCACAATGGCAAACAGGTAAACATCTAAGATTTTTATTCCTGAAAAAACTAGAAAACTAAAACCAGATCTCAAAATAATATTAATAGTAGTCCAAAAGAATCTTTGTGAATGGAACACCTGTACATTTTTTCTATGATTTTCTTAGAAATCACCATGGTGTAGCTCTAGATTCAAGAACTGGCATCACTAGTTAATGTGTGACTTTAGACTAGTTGTTTAGCACTTTAATATCTCAGTTCTCTTAAATCATAAATTTATCACAAAATCATCTGCCTTGTGGGGCCTTGTGAAATTAAATGAGAACATAATTTTAGAAGTCTTAATATAGACATTACCCTACACACAATAAAGTTTAAAATAGTTATTATTTTGATACTAAAAAAAGTATTTTTTGATACAATGGAAACCTGAATGTATATATTGAAACCATATCATTACCATCCACTAGTGGTATTAATATTAAACACAGATGCTGAATTATTTCCATAATGGATGTTTTAAAATATCATTTATGTCTACTTTAAAATTGAACAGAAGTTGGGGCTTGAGTGAGTGTACAGCAGGTAGGTTGTTTGCCTTAGATGCTACCAACCCAGGTGTGATCCCTAGTACCCCATAAGTCCCTGAGCCTGCCAAGAGTGAACCTTGAGTACAAAACCAAGAGTAAGCTATGAGCATCACCAGGTGTGTACCAGAAGCCAATAAGTAAATAAATAAAATCGGACAAAATTTATTTATTTTGTTCTGTTTCCTAATATGTTTTTCTCGTGTTTCGTATTCTTAGTCTTCCTCTACTTATCCTGATACATGACTATGTACGTTCTTGGACACTATAACAACTTCATTTTTGCTACTCATCTTCTTGACATTGCAATTGGATTCAAGACCTTAAGAACTATCTTGTTATCAGTAACTCACTTAAAACATAAATATCTCACAAAATCATCTGCCTGTGGGGCCTTGGAAAGTTAAATGAAAACATAATTTTAGGGGCCTTAATACAGACATTTCTCCTACTCAATTTATTATAGACTATCTATATTATATAGGATATAATATAGATCAATTTATCTATATTCTTAGATATATACTTATTATATATCTAAATTCATTATAAAATTTATTACAGAATATCTACTTACTGATTCATTCATTATCAAGTGTTCATTGAGAGTTAGTGTAGTCTATGTCAATTTTTTTTTTTTTTTGCTTTTTGTGTCACACCCAGCAATGTTCAGGGGTTATTCCTGGCTCTGCACTTAGGAATTACTCTGGGTGGTGCTCAGGGGACCATATGGGATGCCAGCGATTGAACCCAGGGTGGCCACATGCAAGGCAAATGCCCTCCCTGCTGTGCTATCCCTCTGGCCCCAGTATGTCTATAATATAGATGAATCCATTTCTTTTCCAGAATCTTATCCAGCATATCTTTTAATATGTGCCACTCCAAAATGTCTGAACTGTATTCACAATTAAATTTGCACTTAATTTATTATTTACATTTATTTATTATTTAATAAATATATAATGCATTTTATGCATTTAATACATGGTTCTTAAATATGATACTTTATTTTCTGAATATGTTATGAGTTTAGTAACAGAAAAGTACTTTTCATACTTAATAGTCAGTAAATCAGCTTGTGATTAAAAAGCTTAAAATGCTGAGCCTATTTCACCAAGAAAGGCCTCGTTTTACTTTCAATAATATTCTGAACCTTTTTTTTAAAAATAGGATCTTTCTCTTTTGTAGAAATACAAAAAAATTACTAGTCCTTATGGATGAAACATGTAGAATTTTTACATGATAATATAACTATTAGTAACTGGGCTTTCTGTAAAGTACTGTTTTCTAGATAATAATGTGTTTTCATTTTGGCATCACATGACTTTTCTTGTGTCTTATTCCCGACTCTGCACTCAGGGGTCTCTCCTGACAGACCGTGTGGTATCATATGGGGTTCCTGGACTCAAAGCAGGGTTGGAGAAGTTCAAGCAAGCACCCTATCTGCTCTGTTACCTCTCTAAAATTGTCCAGATAATCATAAAGTGATTTTTTTAAATTCTACATGGTTCTAGTTTTTAAGGTTTTTCTATTGTCACATTGGTTTACAATCACTGAAATATTTCTCTGTTTTTGGGGTATAATGTTACCATGTCATAGCTATTGCCAAGGAAATTCTGTATCATAGTACTGTAAAGTTATTTTTTTTTTATTTGGGGGCCATACCCAGTGGTACTCAGGGCTTACTCCTGGCTCTGTGCTCAGGGATCACTCACTCCTGGTGGTGCTTAGGAGACCACATGGGTATATGCAAAGCAAATGCCCTACCTGCTCTACTATGGCTCCCCCATGTAAAGTGATTTTTATTTTTATTTATTTATTTATTTTTTTTTTGCTTTTTTGGGGGCCACACCCGGCAATGCTCAGGGGTTACTCCTGGCTCTGCACTCAGGAATCACTCCTGGCGGTGCTCGGGGGACCATATGGGATGCCGGGGATCGAACCCAGGCCGGCACAGGCCGGCCGCGTGCGGGCAAACGCCCTACCCGCTGGGCTATCGCTCCGGCCCCTAAAGTGATTTTTAAAAGCTTTCTATTTGTCACACTCAAATAGAAATAAAGCGTTATATTGTAATAATATGAAATAATACATTTTAGATATATTATCATTCCTTATAAAATCAGAAATTCATATTTTTAACAACTTACAAATATATCAGTTTAAGCTTGCATATTCTAAATATTGATACATGTATAAAATATATATACATATCACGATCACGATCTTCCCGTTGATCATCTATTTGCTAGAGTGGGCACCAGTAATATCTCCATATGTCCTGTCTCATGCCAGTAGAGCCAGGGGCATCGGCTTGCTACAGGAACATAAAGAGCCTCAAACCATTATATTAGGTCATGGGAATGACCTAATATAATTGTTACTGGAATTTGGCATATCAAATACAACACGAGAAGCTTGCCAGGCTTGCCGAGCGGGAGGCAAACTCTTTTAAACACCTCCAAATAAAGCATTTATTGATGAACCGCTTAGCAGCAAGCAGCCACGCGAGCCGGGCTGTATATATACATATATGTGTAAATATATATATACATATATGTGTAAATGCATATACATATATGGTCATTTGGAATTAAAGTTTGCATTAGAGATGAAAAATTACTTTTAATCTTATTATATTTAAGAAGTAATAGTATAATTATAATTAGCTTTTAATAATGTTAGCTATTAGTTTTTTGAAGTATTCGTATTTATGAATGATAACAAAGCAAAATTTGTTTTATCTTTCAAAATATTTATATAAGACATTATTAATAGTTGTGCTTTTCCGTATTTGGGAAGCTTACAAGTTTCTGTTTAGTTTTATGCTGAAATTGAAGAGAAATGATTTATAACTCACCCTCTTACTATCATAACAAGAAAGAATTAATTTTTTTATTAGGAATATAAATTATTTCAAAGGCATAGAATTTCTTGGAAGTACCTAATTTAATCTTTTTATTACTGAATATTAAGATGATAAAATGAGCATTTTAAGTATTATATTAATATTGTTAATGAATTTGGATGTGAATATCAGAATTTGCTCATATTGTAGCTGTAGTATGGATTTTTTTTTTTTTTTTTTTTTTTGCTTTTTGGGTCACACCCAGCAATGCTCAGGGGTTACTCCTGGCTCTTCACTCAGGAATTACTCCTGGCGGTGCTCGGGGACCATATGGGATGCCGGGGATCGAACCCGGGCGGCTGAGGCCAGCCGCGTGCAAGGCAAACGCCCTACCCGCTGGGCTATCGCTCCGGCCCAGTAGTATGGATTTATTAACCAGTTCTGTAATCAAGTTCTTCATAAAATAGCCTGACAACTTGAAAAAGGAAAAGATTAGGAAAATAAACTTTTCCACTTGTTGTTAAGAAAGGTATATAAAGTGTGGCTCAGATTAGTTTCATCAATAAGTCTATGTATGGGGCCAGAGCGATAGCCCAGCGGGTAGGGCATTTGCCTTGCACATAGCCTGCCCATGCCGGCCCGGTTCAATCCCCGGCATCCCATATGGTCCCCCGAGCACCGAAAGGAGTAATTCCTGAGTGCAGAGCCAGGAGTAATCCCTGAGCATTGCCGGGTGTGACCAAAAAGAAAAACAAATAAGTCTGTGTAATTGTATATTTTCCCTTTTATACATAGATATCAAAGTTAACAATTTATATACATGCTTATATATTTATCTTGATTTCTAATGTCTTTTCAATGTCGCATTGCTTTCCAGCTTGTATTAACTGTTGGCCTATTAGCTGTTGTCGTATACCTCTATACTGTTGTGGCATTTAATTTTTTTCCGAAAATTCTACAATAAA
Source organism: Cryptotis parvus (assembly GCA_021461705.1). Taxonomy (NCBI): domain Eukaryota; kingdom Metazoa; phylum Chordata; class Mammalia; order Eulipotyphla; family Soricidae; genus Cryptotis; species Cryptotis parvus. The sequence continues at coordinate 405,012 of JAJIBD010038047.1, read as the reverse complement.
AGTGAAGATGGTGATACACCAGATATGAAATGTGATGATATGCTAACAGTAAGTTCATACATTTTGATTGCATTTGTCTAAAAATGTTTTTTGTCAATGCTTTTTGCTTTTTCAATATAATCATATATAGTATACTGTCGGGGAGTTCCGCCGGGGTCCCCAACAGTGCCAGGAAGCGAGTTCCCTTCTACCTCCGAAGCCAGCGAGGAATGGATGAAAATTCAGGAATCTGATGCAGTTTTAAAAGGGCTTTACTATTACAGGTTCCAATATACAATCCAAGAGCAGGGAAAGCCTCCAGACTCTGCATTTCCAGGTAGGCCCCAGCCAGGTGCAGGCTAAGATGGCTGCCACCACGTGTTGAGGCCCAACAGAGAATGAAGAGGACGGAGAAGCAAACACCAAGGGAAACCGAAAAGGCAAAAAGGGGAAAGAAAAGAGAGCGAGCTTCTTTCTTGCAGCTTATTTTATAGCTCGAAATCCACCCAAACTCCCAGCCCAGCCCATTCTGGGCTGGGCTATCTAGGGATGAAAATTGAAAGCCTCCCAGCAGAGCTGGGAGGAGCTGCAAGCCAAATGTAAACTCCTGGCAGAGTCAAAAGCCTTCGGGTAACTTCTCCCAGCACCTCACCCAATGTCTTTTTATATGCTAATGTTTCGAGCAAGATCTGCCAGGAAAAATCTCCACAGGGTAGAAAAAGGGGCTCTTAGAGGAGTCCTGCAACAGTATACAATACACAAATAGGCATATATGATAAAATGCTCCCACTCTCAGAAGAACAGGGTTTTCTTTAAAATTTACTCCCCATGCTTAATCTTTCTGTTGTTCTGTCATTTCAATATGTTGCACACATTCCTGGCTGTGGTTCTTGCACTTTTTAGTGGTGGTATTGGCTGGGGGTCTTACATCAGGCTGCAGTACAACACTCTGGTCTGCAGTGCTCGTGAAGGTTTGCACTCCTGAAGTTGTGGTGTTTGCACATATGCCTTGCCACATTTCCTGGTCTTAGTTGAGGCACACAAGTTGTGAGGCACATAAGTGGTGTTGCTCACTCCAGCCTCACCAGATACTACATTTCTTTACTGGGTCACTTGCACATTTTTCTAGTAACAATGCTTGCCAAAGAGTTGAGCTTTCTACACGCTTCTTACATCTGGATTCAGGATGGATGGATATTGCTTGCAGTTCTGGGAATTGAATACAGTGAACCTGTATGACTCAAACTATAGAGTTGCCCGGATCACACTTAACATATGTGGTGCACTGGGAATTTAAACCCATGACCATATGCTTGCAAGGTTGGCATTATAATGAGACACAAAGGATCATTATATGAGGGGTGGGGACATATCTGGCTGTGCTCATGGCTTACTCCTGGTTCTGCACGCAGGGATCACTGCTGGTGGGGCTTCAGGGGTGATATGTGGTTCCAGAAGTAACCGTAGTCAGATGTGTGCAAGGAAAGTGCCCTACCCACTATGCTATTGCTTATACCCACAAAGAATCATTTCTGCTGAGTTATTTTTCATGATTACTGTACAAATCCTGATAATAATAATATTTCTCAGGAAAGCACTTAAAAAGAATCAATGGTAATACTTTGACCTATTTATATTTTAGGACAGCATCTACAGTTACTTCCAGGTCCAGTGAGGACTTCTGGGGTGTGGAGAGGTGGGTGGACACCTGGCTGTGTAGAGAGCTTTCTCTTGGCTCTATACTAAAGAACCACTCCTAGCAAACTTGGGGACCACTAGCTAAATCACTAATGCATGTGACCCCAGTCATTGAAACAAGTGCGAGGCCTTGAGTTTTACCCAAGAACTGAAAATTTATGGAGAATTGGAAATAGGTCAAAGGACTAGTGTGTAGTCCAGCAGGCATAAAACACTGAGTTTCATCACTGGTATCATGTGACCTTTTAAACACAGAGATTATTATAGTCTTGGTGCTGCTTTATGGGAGAGAATTTAAAGAGGAGAGAAATAACTTAGCTTTGTTTTATGTTGATTATCCTGTCTTAACCTACCTTTTACATCTTAATTAAGAAATTCATTGACATCAGGACTTTTATTGGGGGGGTCATGTCCTGTAATAGTCAGGACTTACTTTGTGCTCAGGAATTACTCCTGGTGATGCTTGGGGGATCATATGAGATGCCAGGGATTGAACCTAGGTCAGCCACATGCAAAGCAAACACCCTACCCACTGGACTCTGGCCCTGACTTTTGTATTCTTCAAATCAAAATCTCCCTCTATGATTCTGAATAATTAGAAATTAACAGTGAATCCAAATGAAGAAATCTATATATTAAGTCACTGCTGTAACTAAAAGACACTAACATAAAACTAAAATATTCTAAATGATTAATTAGAGAAAACAATGTTGCTCATATTTAGAGGTTTCGGTCACATAGTGTTCCAGCACCCTGCCCTCCACCAGTGCCCATTTCGCACCACCAATGTCCCTAATTCCCTCCCCCTCCCTTAGCCTGCCTAAATGGCAGGTTCTTTATCTCTTTCTCTCTCCCTCTCTCTCTTTTCCTTCTCTTACACATTGTGGGTTACACTACATACACTTAGAAGCCATCATGTGCATTTTTTTTGCCTGTATTTAATGCTCAGTTCTATGTTGGTATTAGCCCTTTTGACATTTATTCACACATGTTCCCTTCTTTGTCTTACCTAACCTCTGACTCCCACATGTTTGTGATAATTTCCACTTTTGGTAAGACCACCTGATATATTTATGTAATGCAAATAAATGCAGTCATTCTATCTCTCTCTCTTTCCTTCTGACTAATTTCACTCAACATGATCCTTTCCATGTCCATCCATTTATAGGCAAATTTCATAACTTCATTTTTCCTAAAAGCTTCAGTATTCCATTGTGTAGATGTAGATTTTGAACTACAGAATAGCAAGTTAATGGATTGGAACAGTTGTTTAGGGGCTCTGCTATACATTCACATTGGAAATATGATAAAGGTGGCATTTGAAATCATGAAATTAAAAATTCAAAACTTGGTGGCCTGAGCAATAGCACCATGGGCAGAGCATTTCTCTTGCATGTGGCCGATCCGGGTTTGATCCCTGGCATCCCATATGGTCCCTGGAGAAGAGCAGGAGTAAGTCCTAAGTGTAGAGACAGGGGTAACCCCTGAGCATTGCTGGGTGTGACCCACCCCCAAAAAAATAAATAAAGGGGCAAAGATTAAAAAAAGATAAAAATAAAAATTCAAAACTTGATTTAACAGTTAGGGGAAATTGATTAAAATAGATACTAACTAAATTCATTTAATAAAAATTAATTGTGATCAGAACAAATATTTCACTGAGTAAAAAATGGGAAGGGAATAAAGGAGGAAAGAGGAAAAAGAAAGAATTTGACTTCTAAAAGAACAATTTTTAAAGGTTTAAAGAAAAAAAACATTTTTAGGTATTACACAACATACAGGATTCATGAAAGCAGAGATAGCATTTACAATGAAAAGCTACTGGGTCTGGAGAAATAGTGCGGCTGGCAAGATACTTGCCTTGCATGTGGCCAACCCATGTTCCATCCCTAGCATCCAATGTGATCCCTGAGTCCATCATATGGGATGTGATGAGTCCAGATCCAGGCGTAAAGGGTTACTTTTAGTAACCCTTTGAGTGTGGCACAAAACCCAAAACAAAACAAAATTCTATAGCGAAACTTTAAAGACAAATGAAAAATCCAAACAATATTCAGCTCTTTTTTCCTGAATCAGGCAGATGCCCTTGGGCTATCCGTATGTGACAGGACATATGGAGATGTTACTGGGTGCCCGCTTGAGCAAATCGATGATGAACAGGAAGACAGTGATACAGTGATTCAGCTCTTTTTAAGAACAAATTTTCTTAAAATCCAAGTTCATATTATCTCATTCACTGTATCCCTGTCTTCCCGTTCATCACCGATTTGCTCAAGCAGGCACCAGTAACATCTCCATGTGTCCTGTCTCATGCTAGTAGAGCCCAAGGGCATCTGCTTACTCCAGGAACACAAAGAGCCTCAAACCATTCCATCAGGTCATGGGAATGAGGTCTATAATTGTTCCTGGTATTTGGCATATCAAATACTACACAGGTAGCTTGCCAGACTCTCCCGTGCAGGTAGCATACTCTTGTAGTCACCTCTGATCTCAAGCATTTATTGATGAACCGCACTACTGCATGCAACTGTGCAAGCCAGGCTGTAATCAGCTCTTCTGCTGGGTGGAGTTATGATGAGAGGGGAGTCTGGATGTGTAAAATGGCGGCCCTCATGAGTGGGGGGGGGTCATCTGGCTTCTTGCGAGACTCTGCTGGGGTGGCGGGCCAGGGCTAGAACCCTCCATCTCTCCCGGGCGCCTTGTGAGCATTATCTCATTAGTAAGAAGAAATAAACAAGCCAACTGAAAAATGATCAGCGTAAGGCTGGAGAGAGATTCCAGCAGAGGGCACTTGTCTAGCATGTGGCCAGCCCAACTAGGATTCTCGGCACCACGTTAGGTCCCTTAGGTCCGTAAATCTTTCAAAGTGACCCCTGAGAAGAGCTGGGTGTGGCCCAAACACACCACTCCCCTCCAAATGAACAAATCATATCACTAGACAACTCAGGGTGAAATTAGTTTACTCATCTTATAAGTATGTAAATATCCTCATCTTCTCTAGTAATTAGAGTTGCAAATTGATGTGATAAATTGCCACTTTTAATCTATCAGGTTTGCTAAGATTTTAATAACTAGCTTTGAATTATAAAAAAAAATTCCACTTGCATGAATTTATTTAAAAATTGCCACTTGCATGAATGCTTGTTGAGATCTTAAGTTAACAGCAATTTTAGAGAAGTTTTGTAATGGTTGTCAAAATTTTAAGTGTATATATCCTTTTTGAGTCATCCATTCCCCTTCTAGAAATTAACCTAAATAATCATTTGCAAATATACCTTTCATGTGATAGGATAGTTGCTGTTATCACAATTAAGGGGAAAACAATTGTTAATGAAGTTTAGGAGGAATCAATATGATCATTCTATATAATAGCCAAGGGTGTCATTATTTTAAAATAAAATATGACTCTCAGTTTTGTGCTGAAGGCCTCCAAGTGCTGAAACTCCCCTCCCGGTCATACTGGTCTTGTTGACAGTACCCACCTCCCTCCCCCCTGGCCTTCTGAGCATTTCTTGGGAGGTCTGGGAGGGAGGGAGGAAGGGAGGAGGGAGGGGAGGAGGGAGGAGGAGGAAGAGAAGAGGGTGGGAAGGCAGGCAGGAAGGCAGGCAGGAAGGCAGGAAGGCAGGCAGGAAGGAAGGAAGGAAGGAAGGAAGGAAGGAAGGAAGGAAGGAAGGAAGGGAGGAGGGAGGGAGGGAGGGAGGGATAGGGAGGGAGGAGGGAGGGTGGGTACTGTCAACACACAGAAGGAAGGAAGGAGGGAGGGAGAGAAGGAAGGAGGGAAGGAAGGAAGGAAGAAAGGAAGGAAGGAAGGGAGGGAGGGAGGGAGGGAGGGAGGAGGGAGGGAGGGAGGGAAGGAAGGAAGGAAGGAAGGAAGGAAGGAAGGAAGGAAGGAAGGAAGGAAGGAAGGAAGGAAGGAAGGAAGGAAGGAAGGAAGGAAGGAAGGAAGGAAGGAAGGAAGGAAGGAAGGAAGGAAGGAAGGAAGGAAGGAAGGAAGGAAGGGAAGGAAGAAAGGAAGGAAGGAAGGGAAGGAGGAAGAAGAAGGAAGGAAGAAGGAGAGGGAGGAAGGAAGAAAATGCTGATTTGGAGAAATATATAAATTATGCTAGCTTGGAAAAACTGCAAGATCCTGACCCTATTATAATAGGATTCTAAATATACATCGTTTCTTTCTTTCGCATACACACATGCACACATTATGCATTCACATTCACGAACACACTAATGTATATATTAGTCATATAAGCATATATATAACTAATATATATATATATATATGTCATATAAGCATATGTGTGCTATTTTCCTGAAAGGACATATAAACTTTTAGCACCGAGGACTCCTTGATCTGTGAGTAGGTCCACAGATAACAGAGAGAGAGAGAGTTATACAGACAGACACCTCATTGGTCATGAGGTGTAATATCCATCAGGCTGGCTAATCCTGAGTCCCATATCCTGCCTATTCCAGGTCAAGTGTGGAGGTCCCTCTACTGATCCTCCATCTCCTCTACTGTGCACTGCCTTTAATCTCCTAGCCTTTTTTGGACCTGAGACCTGAACAGTTCTCAGGTCTGAAGAGAGGCTTCCCAGCTGAAGAGAGGCTGGGAACATAGTGGAGGTCTGGAGAGGGCTGCACAATACAGAGAAATAACAGTGAATACTATGGTGAAGTTTGGGCATCATAACTACACATCTTAGGTCTTCTTCTTTGGTGAGAGAAAACTCAGTGCCAAGAGAAAATTTCCAGTTGTACATCTGCAAATCAATAGATGTAATATACTATGTCAGTGAAAGGGAGGACAAATATTGTCCATAGATGCTGAGAAAGCATTTGAAAAGATTCAGCACCAAGTTATGATCTCAGTAAAATTGAAACGTTGCTGAAATCCTCAACCAGATGTCAGTGAAAAACCAATCAGATGCTTGGGAAGTGGACAAACCCTGATCTATCATACTAGTGGACATAGCCAAGCTTGTGCTCCACAACTGGGCTCAGAACAGTCAAGAGTCAAGAGCCAACAGTCAAGAGCCATCCCATTTTATGGAATATCTGATGGAAGTTGGAACTTTTGCAGGCAGCTGGAAGGACAGTACAGAAGCAGAAATTCCAAAGCATATTTTTTTTTTGTAAAGCAGGGTCCACACCCAAGGACAGGAGCACATTTGGTATGCGTTCTCAGGTTACCAAGGTTACGAAGCAAGACTCGAACCATCTCAAGGACATTTGAAATGCTCCTCTATCATAATGATGGTGTCACCCAGGCCTGGCTGCCCCTCTACATTGCTGCTCTCTAGTGTTACCCTTCTTGAAGTTAGCCTGTTTGAAATATGGGCAGCATTCTCATTTTTTCATTAGAATATACATCAACTTAACAAAGGTCATAAACTGTAAATTCCTAGGTAATATCACACTCCATGGTGAAAAACTGAAAATGTCTTTAAAATCAGAAACCCAGGGCCAGAGTGATAGTACAGAGAGTAAGGCACTTGCCCTGCATGCAGCCAACCTAGGTTCTATCCTTGGCATCCTAAATGTTCCACCAAGTCACATCTGAGCGCAGAGTGAAGAGTAAGCCCTGAGTATCACAGGGTGTGGAGGCCCCCAAAAAACAAAGCAAACAAAATCAGAAATAGGGCAAAGTTGTCTACTCTTAGTGCTTCTGTTTAATTTAGGTATAGAAATCTTAGTCCAAATAATTATGACCATGAAAGAAAAGAAGTTGAGGCCAGAAAAGAAATGAAACTATTATTATTTACAGTTGTTGTGAATATGACTATATACTGTTCATATATTCTACTAAGAAATAGTAAAAGATTCTACTAAGATTCTACTAAAGATTCTACTAAGAATCAGTAGAAACAGTAAATGACTATTTCAAAGTGTCAGATTATAAAATAAAAAACACAATATTTGCTTTATTTTTGTATTCATATAAAGACCAATAAAGACCCCCGAGAAATTCAGTAATTAAATTTTAGGAATAAATTTGATAATGCAGTTGAAAGTTCTAGGAACAAACAAAAACCCCTGCACATTGGGTCAGAGAGACAGCTCAGAGAACTGGAGATATGCCCAGAGTCAAGTCCCTAGCCTTGCGTGCTCCCCTAAATACTGCCAGAAGTTTCCCCTGACACTGCTGAGTATGGCAGAAAAAATGAGAAGAAAAAAGCTTCAAGGTATTTTTATAAGGCCTGGATTTAGACATAGAAGTAGAAACACTAGGAGATACGCCACTGGGAACCTAGTCAAAACGTCTAGTTGTGGTGAAAATAATAGATATATATATTTACACAGTCATTTATCAAAAGTCCAGTGAAATATCTTAAAGAAAACAGAACAAACAATAATGATGTTTAGACGGAATTGTCAAAGACCCCAGATAGTTAAAGGAATCCTGAGAGAAAAGGAAAGGAGGGCTGATTGTGGTTCTCATGACTTACAGCAGGTGGCGCTGTCGCTGCAGTGTCGCTGCAGTTTTACAAGTTAATTCACACTTGGTTTCTTGCTTTACTTTGTCCTTATTTATGTATTTAGAATCATAGTGCTGTGAGCCTTAGGATCTAATTAAACTAGGAGCATCCTGATAGAACTTGAACCTCCTCTCAAAGACTGTAGGAGGATAAAATGAAAAAATTATCTGAAATTCAAAAGGCAGGGGCAGCAAAGATGATTATAGCTAGATAACCAGGCAGATAGACTTGGCTTGTGTGTCTGGACTTTAACCGCGAGGAAGTGCATCAGCCTCAAATGCCCAGAGCATCACCAGGAGTACACATAATCCCTCAGGTCTCACAGACCAATCTAGATGCCTTGAATCAGAAACCTTAGAGAAGCAAAAAATCTGTGTATTTTGTTAAAAGCTTTCTAGGTCATTAAGATAAATAAGTGTACTCCTTCGTAAATAATCTGTTTGGGTAATTATTAATTATCCGGAATCACTTAATTTCTCACTTTACCAACAAATAATCAATCTTCAATCCACCTGCCTGCCTTCCTTCTTTCCTTACTCCCTCCCTCTCTCCCTTCTCTCCCTCTCTCCCTCCTTCCTTCCCTCCTTCCCTCCTTCCCTCCTTCCGTCCTACCTACCCTCCCTCCTTCCCTCTTTCCCTCCCTCCTTCCCTCCTTCCTTCCTTCCCTCCTTCCCTCCTTCCTTCCTTCCTTCCCTCTTTCTCTCTCTCCCCCAACATAAAGCTTCTCCTATTTTACTGGAAACTGGGCCTTCTAATGGCAACATTAAGCCCAGAATAAACCAGTTTCAGAACTGTATGGGGAGGAAGCCATATTAAATCTCCAGAGTTAATTAATGTTTCATAAATGTTTGTCAAACCTGGCAACATTTGTAATACTTCTTTTCTCAATTCTCAGATTTTCAGAACAAAATATATCCTTTTGTTTCCTATAATTTCTTCTTTGCATTATTGGGTTCTCATTCACTGTATCACTGTCTTCCCGTTCATCATCGATTTGCTCGAGCGGGCACCAGTAACATCTCCATATGTCCTGTCTCATGCTAGTAGAGCCCATGGGCACCTGCTTGCTCCAGGAACATAAAGAGCCTCAAACCATTCCATCAGGTCATGGGAATGAGGTCTATAATTGGGCTCTTATTATTGGTCTTAATATAATGACTCTCTGAAAGAAGAGGCAGATGAAAAGATTCACATATTCAGAAGCAGATCAATCATTTGGGAACTGAGAACCTGCCACCCACGAAGAGTTTAGCACCTCGTTTTCTATTTTACCTACAGCATCTCTGTCTTGCCATATTTAACTTTGCGAGGTATTGCAGGTGTGGCTGTGGAGCCTAGCTTGTTAGCAGGTAGCAGAGAGGAGACAGGCTTGTCTACACTCAGGGCCTGCCCTGTGGGCCCTGGATGGTTGATGGTCTGACATAGAAAAAGATTGGCCCCCTGGGATGAACCCAGAGCAATGGCAGAGCCTGGCAAGTTACCCATGGTGTATTCGATATGCCAAAAGCAGTAACAATAATGGACCTCATTCCCAATTAATGGAGAAGTTACTGGCACCCACTCGAGCAAATCGATTTACAATGGAAGAGTAGTGACAAATCACAAGTGACAGCATCTCTGTATTATTCCTGGGGCTCTCCAGATAGTGAAGGATAAAGTTGGGAAAAATCAGGTATTAGAATCCTATTGCTGGGCTTGTGTTTCAAGGCCCAGTTCTCCCTTGAACATGTTTCTTATGTGTTTGTCTCTCTGTCTCTTTGCTTACTTGCTTGCTTGATCTCTCTAAGTTCAGGTTCTCTTGAACATGTATTCCTTTCTTCCCCATCTCTCTCTCTCGTCTTTCTAAGTAAGTTTCATTCAATAAAAATGATCTTGGGGCTGGAGCAATAGCACAGTGGGGAGGACATTTTCCTTGCACATGACCAACCTGGGTTGAATCCCGGCATCCCATATGGTCCCTTGAGCATCGCTAGGAGTAATTCCTGAGTGCAGAACAAGGAGTAACCCCTGAGCATTGCTGGGTAATTTTTTTCACCGTCTGTCTGTCTTCCCGTTGTTCATCAATTTGCTCGAGCGGGCCCCAGTAACATCTCCATATGTCCTGTCTCATGCTAGTAGAGCCCAAGGGCATCTACTTGCTCCAGGAACATAAAGAGCCACAATCCATTCCGGAATGAGGTCTATAATTGTTACTGGTATTTGGCATATCAAATACAACATGGGTAGCTCGCCAGGCTCTGCCGTGCAGGTAGCATACTCTTGCAGTCATCTCTAAGTCCAGCATTTATTGATGAACTGTGCAGCCGCAAGATGCCACGCCGAGCCAGACTGTGATAGGCTAGTCTGCTGGGTGGAGTTCTGACCAGAGAGAAGTCCGGATGTGGAAAATGGAGGCCCTCATGGAGTGGGGGTCATCTGGCTTGTTGCAAGACTCTGCTGGGGTGGCGGGCCAGGGCTAGAACCCGCCATCTCTCCTGGGCTCCTTGTGAGCGGCTGGGCACAGGGAGAGCAAGTAGCAGCTCTGCCCCATGTCTGTCTCCGGATCAGCATACCTGGGCCGGATTAAAAAAAGACTGCAGCAGGGTAGATTTCGATGAGCCGGACTGTGATAGGCTGGTCTGCTGGGTGGAGTTCTGACGAGAAAGAAGTCCAGATGTGGATAATGGAGGCCCTCATGGAGTGGGGGGGGTCGTCTGACTTGTTGCAAGACTCTGCTGGGGTGGCGGGCCAGAGCTAGAACCCACCATCTCTCCTGGGCTCCTTGGGAGCGGCTGGGCACAGGGAGAGCAAGTAGCAGTTCTCAATTTGTGCCTCACCAGAGAAGTACCACTGTAATTTTTTTAAAAAGTAAAAAAATAAAGATCTTGTTTCACGAATTAAATAAAATCCTTCAGGGAACGATGCATTTTGTTCATTTGAATTTTGATGTTCTATTAGGATTAAGCTGTTCCATCCACAGAAGTCTCCCAATCTTTTTAGCACCACCATAAATCTGTGATTGAGAGAGGGCGGATTTCCCTTCTCAAGGATCTTAGACCTAATATGGGCATCCAGTTTAGCAGTAGAGACCAATTATTAAGGTCCTCTGGTATTTTGTGTTTATGTTTGGGGGGGGCACACATGGCAGTGCTCTGTGCCCTTGGTATTCTCCAACACCAAGAACCTTGAAGTGCTCTGACCATATTCCTGGCTCTGTGCCCTGTGCCCTTGGTGCTCTGACCATACTCCTGGCTCTGTGCTCTGTGCCGTTGGCCAAGAACCTGATCATTCTTGGTGTTGGAGAACCATACTCAGTGTTGGGGATTGAACCCAGGTCAACTGTGTTTAAGGCAAATAACTTACTTGCTATTCTATCTGTCTGGTCCCTGGGGCCTCTGTTTATTGCAGAAGATCTTGAGCTACTCCAAGATTCATGCTTGGGAGCCATTTGATGCTGAATATGGAAGCTGGGCTCTCTCTTTCTTCTTTAGAAGCTTCTCGCCATATGCCATCCTCAAATGTAGAGTTATCACTGACAGTGTCTTCTCTTTACCTTTTCATATCTAGAGCCCACAAGTAAATCATTGTATTTTTAAGGTACAGAGTCACATTAACCAAGCTCTTAAGAGATGGACGGATGCATTAGAGTACCAGTATCTTACTCATTAAAAGTCTCTACAGGGGCTGGATGATAGTACAGCTGGTAAGGCATTTGCCTTGCATGTGAATATGACCTGGATTTAATCCCTGGTGCTCCATATGATTCCCTGAGCTCACCAGGAATGAACCCCAAGTACAGAACTAGGATTAAGCCCTGAGCATTGTTGGCTATGGCTCAGACTCTGGGGAGGGGTGCGGGAGGGGGAAAGATATGCAGCAAGTGAACACATTCTCTTTCCGTAGAACAATTCTTTGTGTGAAGCCATATTCAAAAGTCTCGGCTAATAGACTTTAGTAAGAGAAATTATCTTATGTTTGTTTACATATTTTTTAACAGGGGGCGGAGGGACAGCACAGCAGGTAGAGTGTTTGCATTGCATGCAGTCAACCCAGGTTCAGTTCCGGGCATCCCATATGGTCCCCTGAGCGCCACCAGGAGTAATTCCCTAGTGTAATTCCCTAGTAGAGCCAGGAGTAACCCCTGAGCATTGCTGAGTATGACCCAAAAAAGCAAAAAAGAAAAACTTCCCTTTTTTTATTTTTGCTTTTTGGGCCACACCCAGAGATCCTCAGAGGTTACTCCTGGCTCTGCACTTAGGAGTACCTGGCGGTGCTCAGCGGACCATGTGGGATGCCTGGGATCGAACCCCACATCAGCCGCATGCAAGACAAATGCCCTACCCACTGGACTATCGCTCCAGCCCCCAAATCTCCCATATTTCTGACATCAGGGTTTTGAGGGCTCAGACATTCTAATACTAAGAATTATATGTGCTAGCTCTGTTCACCGGTATTGAGTATTAGCATAGGAGCCAAATGGCTAGAATTTAAGATGGAGAAAGACCAGAACAAAGGCAGGGAAACAATCTAAATAGAATCCTCAGCCCAGTGACAGTATAACTAGCATAAACCAAATACGGTGCTATATGGAAGCATAGCTCATTAACATGATTTGGAAGCTGCATTAATAACTCTAGCCATTTCCTGGGACCACAGTTAATCACATATAAAGACAGATTTGTAAAAACTCTATAGCTTCAATTATTTCTTAATAAAACTTAGATGTACATAAAACTAATTCTAACAGTGTGCACAATATAGTGAATTTGAAATACCTTCTTCTCACATATCCACTGTTTAAGACATTAATGCAGGGCCAGGAGAAATAGTATAGAACTTAGCGTATTTGCCTTGCAACCTGCCAATAGCAGTTCAAATCCTAGACACTGCATGTAATTCCCGAAACACCATTAGGTGTGACCCTAAAACCTAAAAAGAAAACTTTATTCATTTATTAATTAATTTACTTCTACCCCTTGAGGTGTTGCAGGTGTGACTGTGGTGCCCAATTGCATCAGCAGATGGCAAACAGGATACAGGCTTGTCTATACCCAGGGTTTTGCCCCTTGGGCCCTGAATGGTTGATGGTCTGACATAGCAAAAGGCTGGACCCCTGGGATGAATCCAGAGCCATGGGAGAGCCTGGCAAGCTACCCATGGTGTATTCGATATGCCAAAAACCATAACAATAATGGAACTCATTCCCAGAGAACAGAGACATTACTGGCACCTGCTCAAGGAAATAGATGAACAATGGGAAGATAAGTGACAATTAATTTAGCATCCCAAAAGATTTTTTAAATTGATAAGCTTTTGTTTATTTACTATCAGATTTGTTAAGGGGTACCAAGAATAGAGAAGGGGAAGTTTCCAGAAGACCTAGATGCCTAGTCAGGAATAGCCTCCACAGTCAAGTCCGATGGAAAAAAAGACATTCCTCTCCCTCTGTGAGAGCCCAGCCACAAATGGACAATTAACCCTGAGGTTGATGATGGCGGAGCTGCCTCCTAACGTTCAGTTCACTGTGTGCCACAGTGACAAACTTCATTTATTTTTTTCCTTTTCCCTCCCCTTCCTGTTTTCATGGTGGCTGTTGTCATTGTCCACATGCATAGTCGGTGGTGCTGACCCACTCCAACTGCAGTGTGACCTGAGACTTTTCTGTTTTCCTTTCTTTTCAGTTGAGGTGCCGACACACACATGCTGGCCAAGGTCATGGATCGCAGTCATAACTGAGGCACACAATTGTGGTTGTTGCTCACACACATGATCACTAAAGGTCACACTTACTGACGGTGCCAATCAGATGCTGCTAATGTTAAGAACTGATTCTTGCCACCATCCAAAGTTAAGAGCCAGCACATAGAATTGGTTAAAAATAATTTATTGGGGTAAAACTCAACACTGAGGGTTCACAAGCTGGGACCACTCCCTGGCCTTGAAACTCCTAGCCAGGCTAAAAACAAAGCTTTAAAACTTTTTGGTAACAATAAGCAGTTGGTTAAAAACCAGGATGTATGTCCTTTTTACCGAGTCAGAGCAAGCAAAGTGGGGTGCAGGAGGGAACGTGTGAGTGTGCTGAAATGGGGCGTATTAGTTCAGTTTTTATTTCAGCAATATCCCAACCCTAACGTGTTTTTTTTTGGAGGGGTCACACCTGGCGATGCTCAGGGGTTTCTCCTGGTTCTGCACTCAGGAATTACTCCTGGCGGTGCTCAGGGGACCATATGGGATGCTGGGGATCGAACCCAGGCTGGCATGGGCGGCCACATGCAAAGCAAACACCCTACCCAGACTATTGCTCCGGCCCCAATATCCCAACCCTAGTTAGACATTACATACATTGTGATTTGGTTCCCATCAATTTTTCCTTTCCCAGTAACTTAAGACCCTGCACTCTTTTAACCTTTTCTTTCTTTCAACACCTGCACTTACTTTCTTTTCCACAGTACTAGCTTTCTCCTCACACTAGTTGAAGTACGTATGTGTGTGTGTGTGTGTGTGTGTGTTTGTTTGGTGGAGGGAGTGTTTAAAAGATAGTTGAGTCTCAAAGCCAAGGGTTTGTATCACAATTACAAATATGAAAACAAGAAAGGGCAATGAGAAATGTAAGGTTTCTCACTATTTCCTGAGTAAAGGATTCAGCGCTGGAGTGAGATCTTTAGGTTCATTCAACATGGGCCTAGGCCTGTTCCTCCAGGATGTGATTCTGTTTCTCTCTCCACTAGTGCTACATGTTCCACATGTATGTTGGAGTACGATGCTGGAGGGGTATTGGCGATGAGATTGAAGACCCAGCTGGTGATGAGTATGAGATTTATAGAATCATCTTTGACATCACCTTCTTCTTCTTTGTGATTGTCATTCTTTTGGCCATCATACAAGGTAAGAATTGTCTTCACTAAATAAAGCTCAGGAAGAACAGAGATTTGAATCAGGTGTTAATGCCAACACTGGCATTGAAATAGTAAAAAAAAATTGCTCAAGTGAATTTCTTGAACAGCAGGATAGAAAATTTTTTTATCAGCACATTTTCATTTGAAAACAATGTAAAGGAAAACAAAGAAGCATTCATCTGGGTGTAAGGGAAGATATTTCTCTAACTTGGATTTTTTATTTTTATTTTGGGCCCACACCTGGGGGTCTCATGCTCAAGGTCACTCCTGGCTCGGTGCTCAGGGATCACTCCTAGTGGGGCTCAAAAGACCGTTTGGGGTGCTGGGGACTGAATCTGGGTCTGATGCATGAAAGACAAGTGTTCTACCCTCTCTGCTATTGCTGTGGTCCCTTTGCCTTCCTCTAAGTGACTTAATGGAAAGAGTCTTTTCTTGGGTTTTATTTTTATCCCTTGCCAATTCTACAAGGTTAGATTGGTAAAGCGTCTTAACCTTTTAAGTCCATCAAATGAAAATTATAGTGAAAATTGGGGCGGAGAGATAGACCAGCGGGTAGGGCGTTTGCCTTGCACGCCGCCGGCCCATGCCGGCCTGGGTTCGATCCCCGGCATCCCATATGGTCCCCCGAGCACCGCCAGGAGTTATTCCTGAGTGCAGAGCCAGGAGAAACCCCTGAGCATTGCCGGGTATGACCCAAAAAAGCAAAAAAAAAAAAAAAAAAAAAAAGAAAATTATAGTGAAAATTGATCATGAATATGACTCATGGTATTTTTTTATCAACATCTACTTGTTTCTAACCTTGATACAAATATCCATAAATGTAATAACATCCTCTAAGTTCCACACAGGCATAAAATGCTACGTTTTTTTTTAAAATCAAAAGTACATTAACATTTTTAAAGGATTCTTGGCTTGTTGCTTATGCCTTTATTGGGTATAACAAACAAGTTATTTCAAAAGAGAGCAAAGTCACCAAAGACTCGGAAAAACTGTAGCCAGCAAATCACTTGATGACTTGAATCCCGTTATTCATCGATTTGCTTGAGCAGGCGCCAGTAACATTTCCATTGGACCCTATCACGTGCCAATGTAGCCCAATGGCATCTGGTTGATTCAGGAATATGAAGAGCCTCAAACCATTGTAGCCAGCAAATAAGGAGAAAAAAGGACTGAAGCCAAAAGAGACAGTTTGGCATGTTTGATTGACACATTCAATAACTTTAGGCAAAATAGGCTTATTAGGAGCTAGAGAAGTTACAATCTGAGGCAAGTTTCTCGAGTTAATATGATGTTGTCTCCCCAATTTAGTTTTTGAAGATCTTAGTGGAGTTTTCTTTATCAAATAGTCATCAAATTCCAGTGCTCTTTCTTAGCATAAAGTAGGTAGGATATACTGTCTATATCAGTCAAGTTAGCTAAAGGGTTTTTCTGCTCTGTGACTTACTTGAAAATCCTCTTTAGGGATTACTAAACCCAGGAATTGCTTGCATTTTTTTATTGTTGTTGTTTGTTTTTTTGAAGGGATGTTGGTGAGTAGGACTTGGGTCACAACTAGGGTGACCAGTTGTGTGCACTCAGGCTCTGTGCTTCAAGGCAAGCAACTTGAATGCATGGAGCACCAATAGCCAACTCTAATCCTCTGCACCCATCTGTGTCAGGAGTGATTGATGAACACAAAGCCAGGAGTAAATTATGAGCACTGTTGGCTGTGGTCTACAAAAACTGAAAAATCATAGGCAGACATCTTATATACTGTATTGTCTTTCCTGTACCAGGAACTAAATATATTTTTATACCTAGGAGACACCACCACTTCCCTTACTGGAAGTATTAAGTACGAACACACAACTTTTCCCATGTTTGGAACATTTCTTAACTTGGCCATTGGATTACCCATTTTCCAAGAAGTACTAGCTAAGAATCTATGGATTGAATAACTATCCTTAATTTGCTGAGAGTGAAATTGTATCTATATCTGTCACCCTAGGTTTGATTATTGATGCTTTTGGAGAACTAAGAGACCAACAGGAACAAGTAAAAGAAGACATGGAGGTAAGTGTCTTTATTTTTAATCCATATTGTTGTATATGTTATTGTTGTTATTGTTCTTATTTTGGGCACACACTTTGCTCACTCAGTGCCTATAAAGGAATACTGAATCTCGGAGAAGGGAGAGAAGGATGAAAACCATGTGTAGTGTCATTGGTTTGTTTTCAGTGCAGGGTCTACCTATAACTCAACAGTGTGGGAAGCTGGGCTGGTGGTGTACTTCTGGTACCAACAGACTTCAGTATGGCACCATCTGCCCCTCAGGGAAGAGGACAGAGTACATCCATTCAAAAATGACATAGGGGCGGAGCGATAGCCCAGCGGGTAGGGCGCCTTGCACGGGGCCGGCCTGTGCCGGCCGGGTTCGATCCCGGCATCCCATATGGTCCCCGCACACCGCCAGGAGTAACTCCTGAGTGCAGAGCCAGGAGAAACCCCTGAGCATTGCCGGGTGTGACCCAAAAAAAAAAAAAAAAAAAAAAGAAAAGAAAAAATACAATAGAATGATTTGCACAATAGGGATTAAAATACTATATTAAAAAAAAAACAAAAATGACATAGTCTGTAACACATAAGTACACTGACAATGACAGAACAGTATAATGAGCCTTTGATTGGAGTAAACCCTGAGCACCGAAGTCATTTTACCTGTTATCTTATATGCTCTTGAATAATTAAAAGTGTCAAAAAATAAATAAAGGGCAGCTGTAGAGATAGTACAGTGGGTAGGGTGTCTGCCTTGCACACAGCCAACCTCGGTTTATTCCGCAACACCCAATATGGTCCCCTGAGACTTCAAGAAGAGGCACCTGAGTGCAGATCCAGGAATAATTCCTGAGTACAGCCAAATATGCCCCCAAATAAAAAGTGATGAAGGTGACACCTGAAGATTGCAGACATGTGGGTGTAGGAGAAAAAGAGCAAGTCAGTTTAGAAAACTCCTTTCCTTTCCCCCAAGCTTTCTCCTCTCGATACACATCCATGCTACCTTTCACTTTATAGAAGTTTATATAAAAACTTCTAACTATGGTTAGGGACATAGAAACTAGAAAGAAAGTGGGCGGGGTCAAGGGTTGTCATCATTTTCTAGGCAGGAAGTTGGCAGGTTTGTTTTTTATCCCAAGACTTCAAGAGCTGGATGGATTCAAGCAGTGTGCTGGAGTCAGAGTGAGAACTTGGTCAAAAACAGAGGATGCATAAAAACTTAGTCAAAACCAGGATGCATAGTTCAAAGCAAGTGGAGAGAAGATGCCTAGGTTTCTGGAATGATCCATAAGCAAGATGGTGGCTCCAGTATTGTGTTACTGAAAGATGATTAAGAGCAGTGCTTCCTGTGTGTGTGTGTGTGTGTGTGTTGTGTGTTGCGCATTTGTCTATACTGTACCAAATATTGAATGTGGGCCTCGAAACAAGGCATATTTTTTAAAGTATTTTATTATACCACCATGAGATATACAATTAAAAAGATATACAATCAAAAAGTTCATATTTGGGTTTTGGTCATGCAGTGTTCTAGCACCTGTCCCTCCACCAGTGTACAAAGCATATTCTTTTGCTGGTGAATCCTAATCCCATTCCAGAGCAGGACTTCAGAAGCTTTCAACACTCAAAAGCCCTTTTCACTGACTGAGAAATTTTTATGAAATTTGTATGAGATACTATATGAGATATATAGTAACGCAGGTCTAAAATTGGTATGCAAACAAAACTCTGATGATAATATATCTTAAAGAAATTTTCTTTATAGCAAATCTTTACTATTTTTCATGGCCCATACATTCAGTCATGTGACCCTATATGGGTTCACAGCCATGGTTTAGGAAGCTAGGGAAAGGCAGAGTCACGAGTAAGATTATGCATGAAGCAGTTTCAGTAAGAGACAGTGAGTGGCGTAAAGACCCAAATGTTGAATGTGCCCTATCTGCTGTTAGTGGTTGAGAATACAGTAGAGGGAAATTCAAATCTTGATCAATGTGTTCAAGGTTCTAGAATCTAGGGTATCACAAACATGTCTCAGTGATATTCAAAGCTTCTAATTTGCAGGTTATATGGCATCAGAATCATCTGGCATCAATAATTATTCACATTAAAAGTTCTAATAAAAAAAGAAAGGTGTGTTTCAGTATAATAGGCCTGCAGTTGGTATCCCTGGTGGAAAACTGCTCTCCTGCATAGGTTATATGAAGAAAGATGTTGGGAGTTCAGGTATATCACTCCCACACCAGACAGAATCTTGAGATTTATCTTCTGGCTTATTCGGTGCCTAGCACAGAGCCTGGACTTTGTCCGACCGTCTCTGAATCAGTGATTGATGAACAAGCACATGGTCTTTGATTTGGTCCTCCCTGAAGAAAAATGATCTTCATGCCCTCCCTCAGGCCATCATATTTTTCTCAGCTACAGACTAACTTTGGGTTTCACTGGAGAGCAGATTTAATCCAACCTTCACTACTTTTGTCGGTGCTTGAACAAGAATGATCCTTAAGACTAAGCATTCTCAGACTAGAAAAAAATAAAGAAAAGATCATGAGCCTGCAGTTTTGTTCTGCACTTGTTACTTCTTGTTGCTGATACTTATACCATGTACACTGACAGCAAAATAAAGGTGGGGATAACAGTTCGACTCATGTCCTGCTCTTGGCACAGCTTCCGGTGATGACTTTTTACTAATTTGTGTAAACAAAATGGTGACTCCTGGCCGGAGCGATAGCCCAGCGGGTAGGGCGTTTGCCTTGCATGCGGCCGGCCTGTGCCGGCCTGGGTTCGATCCCGGCATCCCATATGGTCCCCCGAGCATCGCCAGGAGTAATTCCTGAGTGCAGAGCCAGGAGTAACCCCTGAGCATCGCCGGTGTGACCCAAAAAGCAAAAAAAAAAAAAAAAAAAATGGTGACTCCTAATGAGGTAACTTCCCTTTTGGTTTGTTCTCCCCACCTCTAACATTTCAATATTCTATTTTTGTTTTTTTCTAGACCAAGTGCTTCATCTGCGGGATAGGCAACGATTACTTTGACACGGTGCCTCATGGCTTTGAAACACACACATTACAGGAGCACAACCTGGCCAATTACCTGTGAGTGTGCCTGTCACTGACTCTCCCTTAGCCTAGTCCCTAAGTCCCCTGATTTCTGCAGGGTTGAGAAACCGGAAAGAGATCAGTTTCTTTGTCTTGGTAACTGAGCTGAGCTTCACATAGTTCTTCAAAAGAAACACCACAGCAAGTCGGTTCTGTTGATCTGAGTGTATGTTGACTTAAGAATAGAAGTCACAGCACTTCACTTGTTTGGCATCTTTTAGAACATGATTGGGGGTATGACAAGCATAGTAAACTCGGAGCCTCTCAGAGAGCCTTGGCTGTGATTGGAACTCTTTTCCTATAGGAAAACTCTGTTTTCTAGAGCTATATGAATCTCCATTTTGTTTTCTGAGCACACACTAATTTCTCTTTATTATTATTATTATTATTATTATCATTATAACACAGAAAGATAGACATTTACAAAGCTGTTAATGATTGGGTTACAGTCATACAATGTTGCATGTTGCAGCACCCATCCCTCCACCAGTGCACGTTTCCCGCCGCCAGTGCTGCAGATTCTCTCCCCCTCCCCAGCCTGCTTCTATAACAGGCCTTCTCCTTCTCCTCCTCCTTCTCCTCCTCTTCCTCCTCCTCCTCCTCCTCCACCTCCTCCTTCTCCTCCTCCTCCTCCTCCTCTTCCTCCACCTCCTCCTTCTCCTCCTCCTCCTCCTCCTCTTCCTCCACCTCCTCCTTCTCCTTCTCTTTCTCCTCCTCCTCCTTCTCCTTATCCTTCTCTTTCTCCTCCTTCTCCTTCTCCTTCTCCTTCTTCTCCTCCTTCTTCTCCTTCTCCTTCTCCTTCTCCTCCTTCTCCTTCTCTTTCTCCTACTCCTCCTTCTCCTTCTCTGTCTCCCTCCCTTTTCTTCTCTCTCCCATCTCTTATACATTGTGGCTTGCCATACATACATTTAGGGGTTATCATGTATATCCCTTTGCCTACATTAAGAGCTCAGTTCTAGTCTGGCATTACCATTTCCAACAATTAGTAGAACACTGGTATATATTTATATCCCACAGATAAATGCAGTCATTCTATATCTGTCCTTTCCTAATAACTGATTTCTCTAAGCATGATAAGCTCCATGTCCATCCATATGTAGGCAAATTTTATGACTTTGTTTATCCTGACTAATCTCTTGAAGCTCTATTAGAAACACTGCGAAAGAAAACTTTTACAGCTAGAGAGTTATCACAATGCATGTGGCTAGCCAGGGTTAGATCACCAGCACTCTATTTGGTTCCCCAGGCTTACGAGGAATGATCCCTGAGAACAGAGCCAGGAATAGGCTCTGAGCACCTCCAGATGTAGCCCATGTCCCTACCACCTACCAAAAAAAAAGGCCACTCCTGAAAAAATGGGGAGAAATATGACTGTTACTTGGGTTACTTGGGATTAGTCCAAACTGCAGTTAGTAAAATATTTCCTTAGCTTCCGACCTCATTTTATTATCAAATGGAAGAGATGAAAAAATACCATCATATAAAAAAATTGTGGGTTGTTGACTTCATAGACATGTGGCATTAGGTATTTAATCTTTTTAATTCTTGATTTTCTAAATGGGAAATGTCAGTTCCTACCATCAGTGAATATGTGTGGATATAGTTGCAGGTGGGATCTGCCACTTGGTCAGTGTGGAATAGACCAGCTCCACAGAGCTATAGCTTGATCTTTATATTCCTTGGAAAAAATACTTTTAAAGAAGTATAGGGGCCAGAGCGATAGCCCAGCGGGTAGGGTGTTTGCCTTGCACGCGGCCGGCCTGTGCCGGCCAGGGTTCGATCCCCGCATCCCATGTGGTCCCCCGAGCACCGCCAGGAGTAATTCCTGAGTGCAGAGCCAGGAGTAATCCCTGAGCATCGCCGGGTGTGACCCAAAAAATGCAAAAAAAAAAAAATTTAAAAAAAAGTATAAAGTTTATGTCTCCATGGCACATTGTTCCACACTGTGCTAATTCATTTCTTTACTCTGCTGATATTTGTTAGTCTACACAGAATCAGAAGTATCTATTAATGCCGACATTTTCATACAATTCCTTTATGTGTCCATAGGTTTTTTCTGATGTACCTAATAAATAAAGATGAAACAGAACACACAGGACAGGTAGGTAAATAGTTACTTTATGGCATCTTTGGAAAGAATCGTGGCTGATGGAACAAAGTATGAGTATTAAATATTAAAGATCAAAATGATTTTTTATGTTAGGCACAGAAACTTTTTTATGTTAGGCACAGAAAACTTAATGTTGTTGTTTTCCTCGGTGAGTGCAATGCTTGGCTTTTTGAAAAATTAAAATTGTAATTACAGGGGCTGGAGCAATAGTCCAACGGGTAGGTCATTTGCCTTGTTTGCGGCTGACCCAGGTTTGATCCTTGGCATCCCATATGGTCTCCTGAGCACTGCTAGGAGTAATTCCTGAGTGCAGAGCCAGGTGTAACCCCTGAGCATCGCCGGGTGTGACCCAAAAAGCAAAAAAAAAAAAAGATGTAATTACATATAAAAGTAGTTCTTATAAGCCTAAAGTGCTGAGTTTGGATTTTGATGATTATTACATGCTTGATTTTTTTAATCAGATATCAGATGATTTCAAATGAATTTCAAGTCACAGCCAGTTAAAACATGATGGATAAAAGGAGTGAAAGGGTCAGTTTTATGAAGATACATGGAGAGGAATCTTTTGTGGGTTCTTATGTGGCATATAGAAATACCAAATTATGATAACTAAAGTTAGACCACAAATCAGGTTTGCATTTTTATTAGATTATGGTCAGGTTGAAGACATTATCATGAGAAATCAGTTTGGTATACTTAGAAACTAAATAAAATTGGTTTTGCTCCATATACATACACAGGAATCATTTAAAAATAGGAGTATCTCATTTAAATTTTCTGGTAGCAGAGATTTGGAGGAAATACGTCATTTTAATAGGTATCCTTTACTTTTGCAGGAATCTTATGTCTGGAAAATGTATCAAGAACGGTGTTGGGAATTTTTCCCAGCAGGGGATTGTTTCAGGAAGCAGTATGAAGACCAGCTAAATTAGACTCAAACTCAGATCACTTATGGAAACCAAAAACAGTCTTCACCCCTCTCTCCCCTTCTTTCTCACTCTTTCTCTCTCTCTCTCTCTCTCCCTCCTTCCTTGGAAATATCTTGCAGATTTTGTGAACTGAGTTCTGAGCTCCCTTGGAGCACTGAAGCTCTCTTTCTAAAGACCAGACTGCCAACTGCTTCTGCTTCATCCCTCGTGTATTTTCCTCTGAGAATAAAAACTGAACAATACTCTAAGTTCCTACATAAACAAAATAGGAACTCTGTGAAGGAAACCATTCTACACCCTATATAAAACAGACCTTTCCTTCTAAGACTTCTGGAAGTTTCCTTGAACTCCAGGACATTCACTGAGAAGCTTGGCAGCCACATTCATCAGGCCTCTTTATTTCACCATCCTGAAAGGAACTCTCTGATTAATGGTCACAGAGCACTGTAGCACTTAACAGATTGCAGTGGACACCAGTTACGAAGGGAAATAGTGCCTTACTATATGTTGGGTTGAGCTATGCAGAAGATATGTGCATGAGAAAAGCATCTTTATTTTCTTTATGTCTAATTTTTTTTCTTAGATTGATTTTGTGGGTTTTTTTTCCTTTATTCTTCTCTTTGGTGGGGAGGGTAAGAGAAGGCGTTTGTGTGCACCTTTTATAACATGGCAGGTGGCCTGTCTCAGAAATAGAGGAGACTTTTCTCATTCCGCTAAATTCACATTCACCCTCCCCACGTGCTCCTGCTCTTATTTGGATAATGCTCTGATGCAACATTGCAACTTTATGAAATCTTTGTATGAAAATTAACAAACAAAAAGACTGCAAAAAATACACTTTCAACAGAAATAATTCATTGCATGTTTATTATGCAAGTTTAAACGAACAAAGAAAACCTTCAGAAGCAAGTTGATCAATGTGAGAGAACTTTCATGATAATTATCTTCATAGTAATAAAGTATCGTGGGCTTAATTGTATATTTGGAGCCAGTGCCATCCGCCAACAGTGTGATCCATATGAACTCGACAGCGGTTTTGGGTTTCCCTCTTTTTGTTCGGCCACATGGGATCAGTCATTGACTGAGGACTTCTTGTCAGGCCATTTTTTAATATCAAAACGGAAGCAATATCCATTCAGGGATTTCATCAGTTGCATCAAAAATCACCGATGTTATCAATCACTCCATTTTGAGTCCTTTTAAATGTAATGGTGATCTTTACAAATAAACATGTCAGATTCAGAATGGAAGCAAGGTCATTTTGCAAACATTGGAGCTCTTTTATTACAGATCTGCCTGTTAATTTTAGAATTGTAAAACTGCTCTGATTAAACTATTTAACTAACGTTTTCACTTTCTTTTGTCTCTATAACACATGATGAAATATGGTATTTTAGGATCTACGGTTGTCTTCTAACACACAAACAGTAGATTTCCTTAGAAGCTCGTTGCATCTAGGACTATGGAATCTCAACATTATCAGCAATTGAATATTTATTTATTGAATCACCACAAATTACAAAGCTACATAGTAAGACGTGATTGAGTTTCAGGCGTTCAATGTTATCAGCATTTGGAATCAGCCAACCTTACCTACATTATGTTTTTTTCTGGGGTTGTTCAGATTTCTTGAAATTCCCAATAGCAGAAAGATCGCTATCTCCCAGATCAATTTTTAAACAACTTTAAATTTAGAAAGCTACTCATTACCCAAGAAAAATAATAGACTCCCATTTTTCTATTTTAATAATAGAATAGATACACTAGTAAATGGTATATTTAACAGTCAAAACATGAATTTAGCAGTTACTATGTACCAGCAAAGCTTTTGTGCATCTCCCCAAATGAGAGGACAAAATTAATTGGTGCCTGAGACAGTATGCTACCTGCACGGCAGAGCTTGGCAAGCTACCCGTGTTGTATTTGATATATATGCCAAATTCCAGTTAACAATTATAGACCTCATTCCGAATGGATTGAGGCTCTTTATGTTCCTGGAGCAAGCAGATGCCTTGGGCTCTACTAGCATGAGACAGGACATATGGAGATGTTACTGGGGCCCGCTCGAGCAAATCGATGATGAACGGAAGACAGTGATACAGTGAGACAGTGATGTACCAGCACTTTTTATTTTGCAGCTTAATGACAGAGAAGTGTAGGGCCTAAAATGTGCATTTGTTTTTTTTGGTATCTTTTGTGTTTGGGAAAAAGAATCTGTTTGCCACACCCCAAGATGTGCCTGCCATGAACACGATCTTCGATTTTGAGAGTTTGAGTAAAATAGATCAGGTCCATAAAACAAAGAGCATCTTCACTTTTACCTGCAAGGTGGAATTAGGGTTAGAGAAATAGCACAATGGGTAAGGCAAGCAGATAATTTATGTCCAATCCCTAGCATCATGGATCATTTCCTGAGCCCCTTTAGGAGTGATCCATGAGCACTTAGCCATGAGCAAATCATGAGTACAACCAGGTGTAGCCCAAAAAAGCAAAAGAACACACACACACACACACACACAGACAGAGTTTTCCAATGTTTTAAATAGAACTTATTCTTCTGGACTTATAATCACTAGCTCTCATGTTAGGAGGCATTTTGTTATTCATGTCTCAAAAGTTAATATCAAAATGGGGACTGGAGAGATAGTACAGCGTGCAGTTTGCTTGCCTTGCCTACATTGACCTAGTATCGACCCCCAGGACTGCCTGTGTTCCCTTGAGCCCCACCAGGAAGTGATCCTTGAGCACAGAGCTAAGAATAAGCCATGAGACACCTGACATGATGCAAAAAAATAAAAAAAAAAACTAAACAAAAGCTAAAGAAGATAGATGACGTCATGGACTGGAGAGAGCTCAGAGAGTTCTGTATGCAGAAGGCCTTGGTTCACTTGTTTACTACATAGACACTGAACACTGCTAAAAGTGATTATTATATATATTATATATAATATATGTGGGGCGAATATATATACAGGACATATTATATATATATATATATATTCCCTATATACTACATAGGGTATACTCTCTATATATGCTATATATAGTATATGTATATGGGTTGGAGAGATAGTATAGTGGGTAGGGCTTTGCCTTGAATGTGCCCAAGCCAGATACAATGCCCAGTACCTCTTGTCCTCTGACACCTCCAGGAGCTATCCCTGAGTGCAGAGTCAGGAGTAAGCCACGAATACTGCTAGGTATGGCCTAAAACCAACATTTTAAAATGTATATTTTCAAAATTCATTTTATAATGATAATACTTTCTTCCTGATTCATTAAAGCACACCTATAAAAATTCTTTACATTTTACTACCTGGTCTTATTGTGGAAATTTTACTGTTTCTTAAGCCTTCCTTTTCGATTTGCATACCAATATGGCCCCATTGCTGGACAGCATTTGTGTGGTCATTAGTGCAGAAGAATTAATGGCCACCCAAAATTCTGAGGAATGCATTCATTGCCTTTTCCCAAGTACGGAAGTCAGTGTGACATGGAAAACTGCCTGAGGTGTTAGGCATAATAATTCCCAAATTATTTCTTAAACAATTGTGTTCGGGCAAGAGAGATAATACAGAGTGTAAGGTGTTTGCATGAGGCTGAGGCTGACCCAGGTTTGATCCCCAATTCTCCGTATGATCCTCTGAACAACGGCAGGAGTGACACCTAAGCACAGAGCCAGGTATAAAATCTAAGCATCCCCAGGTGTGACCCAAAACACAAACATAAAACATCTATTGTGTTGGAAAGAGGCTGACTTCCTTGTAACCTTAATGGTAATATTTCTCCCCAACCCTGTAAAATATCTGTAAGAGAAACTGAAAAAGAAAAATCAGCATCTGGATTATGATACAAGTGTGATGAGGTCACTTGTGTTTTTAATGGCCAAGAATATTAGTAGGACGAGATCTAACA
Source organism: Cryptotis parvus (assembly GCA_021461705.1). Taxonomy (NCBI): domain Eukaryota; kingdom Metazoa; phylum Chordata; class Mammalia; order Eulipotyphla; family Soricidae; genus Cryptotis; species Cryptotis parvus. The sequence continues at coordinate 377,912 of JAJIBD010038047.1, read as the reverse complement.
CTACCTTATCATCAAAAATGGTACCTCAATATTTGATCATGTGGCTAATAAATTACAAATAACTAAATAAATCCTTAAAGTTGCATGCCCCCAAAGCCCAGCATATTTAAAATGCTACAAATCACAACAGAAACAATGACACTAACTTTCTCATCTATTTCTGAGTATATCCTAGAACATGGTTTAGAGCTGGTAGGGCTTAAACAGTCACGTACTGTAGGCAATGTTGGTTCATTGAAGTACAATGCAAGTTAGTGAAAGAGACGGTAATTTCTCTCTAAGAAATCAGGTTTCTTTCTGGTCAGTTTTTATTACAGCCAGATGGTTTGAAGATAGCAGGTTCTTTCTGACTTCGCAGAAAATGAGACAGGAAAGCACATAGTTCTAGGAGTTTTTACGAAATGTCCATGCTTCTCTGACAAGAGAGATTCTGGAAATGATTATCAGATAAGTAATGGAATTCAAAATGCTCAATTGAACATAGCTACTTCTGAATAAAGAAACCAAGCATCAGATTTAGCCCAGCACAGCAGGAAGTTTCATCTTGATTATTTTGCTTTAGCATCTACCTTACTTTTGACGAAGTTCTATGGAATGTTCCGTTATATTTCAACAACTGACTGTAAATTACTTTTTGATATTAAAAGATCCAGTCCCATTTAATATTCTCATGATAAAAATAATCTTCATTTACATTTCTTCTCCAGGATTTGGATTTCCTCAGTTAGCGAAAGGTTTTAAGGTGTCAGAGAATTCTATGTGTTAGTATGTCAATGGTGCATTAAGGAAAAGGAACTTCAAATTAATTGGCTTTCATAGTGTTTTCTGATCTCTCCCATAGTTCATGATGTGTGTGTGTGACATGAGATAATTTTATATTCAAAGTTAGTTAGAAATATGTAGGGGGAGAATTGTACATTTAAGAGAGAACATGGACTTCTCCTGAGTGGAAACAGGCTAGCAAAGAGACACAAGAAAGCGAGATATGTGTTCAGGGAGAGAGAACATGGGCTGAAGGAGCAAGCCCACAGATCATTATTTTTTTAAAAATTCTACCAAAAAAGTCTATGAACTTGATATACTTGTATTTCATTTGAATTAAGCATTGCTGAATGAGCTTTTGCATTATTTTACATAGATAACAGAATATATGATTATGTATAATTAATATCACTATTGTACAATGTTATGGTCCTGAATGAACATTATATTCACATTAAGCCTGGAAAATTTATAGCACTGGAAATGGAAAAAGGCAGGGCTAGGGTGATAATACAGCAAGTAGGGCATTGGCCTTCCATGTGTGTCTACTGAGCCCTCCAGGAGTGATCCTTGAATGCAGAGCCAGGAGTCACCTCTCTGTTAGGTAGCTACTGGGGTCCCCAACAGTATCAGGACAGAAGTTCTCTTCTACCTCCGAGGTTGCCAGGAACGGATGAAAACTCAAGAGTCAGGCACAGTTCCAAAAGGCTTTTAATAGTACAAAAGCTCTACCACCATAATCAAATATAATGAAAGAACTCTAGCTCTAGTCAGAACTTAGACCATGCACGAGGCCCAAATCTCCCGCCAAAGAGGATCCCACCAGAGAGCCGTACTGAAGAAGGTCCTACCAGAAAGTAGCTCCACCAAAAAGAGGGAGAAGGTACTTCAAATCTGTCCCCTTATATACACCAAAGTAATCCTAACTGTTGATGGGGAGGGTCCTGTCAACAAAGAACCCTAAACAGCTTCTAGATAGAAGAATAATGTACAAGGGTGATGCCACACCCTATTATAGGTATAAACAAAGGATTACCAAAGGATTAGCCAAGGACTAATTCCTTCTCTGAGATTATCTCTTATGTAAAACACTGGAGAGTGAGAGAGGGGGCTGGTATAATGTAATACATCTTAATTTCATGGGCTTCGTGTAATCTAGATGGAGCTCAAAGGCCCTTCTTATTTATTATCTTCACCAGGGTGTGTTCTATGTATACTGAAAGGGTCACAATTGCCTGTTAGAGGGCAAACTAGTATGATCCTTCCTATAATCATAAACCATATTTTCAAAGTAGCCAGGTTGGTAGTCTCCTGATAAATTCTAACTGTCCCACGCTGGGTGCAGTGGACATAAAGAGGAGCTGTGCCCAATCTAGATAACATAGAAGTCTTAGTAGATGTATAATAATAAGTCAGAGTCAAAGTGACTTCTGTAACTGCCACACCCTCCATCACTGTTTACATAGAAGAGAGATCTCATTAGTATGAACCCTGGCTTAAGAATGCGTAAATAGATTAAGCTGTGAGTAGATAAAACAGCAAAGCTTCCAAGCTAGTTAAGCCCATCATTCAATACCCCTCCCAGCAAAAGGTTAAAATAAAGTTACACTTCAAAGTTCTGCACATTGTAATTTAAATTATCTGTAGTTTTGAGCCTAATATTTAAAAATAATTCAAAATATATAGAACTAAAATTTTATATGTGAATTTAGAAATGTAGATATAGGCAGATGTATTTTCAAGGAAAAAAATAATTGATGGGCCTAAAGGATTACATTTATTGATGGAAAGAGAATTGAGAGCTATCTTTTTTTGGGGGTCACACCCAGTGGCGCTCAGGGGTTACTCCTGGCTCTGCACTCAGGAACCACCCTGGCGGTGCTTGGGGACCACATGGGATGCCGTAGACTGAACATGGGCCGGCACAGGCGAAAGCGTTCAAGGCAAACACCCTACCCACTGGGCTATCCTCTGGCCCAAGAGCTATCTTCTTAAGATTTTAATGTGAAGGTCCCTCCTACCTAAAGGTGAATGGAACAGAAGCTTTTGGTTAAAATATACTGAAATTAATAACAATAAAAGCAGATAATTGCATGCTCATATAGACATAGGGGAAATAATAAAAAACTGATATAGGGGCCAGAGTGATAACCCAGCGGGTAGGGCTTTTGCCTTGCATGTGGCTGGCCTGCGCCAGCCTGGGTTTGATCCCCAGCATCCCATATGGTCCCCTGAATACCGCCAGGAGTAATTCCTTAGCACAGAGTCAGGAGTAACCCCCTGAGCATCGCCGGGAGTGATCCAAAAAGCAAAAAAAAAAAACAAAAAAAAAACTGATGTTGTTTTTGCCAGACTTCTCCTGAGACAAGGATCAAAGTGATTATGCCTTTGGGAGCATCTGAGAGACAAGAATGAGTTAAAGATCTGCCACCAAGCAAAGACTCTGTGCATGCCGTGGCCACAGCAGCTGGATGGATTTGTCTGGTTGCCATGTGAGAATTTCATAGGACATCTTTAAGGAGAAATCATGCTTTAAATGAATCTATGGGAGGTAGAGAGGGCAGAGATTACATTCACTATTTCTCTCTCATGGTGATCATTAGCCATGTTGCATTCCAAGGCACATGGGGTTCATCATCATCTTCTAGATGCAATAATTTAGCTTTCAGGAGCTTTCTCTGGATCCCAGGCCCTGGATCTTGGAGTAGAATGGTGCTTTCAAGTCTGGAAGTAGGAAGTGAAGCGAGATTCTCCCGGAGAATGCAATCAGTGTGATGCCCAATGAAGATCAAACAGAAGATCCAGCAAGCCAAGGAAATGCGGCTGGTCTATCCACAGAAGCAAAACCTTAAGGAATTGAACCCAAATAGTTGTCTGATAGGACTGGGGATGTGATTAGGGGGTAGGCCCCTTGCCTTGCACACTAAGCCCTTGGATTCAATCCTCATGAATCAAAATAACAAAGTGTGATGCAAGAAAATGAGAGGATTGGAGTCCTGGCAAGGGACTAGCTTACAGGAAATCTCAGTAAGTGAGAATGAGGGCCAAATAAAGTGCCCATTTTTTGATTTTTATCACTGTACCACTGTCTTCCCGTTCATCATCGATTTGCTCAAGCGGGCACCAGTAACATCTCCATATGTCCTGTCTCATGCTAGTAAAGCCCAAGGGCACCTGCTTGCTCCAGGAACATAAAGAGCCTCAAACCATTCCACCAGGTCATGGGAATGAGGTCTATAATTGTTACTGGCATTTGGCATATCAAATACAACATGGGAGGCTTGCCAGGCTCTGCCGTGCGGGTGGCATACTCTTATGTGATTTTTATAATTTTTAAAAATATTCTAGAACTATAAATGAATGGAGTTCTTCAGAAATCCACCCAGCCGACCAGCCCTTCACAGCCCGGATCATCGACACCCACCCTGCCGCAGTTTCTTCCTCAATCCGGCCCAGGTATGCTGGTCCAGAGACTCTTAGACATGGGGCAGAGCGGTTCCTTGCTCTCCCTGTGCCCAGCCGTTCATGAGGCAGTCGGGAGGCATGGTAGGTTCTAGCCTTGGCCCACCACCCCGGCAGAACCTCACAACAAGCCAGACGACCCCCCCACCCACTCCACGGGCGCCGCCATTTTCCACATCCGGACTTCCCTCTCTTCAGAACTCCACCCAACCGACCAGCCCATCACAGCCCGGCTCGCGCAGCTGCTTGCGGCCGCGCAGTTCATCAATTAATGCTTTATTTGGAGGTGTAGGGCGTTTGCCTTTGCACGTGGCTGGCTCATGCCGGCCAGGGTTCGATCCCGGCATCCCATATGGTCCCCGAGCACCGCCAGGGAGTAATTCCTGAGCGCAGAGCCAGGAGTAACCCCTGAGCATTGCCGGGTGTGACCCAAAAAGGCAAAAAAAAAAAAAAAAAAAAAAAAAAAAGAATATGCCTCCCGCACGGCAAGCCTAGCAAGCTGCTCGTGCTGTATTTGACATGCCAAATGCCAGTAACAATTATATTAGGTCATTCCCATGACCTAATATAATGGTTTGAGGCTCTTTATGTTCCTGTAGCAAGCTGATGCCCTTTGCTCTACTGTCATGAGACAGGACATATGGAGATTTTACTGGTGCCCGCTCTAGCAAATAGATGATTAACGGGAAGATCGTGATCGTGATCGTGATAAATGAATGAGATAAAAGTTGCTTCAAAGTTTGGGATAATGTGGCACTATGCTAACAGCAGAGGACAATTTTCCTAATTTTTACTTTATTTCCTCTTCATTACAGGAACAATGGTAAAACTGATGAGACGAATAAAAGCATGTCCTGTTCATTGAATTAGACACATACAGGTTCCTGAAGATGTTAAATGAAAACTAAAAACTTTTTTGACTAATTATAAAATTGAAAAGACCCTTTTATCAGAAATAATACAAAAAAATTTGCTCATTTTGCTCAATTTTTTTTTTTTTTTTTTTTTTTTTTCCTTTTTGGGTCACACCCGGCAATGCTCAGGGGTTACTCCTAGCTCTTTGCTCAGGAATTATTCCTGGCGGTGCTCGGGGGACCATATGGGATGCCGGGGATCGAACCCGGCCGGCCAAGGCCGGCCGCTGCAAGGCAAACGCCCTACCGCTGGGCAATTGCTCCGGCCCCAATTTTTTGCTCAATTTTCTAACACTTCATGACTTGTACTCCACATTGAACTAAGCAAATTTGCACAGGCAAAGTATTTCCTGTGAGAATGAGAAGAGAATCTTTATAGTAGTGTTTCAGTATTCTTAGAAAATATATTCTTAGTATAAGTGTAAAACAATCTCAGGGAATTTTAAATAATTCAGATTCCCCTGCCATATCCCAGAATATTCTGATTTAAAATTTTTTCCATGTTTTTAAGTTTATGCTTATTAAATCACTGTGATTTACAAATTTAATCATAAGATAGTTGTTTCAGGCATAAAATGCTCTGACACCCATGTGTCGGAGTCATCTTCCCTTCACCAGTATCACTGGTTTTCCTTCCTGCCCCAAACTGTTCCCCTAGGAAGCACAGAATGATTTTTTTTTCACTTTAAAATGCATTGTTGTTCCAAGATAACTTAGTGGAATGGCAAATGAAATGATCATAAAACAGTAACAGCCAATTTGTTATGATTGGTTGCTACATGCTATTAACCTATGTAAATAAATAAATACAAAATAATTTAATATAATATATAATGCCTAATCCCATTTACATAGATAAATTTTCAACTCTAGTCTCTCAAACATATTGCATTAGCTTTAATTTCATACTTGGGCCTCATTATTGTTGGATGACAGATCTAGCTAATCTGGGAACTTTGTTGTTTTGCCCACTCCCAGCTTAATCTATTTAAGGGAAGCTTCATTCTAATGAGACATCTCTTCTATGTAAACATGTAAACACTGCTAGAGGGTGTGGCAGTTACAGAAGTCACCTTGATTGAATAACTTCTGACTTATACATCTACTAAGACTTCTATGTTTTCTAGATTGGGCACAGCTCCTCTTTATACCCACTGCACCCAACGTGGGACAGTTAGAATTTTCCAGGAGACTACCATCCTGGCTGCTTTGAGAATATAGGAAGATTATAGGAAGGATCATACTAGTTTGCTCTAAGCAGGCAAGTGTGACCCTTTCATCACATGAGAACAAGGTACTCAGAATCACCCTGGTGCAGATAATAATAAGAAGGACCTTGTGGGTACCATCTAGATTACATGAAGCTCATTAAATTAAGATGTATTACTTTATATCAGCCCTCTTTTTCTCTCCAGTGTTTTACATAAGAGATAATCTCGGGATTAGTCCTTGGCATAATCTTTGTTTATACCTGCAACAAGTCAGACACCCCCCACTCCATGAGGGGCCTCCATTTTCCACATCCGGACTTCCCTCGTCAGAACTCCACCCAGCAGACCAGCCTATCACAGCCTGGATCATCGAGTTCCACCCTGCAGCAGGTATGCTGATCCAGAGACTCACAGACATGGGGCAGAGCTGCTACTCGCTCTCCCTGTGCCCAGCCGCTCATGAGGTGCCCGGGAGGGATGGCAGGTACTAGCCCTGGCCCACCACCCCAGCAGAGCCTCACAACAAGCCAGACGACCCCCCACTCCATGAGGGGCCTCCATTTTCCACATCCGGACTTCCCCCATGTCAGAACTCCACCCAGCAGACCAGCCTATCACAGCCCAGCTCATCCATAAATGCTGGATTTATAGATGACTACAAGAGTATGTTACCCGCACGGCAGAGCCTGGCAAGCTATCCTTGTCGTATTTGGTATGCCAAATACCAATAACAATTATAGACCTCATTCCCATGACCTGATGGAATGGTTTGAGGCTCTTTATGTTCCTGGAGCAAGCAGGTGCCGTTGGGCTCTACTTGCATGAGACAGGTCATATGGAGATGTTACTGGGGCCCGCAAATTGATGATGAACGGGAAGACAGTGATACAGTGGTACAGGGTGTGGCACTGCCCTTCTACATTTGTTTAGGGTTCTTTGTTGACACGACCCTCCCTGGATTACTTTTGTGTATATCAGGGGACTGACTTGAGGCTCCTCGGCCTTTTTACTTTCGGCTTTTGACTCTTGCAGCTTTTGGCTTTTGGCTTTTGCTCTTTGGCCTTTTGCTCCTTCTTCTGGGTAGGACTCAGCTCGGGTGAGATCCTCTCTCTTTAGTGGGAGACTTAGGCTCTTTTGTATGATCTAAGTTCAGACCAGAGCTAGAGTTTGTTCATTATATTGGAGTGCTGTGGAAGAGCTCCTGTACTATTAAAAGCCTTTTTGGAACTGCACCGGACTCGTGAGTTTTCATCTGTTCCCCGGGCGTCCTCGGAGGTAGAAGAGAACTTCTGTCCTGACACTGTCGGGGATCCCAGCGGCATCCCGGCAATTATAATAACACTGTCTTCCCTGTCAGTTCTTCACTAATATGTGTAGTGTTTACATGAAATAGGTAAAGCTTACAACTATAAAATTTAGTAAGAGTAAAGAGACTTTAGAAAATTTAAGGGGCGTAGATTTTAATAGGCCTAGAAAAGTACAAAGTATTTTATTTAAAAAAAGACAACATTGAAAAGACTAATAAGAAATAGACACTCAATATGTTAATTAAAGACTGAAAGATTAAAATATCTTAGCAAGCAAGGAGTGAGCAGACCTTTCTGAAATTAATAGAGGGCTATTGAAATCACCATAAGTGAGTGCCATATTCAGTGTTGAGAAGTCTGTCCTTTAAAGATGCTCCTTTAAAGCTTCTTGTAAAACTAGTTTCAAGGCTATGAGTTTCTTAGGCAGTTGCCTGTCCCTCAACCTGTGTTGATCCTTCAAATCTGAATAATAATCAAGCTGGATAGAGTATTCTTGGTCAAGTGATCATTTCATTGCAGTTTTGTACTATATTCCTTCATTCCCTTCTGGCACTTAGAGGCTTATTTGATAGATCTACTGTGAACCTCAGTAGATCTTTATGTGTAAGTTCCTTTGCTGATCCTGCCACTTTCGTTATTCTGTCTCTATCATGTCTTGGAGTTTTCATCATTGGATTTATTTTTGCTGAGATCCTTCAGGCCTCTTGGATCTTGGTGTCTGTAATCCTCAGGTCTAAGAAATTCCTATGATTTCTTTAAATATTTTTCTACATCAAATTTGTCTTCCTCTTCTCCAGATATTCCAATGATTCTTATTTTTTTCCTCTGGAATCTATCCCCTAATTCTCTGCTATGCTGTTCATCTTGTTTCAGCCCTTCTGCTGTTTTCTTATCTGCTGTTGTTTGCTAACAGCTTCCTTTATCTCATCTTGGAGCTTGTGAACTTTTTATTCAATTGCTGTTAATCTACTATTCAGAGCTTCCATTGAGTATTTTACAAATCCCATACCATGCTCTTCATTTCTGCTTGGAATTTACTCATTTCAGCACTCATTTTTCTGCACTGCTGGGTTTGCTGGCTTTAGCGGACTACCTATGCAGTTGTTTCTTTGATATCTTTAAACATCTTCACAGTGGTGTCACTAAAGGTATTATCTGAGGATTTACTGATCTTATGGGTGCTGTTTGAACCTTTGTGTTCAACTCATTGAGCTTGGTGGCCTTCCTATCTGGTTTGCTGTGCGCCTGTGATGATGGAAAGGTCTGACCCTTTCCTATGGTGGAGTTTGTGGTTAACAGGGAAATGCATCAACAATGATCTTGAGGCCTCGCTAATCCAATGTTTCTCGACCATTTTCCATCCATGGTTCCCTTCCAAAATTCCCGCCTCCCCCATTCCTAACAATTGCCCTACTAGACTAGTTGTGTACCATAACCTTCATTTACATGATTTTCTCCTGTTATCTCCTGGGAATAACCTGAGGCCTTCATATAGCTATATTGCCTAATTGAGAAAAAAAATTCTCTTATTTACCACAATTTGATGGGGATAAGTGTCGGTCTTCATATGTAATGGGTTTGACAACTAACCTGAGAGTGAGGTGACCTCATTATACTAACTCGGTTTTGTAATTACTAGTGTTATTTCTTTGGTAAATTTAAATAACATAATTTAGTCAATTTGTTTATCTTGGTTAAAATTTACTTGATGTATCTATGATAGAATTCTGAGGATCAAGAATAATGCAATTGTCAAAATTTGAATAAAATAATTCAAAATAAGGAACTTCATATTATCACTTTTCTGAGAGTAGCATGAGTTTTGCAGAAACTAATCAACACTACTAACTCCTAAACTCTTATATTTTTTCTAACTCAAGGAGAAAATTCTTTAATTTAATGTATTTACACAGGCAAAATTCAGCAATTTAGCCGCTGAATAATTAAATCCCTCATTGAGCAAATTAAAAATAGTACATTTTCTTCATAATTCTGATAGCATAATTTGCTTCTACCTACACTACTCTTGGCAGTAGTAGGAGAGAATGTTTAGTTTTTATGCTAATGATACTATGTGAATTTTATTCTTGATTATCATAGGGTTCTTATTGATCCCAGGGCAGTGCTGCTAAAGATGGTAAGGATTATTAGCTTCCTAGGGTAGCTGAGTTTTTCCAGTTTCAAATTGATCAAGAAGGTAATTGTTGACCATTGCAAATCAGACCTACTTTGTTGTTTAGGGATTAATTAGAGTAGTTTGGAATATTAATATATGATTTGTATGTGGGATTTCTTTTTACCTTTCAAATACCATCAGTTCTGTGATAGTACAGCTTATAGGACATTTTCCTTGCATGTGGCCTAGCGGTATTCAATCCCCAGCACCCCTATGAGCACCATTACTCAATTATTAGGAGTAATTCCTGCATAAATGCATGAACTGAGAGCCTAGTACCAAGAGTATACCACCCACATGGCAGAGCCTGGCAAGCTACCCGTGTTGTATTTGATATGCCAAAAGCAGTAACAATTATAGACCTCATTCCCATGACCTGAACGAATGGTTTTGATGTAGGTAGGCAGACAGGGGGTGCCACATGGCAATAAAAATTCCTGAAGAAGGAAAAAACTGGACTTTTAGCTATCCAGAGTCATCTTTTTGGAAACCAGAACCAGACTTGATAAGACCACTATCAACAATAGACCCTGAGGGAGATGGATCAACCTTCTGGACCCAGGACAGCTTGCAGAAGATTCCAGAGCATTTCAGCCCAAGACGATAAAAACCCATTAGAAATCAGTTGGGCCTCGCTCTCAGTCTTTGGAGCAGCCCACATTCTCCCTTGAGTGTGTTACTCTCTCTTTCCCTTTTTTCTTCCTTGTTCTAAGAGCGCCTTAATAAAAACCTGTTTTACTTCACTGCTCGTCTACTGAAAATTCTTTTCTGCTAGGAAGACAAGAAACCTGAGGAAACCCTGGGTAAAGCCTAGGAATGACTTGCCTTTCCTGCAAAGAGCCATTCCTCGCTCCAGCCTGAGTCCGTGGCTCCCTGAGAAATCCCGGGTGGTGGGAACCAACTCTCATGACTAGAGATCAAGCGGACATCAGGTGTGGCTTGACAACCACCTGATGTCAAGTGGGGCTGGTGGGGCTCAGGCCCATGCCATGCAGGGGCTCATCACAGACTTTATCTGTCCTTAGACTGCCCAGAGGATCCCAGGTGGCAGAGGCAGCTGGGAGAAAGTGACCATCTCTCCTTCCTGCCTCACATGAGCCACCTGTGAGCACTTGTGAGACAAGTGCTGTCCACCTGCATCAGTTTGCGACTATTCGTGTTCCTGGTGCAAGCAGATACCCTTGGGCTACACTTAGCACACAACAGAACTTATGGAGATGTTACTGGTGCCCACTTGAGCAAATCGATGAACAATGGGAAGACAGGTGATACAAGCGATACAAGCTGTAGGCAAACTAGTAAACGAGGTGGTAAACTCTTGTGGAGCTGGCAGGTTCTCAGCTCTCAAATTATTTATTTGCTTCTGAATATGTAATCTTTTCATCTGCCTCTTCTTTCAGGGAGTCATTAAATTAAGCCCAATAATAAGAGCCCACCTTGAGCTATACCTCTGGCCCTGACCTTATAATTATTATATGGGTAAGTAGTTGATTTGAAATTTTCCATCAGAAGTAACTTTGGAACTTGTGTGAAGAAACCCCTGAAACTTTGGATCATGGGGCTGAGTCTAGGCCATGTGGGTTGTTGAACTTCACAGCACAAGGTTCTTTGGCATCTGGCATCTTGGATAGGGAAGAGAAAACCAAGAGCCTGGAACTAAAGATATTCAGAGATGAAGGGGACCAGGAGGAATTTGTAAGCGAGCCCTGTGAGGGAGCAAAGGAAGAAGCACACCAGCATTCCACAGCTGCTGAAGAAACCATCAGCACCCGACAGGTAAGACTTAAGGTCTGATTCAGGTCAGTTGGGCACAATGCCGGTTTTTCCCATCTTCATCTAAGAGTCTTTGGGATGAATTATAGAAAAACATAAGCAAGAGGGATATTGGGGTGGGGAAAGAAACCAAAGGTCCAGAGCTCATGCATTGCATGTGTATGCCCTGTTTTGATCCCCTATACCACTTGGTTCCTTGAACCTCCAAGGAGCAAACCCAAGGACTGATTCAAGAATATCTCATGAGCACTGTTGGATATGGCCTACCTCCCCAAAAGGAAAAAAAGGAAGGAATCTCCCAACTAACCCTTGCCTTTTTTGAAAATTAATTGAAAGCAATTTGAGGTTTGGAGACATCTTCTAAAAGTTATTATATTTATATGATGAACATAGCCAACCTGGGTTCAATGTCCAGCATTACATATGGCTCCCTGAGCACTACTGAATGTGATCCCTGAGCATAGAACCAAAAAACAAGCCCTGAATACTACTAGATGTGGCCCCCAAAGAGATAAATAAATAATGAAGGTTCCAAAGAAGAAAATAAATTCCAAAATAGTAACTTTTATAGTCTACTTGAAGTAAGAAGAGGAAATCTAGCTAACAGAAGTTAAAAGCTGACTTTTAAATTCAAATAAAGCTATATTTACTATTTTTCTTGTTTCATTTTAAGTGACACCAGCAATGCTTAGGAGTTACTCCTGGCTCCGCACTCAAAAATTACTCCTGGTGGTGCTCTGGGGACCATATGGGATGCCATGGATTGAACCCATGTCAGCTGTATGCCTGCTCTGCTATCGTTCCTAAGTTGTTGCTATACTTAAGTGTTCATTTTGCTCTAAGTCAACTGCATAATTATAGGTCCATTTTTAAATGTGGACTGTATTTTAATAAAAATGTTTTGAATGAATGAAAGTTGTTATATTTTATATTTTACTTATTAGTTCTATTTGTTTTTCCTGTGGAAAATGATTGATAGTCAGCTAGCCTAAAGTATCACAGTAAATAAAGTTCTCACTCACTGTAATTTCTATATATGGATTTTTATAAACTATGTGAATTTTCCTTAATTGTTTTTGTTCGCTATTGGGCCACACCCAGCTATGCCCAGGAGTTATACCTGGCTCTCTCCTCAGAAATGTAGTCTCTGGCAGTGTTCGGGGGACCATACAGGATGCCAGAATCAAACCCAGGTCATCAGTATGTAGGCAAGAGTCCTACATACTGTACTATCTCTACAGTATATATGTATGTATATATATATATATATATATATGTATTTTTTAAAAAAGATTTACTAAAATATTTTTAAATAAATTGTAAAGAAAAATATAGAACTTTTATTGGTGAGCTTCTGGCAATCAGCAATGGCTCCTATTCTTTTAGAATATTTTTTATAAATCATAAATGTTGAATATTTAAATATTTGCTAAAAGAATAAATAAATTGGACATAGAACTATAAGTGAAATTTCAGATTCCAACTTGCAAAAATGTTTCTGGGTTGACTTTAGTCTTGGTCTTTCTTACACAGCACCACAATTACACAGACCTTGGTATAATATAACATAGGGGTGTAGAATTCTTACCCAGTATTTTGTGTCATTTCATTGTGAGACAAAATTATGCAATTATTAATATGGAATGCTCCATTAAATTACTTTGTTTCAACGTCAGTAGTGTAAATTTGCAACCTAATTAACATGACAAGAAGAAGGTGTGTTCAGAGCCAGGGAACACAACTGAGTTGAGTTAAAGAGATGCAGCTTCTCTTAGGTCTGAGTTTCAGCTTGAATGTCTCCCTGAAGATCACGGACAGAAGAAACAAGGCACAGTGGGAATGCATTCTTGTGAGTCGTGTTTGACACAGCTCTAGCTTGTATCTGCACAGCGTGTTCCGCCACTAATATGATTATCAGATAATCATGTTGCACCAATTGAAGGCAACTTGATTGCTTCATTGAAGGAGATAATAAATGAAAATGAAACTGGAAATAGGAAAAATATATAGGTGTGTTCCCTGCTGCGGGTGAATATGGCACATATCAATTATGTCACACACTCCCAATTTTGTTCTTTCTGAAGTACATATTTGGAAATTGTTCAAAAAGTGCTTTTGCTTTGGTCTCCTGCGAGTTAAAGGGAGCCTCAGCCTCCCCCTAACCCCTTCCCTCTTACAGGTTCATGAGAGTTTAGGGACTTGTTTGGTTTGGAAAGTGAGTGGTCAAGGAACAAAAACTTGCGATCCCAGCTTTGGTAAAAGATCGTTTTCAAGGGGTTGGAAAAGTGGAGACCGTCTTTTATGAAAGGACTTTACATGTAGATGCCTCTCCTTTACTGACAACTTTCTAGAAAACCTACACACCACTAACCTTCACATTGTTCTCTTTGCTTAGTCACTTAGTCAAGGACAGTGGCTGGCTTCAGTCAATTACTCAGCCTTTTTGGCACTTGTCGATAAGCAGTATATGATGTGGTCCAGCAAAAAAACAAACAAAAAAACCTAAAAAAGATGCCTACCTTAAATCCCCATTTCAAAGCCAGGTTGCAACCTCTGTGCTAAGAAAATTAGCTCTGACTAAGAGACTCAGAGGCCTTGCCAATCTTTCATTCTGCCTCATTGTTCTTGGGACTGACCATAAACCAGACTAGAAAGCATGAATTAGGGTGAGCATACACTGCAGATGTCAATTTCTGAATCATTTTAAATCTGTTTTCTGTAGAATAAAGTTAACAATGTTAATAATGCAATGCCTCATGCATTATATTGAAAAAATAAAATGAGATTAAGCATGTAACATTACTACATCTCTGGCCTTGCTCAGTTAATATTAGTCTTTAATATTTTATTGATAGTCTGTATCCATGCTTCAAACACATCAGATACATTGACTTTCCCTTAGAGTTTTGAGTTTGTTAGGAGTAGAAAATTCTGCAAAATATAATTTTGGCTTGGGGTTTTTGATTATATCACGTGAATCTTCACAATGAAGTTGCAATAAATTGCAGAGCCTCAAATGACACTTTCCTGTGGAATTTAAGAGCAAATTTATGTTCTTCTCCATTCATTTATCTTTCTTATTTTCTTACGGAAAGTAGATAACCTCTAAACATCTCTCTTGTGCTGTTTAATTGGAATTTGTTTTCTGTGTGATTTATGCTTGCCTTTCACCTAATATTCCGAAATCAATTGCAAAGCATTTTCTCCTTTTTTTGTTAAAATTTATTACTTTGAATTACAAACTCACAGCATTTTATGTTTGAATTGAATTTTATTTATTTATTTCAGAGAGAGAACACCAGCAAGGCTGTGGAGGTGAGGGACTATTCTTGGCAAAATTAGTCTCAGTGATGTAAGGAGGTCGAATGGTTTGGTACTTGGGTCATGAGGGCCACATCTGGTGGGCTTCCAATTGTTTCCGGCAGATAGCTAGGATGTGGGAGTAGGGCTGGTAATGAGTTTCTTAGGAAATAATTAAACTAGAAGAAAACAGTGAGCCCTGAAGTTGCCCAAGGGCATACTTAAATAGCCCTTTGAGCTGCAAATCCAGAGCTATCTGGAGGACAAATGGGTCAGGTGCAGCTTTATGACTGCTCTTGGGGCTAGTGGTACTTTACCCTGTGCCATGGAGGTGTCACTGCAGACTTTACCAGACCTGACTCAAGCAGAGAATTTACCCAGTTGGCTGAGGCGGGTCAAATAGAGATGGAAGCACATTCTCTCTATCTCACTTGCTCCCTAATTCTCCCAAGTCACCTGTCACACAGAGATAATACTTAGGACCTCACACTTATTTTCTCCTTTTTGAGTTAACTTCCCAACCATGATTTAGAGTTACTGATAGTTGAATTTTTAGACAGATAATGTTCTACACCAATCTCACCACCAGTATTGATTTATTTTTTTCTACCAGAGTTTCCATGTGCTCTCTCTCTCCCCTGCTGTCCTCTTGAGAGGAGCACTATGAAATTTGGTGGTTTTGATCTCATGTGTTCAGTGTTGCTGTCTCCGTGCTTTTGATACAGCTTATCCCCCACCCCCCCACATTGCCAGTCTGCTAGGAGCCTCATCCCTGCTCTCTTGTTACTTCCTTTACTCATACTCTTTGTTCCCTTCTCTATGTCTTTCCTTCTTGGTCTTTATCCTTCCTTGACTCTGTGGTCAAAGGTGAATTTAGGTGTCGACCCTTTAAAACATTGCTTTCTCTCACCCAGTTAGTTATTCTATATACCTCAGAGAAGTGAGATCATCTCTTGTTTGTCCTTTTTCATGCTTTCTTTATCCAACATATCTTCCAGTTCCATCTGGGTTTCCAGATGTATGTTTTAATCCTCCTCATGGGATCTGAACAGAGAAAGTTGATCATCTTTCAAAACATGTTCATTATTTTAAAACTGACTTGAGTAGAGCAAGGGGGAGCAGGAGAAAGCCTCGGGAAAACAGTGCTTTCCCCTCTCTGCTTTGACCAGGAAGGGAAATGCTTGGTGTGGTAAAGTCACCACAAATGGATAAGGTCAACAAAAAGCACCTATGTGTCACACTAGCATCTCTCTGGCCCTATGAGGCAGTAGTCATGTTGTGACCAAAGTCCACTTCCAAGAGCTACCATGGGAGTTCTCAGGGGTCTGTGGACTCAGGGTGGAGAGAGGAACTGCTCTTGGCAGAAAAAGGAAAATCAGTCGTATCCTCAGCACAGGTGCTCCAGGAACTGCCCTCCAAGAAAAGAATTTCAGGAAGAGGAAAAATAGTGAAGCCAAATGATTTTTTTTTTTTTTTTTTGCTTTTTTGGGTCACACCCGGCGATGCTCAGGTATTACTCCTGGCTCTGCACTCAGGAATTACTCCTGGCGGTGCTCGGGGACCATATGGGATGCCGGGGATAGAACCCAGGCCGGCATGGGTCGGCCGCTTACAAGGCAAACGCCCTACCAACTGGGCTATCGCCCGGCCCGCCAAATGATTTTATTGAAAGAAACTTACGTGGAAAAAGTGAGGGGAGTAAAAACGTGTTCAAGAGAGAGCAGAGCGTGTTCCATAATAAAACAAAAGAAAGTCAAGTAAAAAGTGGCTTGGGAAGGTGATTTACAATTTCTCCGAATTGTCTTGGTCTGGAGGTCTTTGCTTGCATGAAAGTTAATCTGGGAGTTGTCTCAGGGGGAAAACATAAGCCACCTGGAATTGTGATGGCAGTTTCACATTCTTATCAGGGACATTACATTCTCCTGCAGCTTCTCCTTTGCTGAGGGGCTCCAGCATTCTCTGGACTGTGCCTCAATTGGGAGGTGCCTAAGTTTCTCCATCTCCTAATACTCAGTATTTGCATTTCAAGGGACTGTGGTCCTCATGCCTTTGGTTTACTCAGGCTTAGACAATTGATCAGTTTTATTATTTACTGGAAAACTAATGACCAGAAACTGCCCCCCACTGCCATCTGTCTGTCTACAACCCTGTCGTATAAAAAATCTTACATAGGATCTCCCATTTTCATCCCCTCAGTGTTATTCCTCTTGTTCTAGTTAAGCTAAATGAGGCCCCGTTCACTCTCAATGGAACAAACATCTCTGAATGCAGCACTTATGTGTACCTAGGTCGAGAAGTCAGCATGATGAACGACCTAAAACCTGAGCTGCGCAGGAGGAAGAGAGTGGCATGGAATGCCTTCAAAGGCATCGAAGAAATAGCTAAAAGGACAAAGAACCTCCGGCTCCAGGCACATCTCTTCGACTCCACCATTCTCCCTGCATTAACATACGCCTCAGAGACCTGGGCCCTACAAAAGCAGGATGAGAATGCTATTCGGGTCTCCCAGAGAGGCATCGAAAGAGCTATGCTTGGAATATTACGTCTCACTCAAGTGAGAGAAGGAATCCGGAGTTCTGACCTCCGTCGCTATTCCAGAATCAGGGACGCTGTCTCGTTTGCCAAGGCATAGAAAATCAGATGGGCTGGACATGTAATGCGATTTGGAGACAACCGCTGGACTAGAGCTGTTACCGACTGGATCCCATGAGATGTCAAAAGATCACGTGGCCGCCCACCTACAAGATGGTCAGACTTCCTTGTTAAGACCCTGAAGGAACAATTTGAGGCTCTTCATATTCCTGAATCAACCAGATGCCATTGGGCTACATTGGCACGTGATAGGGTCCAATGGAAATGTTACTGGCGCCCGCTCAAGCAAATCGATGAATAACGGGATTCAAGTGATCAAGTGATCAAGTGATCTTCTCAAAATATTGCTTATCACGTCTACAATAAAGGTCTGAGATAATTTCTCTCATCTATGGCATATAAAGAAACAAAACCAGGGACCATATATAGTAACAAATGATGATACACCTTTGGCCTGGGATTACCTAGCAGGTGGGGAGAAGGATAATGAAGAGCTTGATTAGAAGAAATGAATTGTAATGGAAAACAAGTGGTGGAGAGGGGCACCAGGCAACTTCCTTCATTTAATTGGTTCCTTTAAATCTAGCCCACAGAAGGAGTAGCCAATAAAGTAAATTATGGAAATGACTGGGGGTGGGGCAGGAAATAAAGATAAAAGGAGGGCTCGGGCACAGTCAGATTGCAAGACAAGAGGATTCTCATCCAGACACCATGATGGAGAACCAAGGAAAACGAAGAGGACGGGCTACTACTTGGTTACGGGACTTAAGAAGTAAGTCATGCAGACCCCAGGAACAGATTCTAGAACTCTGTTGACAGACAGGCAAGAGAGCAGTAATGAGATTTAGAGATGTGAAATCGAGAAACAAGAGAGGACATAGAATACTGCGGGGATCCAAAACTCCCTTTTCTTAGATTGTTTTGTCTTTTAGAAACACACCTGGCGATACTCAAGGCTTACTTCTGACTTTGTGTTCAGGGACTATTCCGGGCAGGCTCAGGCTAGCTTACAGGATTGGGCTGCCTTTGATGGAACTCAGGTCAGCCAAGTGAAAAGTGATGGCTTAACTGTACTGCCCTATCTCTGGCCCTGACCAAAAATGATGCATTCCTAAATAGAGAACTTTAATTTCTTAAGCATATAGAGTTTTCTAAGCAAGTACACCCTCAGGAACCCATTCAGGAATAGTCTTATGGTAATAATGAGAATAGGGACACTTTGGTGATGAGGTGCAATAAAGATACATGAAGACCATAAACATTAATATTATTGTAAACAACCATTTGCAGGGCCGGAGTGATAGCATAGTGGGTAAGGGGTTTGCCTTGCACACGGTCAACCTGGGTACATTCCCCAGCATCCCACATGGTCCCCCAAGCACTGCCAGGAGTAATTCCTGAGTGAAGAACCAGGAGTTACCCCCTGAGCCTCACCTGGTGTGACCCAAAAGCAAAAAAAAAAAAAACCTTTTGCTTAACAATTAAACAGCAATACAATTAGGCTCAAATAGCCAATACCGTGGCTGCACAGCTAAAGAGATGACTCATCCAGCGGACACATCTTTCCTGAATACCTAAAGCTCAAAGAACTGAGTCCTTCTGGAATCTGCCAGCTCAGAGGCTTCTTGGTTGCTCTGCTCCTTCCATTGGCTCCTTTTCACTCCTGCCACTGCACAAGTCACAAGACCACCATACTTTGGAGAAGGAGATCTGCCATACCACAAGACCACTATGCTTTGGAGAAGGAGATCAAGTTGATTATCAGTTTATCTCAAGAAGTTTTTGACGAAATGCAGAACATGGAGGAGGATGAGAAGGAGGCTACTGAGTGATTGATTGAAGGTCTGATTGGTTGAGCTGGGTTGGCCCCACAGATGTATGGAGTTCTTTTACATTAAATTACAGTGGATATTTGCCAAAGTAGAAAATGATGCAGTGCTGAAATTTAATCCTTTTTTACATCTCTTTGTATTAGAAAGTTGTAATCACTTCTAATTCTATTCAGAGTTTTACTGGTCCCCAAAATGGAAAACAAATTAACACCTCACAAAACCTCATGTCCACGATCAACTTTTTTATGATCAAATTTTAAGATCACTGTTTTAAATACAAAAATTGCACTATTTGGGCTTCCTTTTGCATTTTAGACATATTGATATATTCTAATACATTTAAAAACATTAACATACTTTTAGACATACTATTATTACTTGACCCTATGAAAACAGGATGAGAAGGCTCTTCGGGTAGCCCAAAGAGAAATTGAAAGAGTCATGCTTGGAGTATCAAGCTTCACTGAAGTGAAAGAAGGAATTTGGAGTTCTGACCTTCGTCAATGATCTAAAATCAGGGACATTGTCTCATATGCCAAGATGATGAAAATCAGATGAACCAGACAAGTAATGTGATTTAGGAATGATCACTGGACTAGAGCTGTTACCAACTAGATTCCACAGGATGTCAAAGAATG
The DNA here is from genome assembly GCA_021461705.1 of Cryptotis parvus. Classification (NCBI taxonomy): domain Eukaryota; kingdom Metazoa; phylum Chordata; class Mammalia; order Eulipotyphla; family Soricidae; genus Cryptotis; species Cryptotis parvus. The sequence continues at coordinate 357,945 of JAJIBD010038047.1, read as the reverse complement.
CATGGCCACCTACCTACGAGATGGCCAAAAGAAAAAAAAAACCATGAACAAATAGTTTGATGCTCTTCATGTTCCTGGAGCGAGCAAATGCCATTGGCTACACTTGTGTGACAGGGTCAAATGGAGTCATTACTAGTGCCTGCTAGAGCAAATTGATGAACAAGTGAGAAGTAAGAAGTGAATTAGGCACTGGGTGAGTCACACGTGACAGTGCTCAGGGCTTACTCCTGGACCTGGAGCTGTTCAGGGGACCATATGTAGTGCTGGAGATGAAACCAGATTGGTCACGTGCAAGGCAAGTATTACTCCATACTACATGTCAGACCCTAATTTTTTTACCAATTATATCTTACAAACTTCTAAAGACTACCCTTAAGTGAGATATTATTATAAAAATAAATAGAATAGATGTCTTAAATTGCCTTTTCTTCTGTTGTGTTGACTTCATCTTTCTTCCTCAATACTGTGTTTGCTTTACATGCTATTGAATCATTTTATCTTATTTCAGCTACACCTGATTCTCAGTGGTTTCACCTTGCTGTGCATTCAGGAATTACCTCTGGAAGTACTCAGGAGCGATATGGGATGCCGAGGATCAAACTTGGGCCAGCCGCATGCAAGGCAAGTACCTTACCCACTGTGTTAGCTCTCTAGTCCATTTTACTTCTTAATGACCCCAGGCAGTTGGGGGCAAATCTGGTGTAGTCAGTTCCTAGGTCTGTGCTCAGTAGTGGCCCCTGGTGGTACTTAAAGGAATATATGGTTACTCTGTGCATATAGCAACTGGTTGAGGGGGGGGAGGGGACCAAGATTGGCCAAATCACCTACAAATATTAAGTCTAGGCTTGGCCACAAGCCCACACCCAAATTCCTTCCATCTGTACTCTCTTCCACCCAGAAGATCTTATGAATTTTCAATGCCTCTCTGAAACATCCTGTCCATGGAAGCCCACTTGTGTTTCTTTCTCACCTCCCCATTTCATACCCCCTGCCAAGTAGCCAGAACATTGGACTATTTTTGATTGGAACGATCACAGACAAATAACATGGCTTATTTTCCTCCAGAAATTATAATACATAGTCTAAACAAATTGTTTAGGTCTTTGATGGGCTCCATTCAGGTAAATAGCTCACCTTATTGATCCAATGCGAAATATCCTCAGAATACGAACTCATTGGTGATGAACAGGACAATCATGGCTCTATAGTTCATAGAGGAAGTGGCTCGTGTCTGTGTGGACCAGAGGATTGATGTTTCTCCTCAGGGCAATGCAGTATTGTTTCATTAACTTTGCTGGCGAAGGTCATGTTTTCTCTACACATCTGAATAGCAACCTCCTGTCAGTTACAAAGGGTGTGATTTTTTTTTAAACCAGAGCTAAGTAATTGATTTCTGAAGAGATGCTTGCCTTTATCAACTTGCCTGTCTTACTTAGTGTAATTTCCTCTTGCTCTTCAAATACATGATTAGCCACAATGTAATAAGTATATAAATCAACTCCCTGCCCTCAAGGGCTTTGCACATTTAAATTTAGATTCGAAATTACTTTTTGTAACACTGAAAAGATATGAAAATGCTCCCTTTGAATTACATTCAAGGTACTTTAGAAGCAGGCACTAGTTTCTCGTGTTGTCAGAGGAAATTGTTTCCTCCAGCGCATTCTGGTTTTAACGGGCACTAGTTCGTCTTGAGGCCTCCCTCATGGAAGGTTTGATGTCAGTTCTCTACTCGGAAGGGATTTTAAGAGGCTGAGGCAGCAGCTCCAAGCCTTTGCTGGCTCCCATGAAGCAGTAGCACGAAGGACCTTGTTCGTAGTAAACTTGAGTTAGTTTACTACGAACAAGGGCCTAGTTCCATAGTAAACTTTTCCGGTTCGTTTTGAGCAGGGCAGCCCACTCCCGCTTAGCATGATGGATGCCCCCTTCCCAATGCTGTCCTCTCCCTAAGAGTATTTCTACAGTTTATTAAAAGACCCATTCAAGTCATTTTGGAGAGTCTTACAATGTCCTTTTGAAATAATGGGCTGCACCCAGTATATTATTCAATAGTGCTGGGGGGGGGGTATCTTTTAATTTTCTCCTAATCTTTAGTTGGAAATGAATACTCTGAGATAAAGGATGTGGGAAAAGGCTGCAACATTTCTGAAATTAGATAAAATGGAAAATTTAAAAAAATACTCATGGATGGAAGAGAAGGCAAATTTTTCTTTTGTGCCTTGTCACATGACTTTTCCTCTAGTGCTGCAACAGGAGAGGCGTCAGGGTTAGCATGGATGAGCACTAGCCTATTGACACAGTGACTTACCTGGCTGTATTGTGCCTCGCTTCTTGCTCCTCTCCTGCTTTTCTCTGAGGCATTCATGTTGTTATATTTATCAGTCCTGCCCTTGAGGTATTGACAAACTGTGGCTGCAGTCAGGAGGGTGGCAGATAAGAAACAGGCTTGTCTACACCCAGGGCTCTGCCCCGTGGACCCTGGTTGGTTGATGGTCTGACAGAAAGACTGAGCGCCCTGGGATGAACCCAGAGCCACAGCAGAGCCTGGCAAGCTACTCGTGGTGTATTTGATACGCCCAAAACAGTAACAATAGTGAACCTCATTCCCAATGAATGGAGACGTTACTGGCACCCACAAGCAAATGGATGATCAATGAGAAGACAAGTAATACAAGTGGCAAATGATATGCATCAGTGGCTGGATGGGGAGAGGGGTGCCAGGTCACTTACTAACAATTAGACATTTTTAACCTCATCAACAAGAGGGAGTCAGTCAGAAGATGAAAGGATGAAGGAGCAGGATGGTAATGCTTAAAAGGGATACACAGGTCAGGCAACGGTCTCTTTTGGCCCTTTGCCTGTGCCCAAGCAGATGGTAGAAAAGCAGCAGTTATGTGGCCAGACAACACACCAGGGGACAAAGGGCTGCAGGCTTATGGGCTGTGAAAGGCAGGTCACAGAGCCTGAGCAACCAGCTCCAGTGAGTCGCCGACAGCCCAGTGGGACAGCGGTGGCATCTGAAGCAGAGACAGAGGGTCAACCTACATAGGGGTCAGCAGAGCATCAGCAAGAAGCCAGTGTGAGACTGGGACGGGGTATCTGGGTATCCAAAACTAGTTTAACATTGCCAAGTAAACGATTCTAGTATCATAAACATCAAGAGTTTCAGATTCTAACTTTTTTGAAAAAATTATTTTAAACTTTTTTTTAAATTGAAGTGTCATAATCTGCCTATTGGCTTTTTTTCCTCCACAAAACAAGGGTCCACTTTGGAACTCAGCCAGATATGCTATAACCATATCTCTCCTTAGGCTCATGTGACCAGCTGATATGCAAATTACTGATCCAAAAAAAAAAATCCCCTGCTTTTGCTTTTCGGGGAACCCAGGCCAGGATACTGTTTGTTCAGTTTAAAAGTTGTTCAGTTAGACCAAATTTTGAGCTGGATACCTTCTTATGAACCTCTTCTACAGAAAAAGGCCTTTTTAGAAATATTAATTGAATGACTGAAATATAAAGTTACAAAAGTTGTAACTTTCCCTTTCTCCACCTCTCCCTCCTTATGGCATTATGGTTTGAGAAGGGCCTTTCTCTCCACACAGAAGAATTTGCCGGACAGCTTCCTAGACATGTCACAAAAAAAGCTTCATAAATGAATCCTACTGTTATAAAGGATAGCAAATCAGTTATTAGGATCAAATCTCTGGGTAGGTGGGAACAGCACTGGAAGTGACCTTAGTAAATGCATATTTAATGACTTAGCAAGATAAGATAATTAGGCAAAGTCTACTGAACTGTGGGTGAGGATGGCGGTGGAAAGAGTCACAACTGAGAGATCAAAGCTCATTTATAAAGTAATTAAGTCTCAAGTGCCACTGTGGCCCAAAGAAATTGAATTAAAATTTTTTAATGATTGATTCCACTATTCAGAAGCTGTTTTTGTCAAAATCTGAAGACAAATTAGCTGTAAGTGATGCAAAGGAGGTGTCATAAACAGCAGGAATTGCTGTTGAAGGTCTCACGGGTCCTTCTTGACCTAGAAGACTTCCTGGTAAGGGGCTGGAAGTACCCCCACACGCCCACACCCCCCAGAGATGATGGATAGGTGGAACTTTTGAACTCAGATCTACCTTTTGGGACTCGAATTTTCAGGATTCTCAATACATATTGACTATGGCATTATTTGTATTGTCTCTTCCTTGCTGAAAACATGGGGAGTTGAAGGAGGGAGTAGGCATATACAGAGAGAAAGCCATAGAGTAAAAAGTCTTAGCAACGACTTCCAGAAAACCATTGACCTTAGAGATGGTCTGGAAAGTTACATGCTCTGCCCCACTCTTAGGCTAAAGATTTACAAATGATCCATTCCTGGAGCCTGAAAGGGGTTTGGGCACTTACCTTGCATGTAATGCAGAAGACCCAGATTCCATCCTCAGCCTCCCCTTATGATCTTGCCAAGAGTAGGTCCTGAGTACCACTAGGTGTGGCTAGACCACCCCCAACCCCCCGCCAAAAATCATCCAGCCCAGATTTAAGATGAGTCTGAGACTTCAATTTAGTTATTTATTTTAAGAAAGGTAAAACTATGTTTTATTTTTACTTATTTGTTTGGGGGGCCACAACCAGCTGTTTTTTTGTTACACCACTGTGAGATAAGCAATTACAAAGATATTCACATTTGGGTTTCAGTCATACAGTATTCCAGCACCCGTCCCTCCACCAGTCACCGTTGCCCACCACCAATGTCCCCATTTCCCTCATCTCTCTCCAAGCCTGCCTCTATGGCAGGTTCTTTATCTCTTTCTCTCTCTCTCTTTTCCTCTCTTTTCTGTCTCTTACACATTGTGGATTACAATACATACATTTAGAGGTTATAATGTGTATCTTTTTGCTTGTATTTAATGCTCAGTTCTAGGTTGGTATTAGCACTTTCAATAATTATTAGCATATATTATTGTTCCCTTCTCTGTCTTACCCAACCTCTGACTCCCACACATTTGAGGTAATTTCCACCTTTGACAAGACCTCCTGATCCATGTTTTGCCTGACCTTGGATATTGGTATCATCATATGTATGTATATGTATATACATGTGTATATATATGTGTGTATATATATATGAGTCTCACACACATATATATTTGTGTATGTATGTGTGTGTGTGACTACAATTTAAGTTGACCCAGTATCCAGTCCAGGACAAGGCAATTTGGAATAGGTCCCTATAATCCACTCCCTAGAACAATGCCCTGAGCTCTATGTTCTGGAGTCCTCTGCATTTTAGCTCAGACAATAATAGATCTTTTAGGAGACAAAAATTAATTTTCTTATTCTCTCCTCTCATGTTTCCTAATAAAACTTTTGGCTTTCCTATTCCTTATTCGTCTCTGGATTTTTTTTTTGGTAAAAATAATCAAAGAGCCCCAAACTGGAGGAGACTGGTGCTGAGGTCTTTCCCTGAGAGGAACATTGTCTCACGTTAGTCTGAAACCACGGCTCTAAAAATCCAGATGGTGGGGGCATGCACCCATACCATGGAGATCTGGTGGGTCCCAGCCACAGCTAAGTGACTGCTTTAATGATGGCTGGCAGGAACTGAATGTCCACAAGTTAGGAGCTTGTGCAGGTTTTTCTTTTAACCAGTCTGTTTCCTCAGGCACTCATTCCATAGCCAATAATGCTAGTCTTCATAGCCTGTACCCAAACATAATAGATTACTTACAAATTAAGGCATATTTGTGATTCCTCAGGCATATTGTGTATTCCTACAGGAGGAAAATATACTGTTGATGGCTATTCTAGCATATTCATTTCATGGCAAATCATAAATTTTACAGAAAATTAAAGCCCTAGCATTCTACTTTACTTAGCAGAGAATTTGAGTCTACTTTGAGTATTTCAACTCTTGGAGCGATAAATGAAGTTGAAAGGACTAGATCTATAAAGTTTGTGGAGCTGAAAGTGGCAAAAATAGATCCCATTTTATTCTATTTTTCCAGGTTCAGTTAGGGGCTCTCCCTTATCATGTCCTGATTATGGAAATTCAGCCTAAAAATTTTCATTTAAAGTGGCAAAACAATAGTGTGATTAAATCTCTATAATAATAGGGTCTAAGATTTTGACATGATTATTATTATTACAAATGTCAGTCACATATCAAGAAATGAGAGTTGAAAAATTTTTGTTGCATGCACTTGCTATAGATGCATACATTAGTCCTAATTTGTAACAATTAAAACTTCTATAATGGATATTGTATCTCAGGTACAATTATATATTTGTACTGAATTCGTACAATATCCCTAATTCATGTCCTACACATTAACAATGCAAAAGGTGAAGTATGAAGTAGTTCACCATCTAATAGGACAATATAGTAGAAATGTACAGGAGTTCTCTTTAGCGAAGAACCCAGAGACAAAAAAAAACTACCTAATTGTTGCAGGACTCCTTTAAGGGCCGCTGCATTTGGCTCAAAACATTAGCATACTAAAGGGCCTAGGTGAGGTGCAGGGAGAGATTACCTAAGGACATTTGACCCTCCCTGCTTTCCATAACAGTGGGAGGAAGGTCTGAGTTGCAGGGGTATAAACTAGCCGGTTTTCACTCTGCGCGCTTCTGTGTGGGCTCTTGCTCGCGGTGAGCGTTCACCCTGCTTGGAAGTCTTCTTCTCCTTTTACAAAGCCTTTACACATGGTGGCCGCCATCTTGGCCTACACGTGGCTGGGGTTCTAGCCTGGAATCCTAAGCACCGGGCTTTTCCTTTTGCTGATTTGTATGCCTGAACCTGTGATAAGTAAAGCCTTTTAAAACCGCATCGGATTCCTGAGTTTTCATCCATTCCTCGCCGGCCCGGAGGTAGAAGGGAACTTCGCTTCCCGGCACTGTCGGGGACCCCGCAGAGCGCCCCGACACCCAATAAGTGAGAATCTCATAGCAAAAGCATGTGAGTATAGTAAGAGAGCATGGTGTGATTGACACCATCTGCTGGACTTGCTGAATCAGTTTTAGTAGGCAGGTGACATGAATAGCTATTTAAAAAATGAAAATTCTTTTAAAGTATATAATAAGTTTTATTCAAATTGGAAACAACCAGGGTGTCCTTCATCAGGACACTAAATAAACTGTATTATGTCTCTATAACCCAGGCTGACAAGCAATAAGCTATCAAGCCCCAAATGACATAGAACGGACATAAACACATGTGAGAGAAATGAATATAAAAGGAGAACTTTATGATTTCAACTCGTGGCATTCTGAAAAAAAATTACTTAAGATAATAAAATAATTAGTGGTTACCATCAAATAGTGGAACATTACAGATTTTAATACAGTAAAATTTTCTGCATAAAACTGTAATGGATATTAAATAGCATCATATGTTTGTCAAAATTCATAGAATATAGAACATAGGGAACCTGAATATAAACCATGGACTTGATTAGTAATCAATATTGATTCATCAGTTTTAATTAATGTATTATGCTAATAATAGGGAAAACTCTTGGAGGAGTAAAAAAGTCTGCTCAGTTTTTCTGTAAATATAAAAGTGCTTAAAGAAATAAGCTTTTTTAGTAAAAAAATAAGGATAAGGTATCAAATCTTCAGCATATTTAAATTGTTGAGTTATTAATGTTAATTTTTAATAATATAATGTCGCTAAGCCACAACAAATATCATCAAAGTATCTATACCCCTTCACCATATTCTCTATGTTCTCAGTGACCAACCCCACTACTTAGCAAACTCAGTTCTTTAGGTAAAGTCTCAAGGACTGTTACTACTGACCGTTGTCTATTCCCTTATATTTCTTTATACACCATATGTTAGTGATACCAGTTAGGTATTTGCCCATCACACTCTGACTGCTTCTTTGCTCAACAACCTTTGTCCATTCAACTTGCAGCAAACTATAGCGGTGCAGTATAATAGAATACTTCTTTTATTCTTGCAGTACTCAGAATCAAATTCAGGGCTTCACACATATAACACAAGTCTCTATTGCTAAACTACATCTCTAGTTCCAAGTATTTTTTGGAACTAGAAAAAAAATTTTCCTTCTCTTGAGTTTCTGCTGCACACTCAACCAAATGGTGGTGGGGCTGTCAGTACAGTTTTGTGTGGTAGATTAAGTTATTGAAAGGAAAAGGGGGAAATAACCGAGTTTCATTCATTAAAATATGGGTATAGGACGACTATTAGGTCCATAGGATACCCAACTTAAAACAGCTTATGAAAAAAGAACTGAATTCCCATCATGGTTCTGATTTGCAAGTCATTGGCACTAGATCAGTCAATCTTAAGCAAATCAACTTTATATAAATTTGGAGGTTCTTTGGAAAGATGAGGCTTGGAGAATTGGGCTGGTGGCAGATAGGAATCAAAGAAGCCCAAGGACCAAAAAAAAAAAAAAACTTTAAATAAAACAAAATAGGTAATAGACCAAGGTCACAGAACCAAAGCTTACTAGTTTATTATTTCTCGTCATTTCTTGGCTCATCCCTGCTTAGAGAGGAAGATTATCCCCCAGATACTCAGGAAATAATGGTTATTTTTTGGCCAGGATACAAGAACGTGTATGTGTGTGTATGTATGTATAAAGCAATGTGATCCTGCCCTATTTTACTGTTTATTTTGCTAGAACTGAACTAGTTGATTTGAATGTGTGCTATTACTCAAGAGTCCTTTCTAAGTGTCACCTTGTACAATAGTCAATGGATTCAATGTTAGGACAGGCATTAAAAATTCCACTTTTAGTTCTGTGGCTTTTATGATATCACTATCACGATCACTATCTTCCCGTTAATCATCTATTTGCTAGAGTGGGCACCAGTAATATCTCCATATGTCCTGTCTCATGTTAGTAGAACACAAAGGCATCTGCTTGCTCCAGGAACATAGAGAGCCTCAAACCATTATATTAGGTCATGGAAATGACCTAATATAAATGTTACTGGTATTTGGCATATCAAATACTACACGAGCAGCTTGCCAGGCTTGCTGTGCGGGTGGCATACTGTTGTAGTCACCTCTAAATAAAGCATTAATAGATGAACCGCATGGCCGCTAGCGGCCACGCAACAAGGCTGTGATAGTCTGGTCTGCTGGGTGGAGTTGTGACGAGAGGGAAGTCCGGATGTGGAAAATGGCAGGCCCCATGCAGTAGTGGAGGGTGGTCTGGCTTGTTGTGAGGCTCTGCTGGGGTGGCAGGCCAGGGCTAGAACCCGCCATGCCTCCCAGGTGCCTCTACAAGCAGCTGGGCACAGGGAGAGCAAGGAGCAGCTCTGCCCCATGTCTGAGAGTCTCTGGTTCAGCATACCTGGGCCGGATTGAAAAGAAACTGCTGCAGAGTGGGTGTGGATGATCCGGGCTGTGATAGTCTGGTTTGCTGGGTGGAGTTGTGATGAGAGGGAAGTCCGGATGTGGAAAATGGCGGGCCCCATGCAGTAGTGGAGGGTGCTGACACGCTCTCTCTCTCTCTCTCTCTCTCTCTCTCTCTCTCTCTCTCTCTCTCGGAAGCTTTCCGCCAAGAGGATCGGGAGGCCGTGGATTCCCTGGGTGCGCAGTGCGCTGCTCTTCTGGGGGCTCGCCTTGAGGACATGTCCCCCGCTGGCTTCCCGCACCCTCCCCCCCACCCCTCCCAGAGCAGTGTGCCTGGGCCCTGTGCGCCGGCTCTCGCGTGCACCCCAGGGTTGCCTGCCGCCTCCCGGCCGTGGTTGCCGCCTCCGGCCCAAGGTGCTGGAGAGGTGCGGCCCTGGTGTCCGTGGCCCGGATGCGGACAGAAAAAAAAAAAAGATGTGTAAGGGGGAGAGAAGAAAAGAGGTCCCAGCGTGGCTTTTATGATAAGTATATATTAATCCTCTAAGTTAATATAACACCTCTTCTTGTGTACTTGTAGTTTTTTCTTGCTGATTGCAAATAATTGGTGAGACCACCAGCTAGGACCAGCAATCACACCAAATAACTGCTGATGACATGTCCTATGAACCGCTTTATAAACACAATAAGAATAAAGAGAAAATGGGATGTTCTTCACTTTTTATGTTTCTCCAAAGGCTTTTATTTAAGAATTTAGTTAGAATGTGAAAATTTAAAACTATTTTTCAAGAAGGTAAAGACACTGTTACTATTTGTATTTGATAACTACAGATATCTAGTATCTAGAGAGCAGTGCCAGTCCATTGAACTTTTCACAATGACAACGTCTTCTATTATGAAATATAACATTGTGGACCCTCATCACATATGGTTACTGCAGTTCATTACTAAGGAACTGGACTTTAATTTTACATTTCAATTAATATGAAATTAAATTGTATGTGCAACTAGTGACCACTGTATTTGCACACATTTACAGTCTAATGTCAGTCCAGACTAAGGAAATCTGTCCCTGCCATAGGGACATATATTAAGTGGCCATGGGTTGTTTCATATGACTAGAGTTCCTGAAGTTTAAAACTTGGGAATGTGAACAGAGTGATAGCACAGTGAGGAGGGTGTTTGCCTTGCATGCGGCCCTCCCGGGTTAGGTCCCCAGCATCCCATGTGGTACCCTAAGCACCGAGCACTGCCTGGAGTAACCCCCTGAGCATTGCAGTTGTGACCACCACTCCCCCAAAAAAAGCAAAAAAAAAATTTGGAATGAAGGGAGAATTGATTATGTAAATGTGAGCAGGCTGAACACTGAGGTGGCCAAGATAAGTTGAACTTGTGGAGAGGAAACTGCATTTAAACAGTCACTGAAGAGCTGCAGAGGAGGAGAGCGAGAAAGGGAGAGGGAGATACTGACTCCAGGAAAGTTTCTTGTACCTTTTTGCTTTTCTGAGACTAGCCTCCATTTCAGTTTGTTTCTGTCTAATCAAAAAAATTCTTTCCTCCTCCTTTCCTTCCAGCAAACTTCCATAATATGAGTCAGTGTCAGAGTGACTCTATTTCCTGGTATCTAAACAACTTTTAACAAAATCATGGCCATTCAAATACAAAATACAAAAATATACTCATCCTCCAACCTTAAAATAGCTAGAGCTTTGTTGATCTGGAAAGAGAATGAGGAATTCTACAGTTCGGTCTCCGTCTTTTTTAACCACCTGGAAGACAAAGTCAAGCACAGCTACTGCCAGAGGTCACACAACTGGTTTCTGAGAAAACTCGACACCATGCAGTCTCTTCCTGGAACTTCATAATAACCAACAAAGCAAACTAGGACAAAACTGCTACTGCTGACTTTCAGTAAGGAAAAAATTAGATATTTTATAGATTAATCGGTTGTAAACCTCCAATAACTTTACCAACTCTTTCTAGTTTGAGAATACATTAGTAATGACAAACCACGCTTTGCTGGTGCTGTCCTTAAATGAATGTTGTGAGCTTTTTCTGTAAAATATCCTACTCCTACCCAAGAATTTCTACATGCCCTCAAGGTGTTGCAGGTGTGACTGCAGTGCCCGGCTGTGTCAGCAGGTGGCAGACAGGAGACATACTTGTCTACACCCAGGGATCTGCCCTGTGGGCCTAAGATGGTGATTGGTTGATGGTCTGGCATAGAAAAAGACTGGGTCCTCTGGGATCAACCTAGAGCCAAGGCAGAGCCTGGCAAACTACCCGTGGTGTATTTGATATGCCAAAAACATTAAAAATAATGGACCTCATTCCCAACGAATGGAGATGTTACTGGCTCCCGCCGAGCAAACAATGGGAAGACAAGTGACAAGTGAGCAATCAGTTCTTTCCCTAGGTGGTGTTGTCTTCAACCTCCACGCCAGTTGGTGGCGCTGTCTCATTATGGCCTCATCTTCTCACCTGCAAAGGGCTTCTGACACCTGGGACACATCTGTTACCTGCCTATTCCTTAAGGTGTGCTGGTTTCCTGGTGGCGATTCCTCATTGATCTGAAAGCATCAGATCACTGTTAGGACTAGCTAAAGGTTTATGAATCCTTGTAAAGGGATTTTTTGAGTTCTCAAGTTAGATCCTCACCCATGATTTTCAGATATGAATCAGGATCTCAGTCTACATGGAAAATTTCACTCAGCTGCCTGCACAAGCACATCTGATAGCCACATGCTGGCTAACAGCACTGCATTCTCTTATTTCCGGTATGTTGTTTTCCAATTTGTGTGTTAAACACAATACACTTTGTCAGCAAGCAAGTGCTGCTACTTTGGAAAGTTCTTCATGCATTAATTTATTGATTGACAAACTCATACATTCAGACTTCTGAGGGCAGGTGTACGGAGTGATATACTTCCGTTCCCAGCTCTCTGCTTTCAGATGAAACACATCCTTTGAAATCACACTTTCTTTTTTCTTTCTCCCCACCCCACCCAACCTGGAGAAAAGAACCAGTTCACCAATTTGGGAATTTTGAAAATCAGACCAATGTCTGATTGACCAGCCCTCAAACTTCTCTTCACTGAGCAGTCAGACTTTGTATGCAAATCTACTGTTTGGACTTTTATACTATCTCTACCTAAAGTGATTATATTCTGACAAAGAACTTCATTATTTTGCTCTTCTAGCAATTTTATCCAGTACAGAATTGTTTTCACTGTGTTAGTTGTCAAAATATCACATGGCCGCTCACCTAAAAGATGGTCTGACTTCTTCGTCGAGACCCTGAACGAACGGTTTGAGGCTCTTTGTGTTCCTGAAGCAACCAGATGCCATTGGGCTACACTGGCACGTGATAGGGTCAAATGGAAATATTACTGGCACCTGCTCGAGCAAATCAATGAATAACGGGATGTCAAGTGATCAAGTGATCAAGTGTTAGTTGGATAGATTTTTTCCATGCTTTGACATCTGCTGGCCACATCAGGCTACTTGCTTCTCTTCTGTGCCTCTTTTTATATCTAAGTCTCCAACCCCTCTTTGCCTTTCCCATATAACTTTCAGTAACTCACAGTTTAATAACCACATGCATAAATTTTCACCTTTACCATACCTTCGGTAATGGCTCTAGTTCAGCAGTTGTCTCCAAGTTGCATTACATGTCCAGCCCATCTGATTTTCCATGCTATGGCAAGTGAGACAGCATCCCTGACTTTTGATCATTGACAGAGGTCGCAATTCCGGATTTCTTCTCTCACTTGAGAGAGGCAGGAAATTCCAAGCATAGCTCTTATGATTCCTCTTTGGGAGACCCGAATAGCATTCTCATCCTGCTTTTGTAGGCCCAGGTCTCTGAGGTGTGTGTTAATGCACGGAGAATGGTGGAGTCAAAGAGATGTGCCTGGAGCCAGAGGTTCTTTGTCCTTTTAGCTATTTTTTCAATACTCTTGAAGGCATTCCACGCCACTCTCTTCCTCCTGCTTAGCTCAGGCACTAGAGCCATAACCAACTGGATCCCAGGGAACATCAAAAGATCATGTGGCCACCCACCTACAAGATGGTCAGACTTCTTTGTCAAGACCCTGAATGAACGGATTGAGGCTCTTCGTATGCCTGGAGCAAGCAGATGTCATTGGGCTAAACTGGCATGTGACAGGGACAAATGGAAATGTTACTGGTGCCCACTTGAGCAAATCGGCAAATAATAGGATGTCAAGTGATCAAGTGAACATACCTTAGGGCCTATCCATGTTACTGTAATCTGTCGCCATCCTTGTCTTTATTACAATCACCTCAATTAAGTATTTGTTCTCTATAATGATGTGTGTTCAGAACCTCAGTAACTTCTTCAGACTTCCTGACACCACCATAAGATGTTTAAGTAAAATCTTTTGAACAATAAATTTTATTTTATTCTTGCCAAGAAAGTAATAGATGGGTGGAAACAAGTGTTACTCCTGGCTCTGCACTCAGGAATTGCTCCTGGCAGTGCTTGGGGACCATAGGGATGCTGGTGATTGAACCCGGGTCAGCCGCATGTAAGACAAACACCTACCCGTAGAGCTTTCACTCTGGCTCTATCTTTTTAAAAATACAATAATATTAGCAATTTCAAGCACTATGGTGATCATTAAATAAAATAATCCATGGAAACTGTACTGTGTCTTGGAATGTTGCTTTGGTAAAATGTTAATTTTTATGCATTCTACTGGTTTCTTTGAGGGCTAAAATGCACAAAGTGATTGTCCTTCCAGCACTGTATTCTCCATAGAATAATCTTTCACTCGGATCCGTTTTCCAAGCTGGAGTCACTTAACTTTGCATCTCATTTTGTTTTTAATTTTACTCAATGCATTATTGACTTGAGATAATCACAACATTTTATTATAATCACAGTATTTTAATAATACTGCTTTTGCTGTATTTTTCCCACTAGACTTTATATACTCTTTTCCACAAATAATATTCTATGTACTCTACTTCACACCTCAGTGCAGAAGTCTGTTGTGCGTCATATTTTGTTATACTTTCTATATTTTTTGTGTGGGTCAAATAAGTAAATGATGGTCCTTAAATATGAGAAATTTAGATAGGAAAAAAATAACCTCAAAGTTTAAGTACAACTCTGGAACTCATACAGTACAGACAGTGGGGTGAGATAAGGGAAAGGACTCTGACAGGAAGTGCAGAACATTAAGTTGATTGGCCCCAAACCAAGGGCACAAGTCATCCTGGAGGTGCCCCAAGTCTTCCATGGCGTCTTAGAGGCCACTCAGTAGATCTTGTTAAGCTTGCCTACATGGTAATTACAAAAGGGTTGACTCATCGAATTTAATGTGACTTTGACTGAGGGCTCCTTCCAGAACCCTCATTATAAATGGACTTATTTATGAGTGCTTTCCACTCTCTTGTCTCTCGAACTTCCTGGGTAATAGCAACTGCCAGAAACAGCATGCTTACAGCTATAAACCATTTGGGGAGACAGAAAAACTACCATTCAGAGCATAATCAAGAGCATGGAGTCGGAGCTAATGGGCTAATGCAAACTAATGAAGAGGGTGCATTTTAAAAGCAACTTTGGCACTGGGTTCAACCTTCCCCAATCCTTACTTTTACTTTAAATAGCTTGACAAAAACAGCAATGGCAAAACACACACAAACAACACACAGACAACACACACACACACTTGTTACCATTGAGGTCAAATAAAGTCATTTTGCAAATGACTATTTTTTCTTCTCCATTTATATCAAGTTTTTCTTTTTTCTCAGTCACTAGAAAGACAAAGGAAACGGATACTATTCTGTCCCTCTAGGTCTTCTCGTAGACCCTCAGTCAGCCTGGGCTAATTTGTCCTATTCTTCAGAGGTTATGAACCTTCCAGACGAAAGATAACAGCAACAGTGTATAAAAACATGAGGCAGACTGTCACTTTTGTATAAGCTAAAAGACAGTGTGTTTCTGTATTCTGTGGATTTTTGTTGTTGTTGCTATTGGGGAGGGAGAGGTTAGCGCTGTACCAGGTGATGGACAGGGATTATGCCTTAAATCTGTGCTCTCCTCTAGTGGAGATCACTCAAGGTGGTGCACAGAAGACCGGATGTAATGGTATGGGTCAGCTGCATAAAAAGCAAGTGTCTTAATCTCTGTGCTATCTTTCTTTGTTTTGTGCTTTTCTGAGACACACCTGGCAGTGTTCAGGAACTATTCCTTGCTCTATGCTTCAGAGTGATCCCCATAGGGTTTAGGGGACTATCTGTGGTCTGGGAAACCAGAAAGTGCTCAGAGCAGGCAAATGCAAGGGCATCACCTATTCTAGACTTTTCTGATGAAGCTAGCTACAGATCACCTTGATCAACTACCTCCTTTTTTGTCACCACATTAGATTTTAGCTTCTTAAACTGTAGGTTGTGATTCTCTCTGGGATCTGTAACTATTAAAATATTTGTCTTGAAATAAATTACCAGGAAATATTTGATTTACATACCATATGCCTAGACCATGTAATAATTTCTTAGGTGAAAATAAATTTCATGTAAAAGACCTCTCTAAACATAAGTTGGTTTTTACCAATGAGAAGAAAAACATTTTTTTTTCTTCTTTTTGGGTCACACCCGGCGATGCTCAGGGGTTACTCCTGGCTCTGCACTCAGGAATTACTCCTGGCGGAGCTCGGGGACCATATGGGATGCCGGAGATCGAACCCTGGGCGGCACAGGCCGGCCATGTGCAAGGCAAAATACCCTACCCACTGGGCTATCACCCGGCCCCCCAAGAAAAACATATTTCGTGAGTCCCACGGGTTAGAATTGAGTAAACAAGGAGTCAGGGGGCCATGGCACAAAACTAGGACCAAGGTCAGAAAGAAATTGTCTAGAATAATGGTTTCCAGTTTTTGGTTAGATTTTTTATTTCCGTAGTTTTGGGTGGGCAATTTTGGGTCACACTTGGTGATTCTTAAGGTCTCTTCCCTTTGTACAGTTTGACGTCCATCCAGGAGGTGTTCAGGGGATCATGCAATGCTGGAGATTGAACAGGGGTCAGCAGAATACAAGACAAATATCTTAACCCTTAGTATCTGACCCCTACAATAGTGGTTTTCAACTGGCGGTCATTATACTGGGAGCAGTTTGCAGGTGTAAATATTTGGAAACTATTGGTTTAGAAGATTTACAACTATCTCATATTTAGCTTTCATTAATTTGAAAGTCTGTGGGCAAATTTTATTTTACTTACATTTGAGCATATAAAAACTCTATTAAGTCTTATCTATTAACTTGTTGCTGACTGCAATGTCAACCAACTAAGACATTCTGAAATATCCTATAAAGCACACAGTAAGATTGATAAGAATTACCCTATAGCTTATTATCATGTAAAATACAGCATTAAAATGGAAAAGAAAAGTTTTGGCGTCAGATGGGTTAATTTCTTTTTGGACAGTCCTTTATATTTTCTTTGTTTTCTTACTATTATTGACAGTGTTTAACATTTTATAAACTGTAAGTTTTAAAAAAAGCCTCTCACCAGAACACACAAACACACTCTACATTTTCAGAAAACTACCTGGCAAGGTTTGTAAGTCTGGAAAGGAGTTGGGGGGCTTTGGTGTTAATTGGTTAAGCACTTTTGCAATATATGGTCTACATCCAGAAACAAAAACAACACTTCGCTTCTTCTACCTCACAGAAGTATCTCTTAAAATCCCGGAGCCCATTAGGGAGATCTGCTGTTTCTCATGGAGCTGTAGAGCCTCTATTCTGTCAACCCCACCAAGCTCCTTGATGAGGAAACACAGGCTGTGTTTCTGAGTAAAGTGCTTGGCAGCCCGGAAGTTGTAGGAGGGGTGTCGAGGGCAATGAGGATGATTTTGGTGTAGTGGCGGGTGAGCATATTCACCAGTGGCTGCAAGATGCCATCGTGGAAGAGATGTATTAACTGGTCCACTTGTGAAGTTAGCAGTGGTCTAAAAGCCTCTTTCTGGACCGTATATTTCCCATTTTCAGCAGTGCCATCAAGAGTGACAGAACATCATAGGTGATGAGCTTTTGGATGTGATGGCAAGACCCTGCAGCCACACCACTCGGGTCCAGGCTGTCACATTCTGGGTAGAGGATTTGGGTGGACCAGGATAGGGGCAGCATGGTAGGCATGCCAGCATTGATGGACACCTGGGCCTGGTGGATCCATAACTGTGATGTTGCCCACAGCCAGCAGGGGAGAGAGAGATACTGAGCTCCCTGCTGGCCATGAGCTCCACCAGCCTGGGCAGAAGCCCCATGTCAACCACTTGGCCAATGCGCTTCTCAGAGCCCTCAGTGAGGTAGGTCAGCACTAGTAGGTGTCCGAGAGAACCTCAGGGTCTTGGTGCTGCAGGACTTGGGAGAGGCTGGGCAGTATCGGCTTCACAGCTGCTTCGCAAGGGTATAGGTCCTTGTTCCAGCACCGGCTGGACAAGGTCCAGGTGATGTTCCTCAAGAACATAGCTGGTGAGGTCAATATGGCCAGGGAGAGCAGATGGGGAACAGCATTGCTTGAGATGACGTCTCTAAACACTGGACCATCCCCTGCTATCTGTACAGCTCCCACACAGCCTATTCATATACACTCATATGCGGGGAGGACAGGAGCACCACCAAGGGCTGCAAACAGCTCAGGTCTACTCAGTATTCCGTGAGGCAATGATGGTGAGAGCCCAGGCAAACTGCAAGGAAGGATGAAGTGAGGACTTCAGGACTCAACCAGCCTGGAAGTAAGACCTGCATTGATGGCCAGCAATAGAGGCAGATTTCTTTCTCAGGATAGCATTTTCCTGGCTATCTTGTGGCCTGGAACCAGAGATGCCGGCCTGAGGTATTTATTCTGCTACTGCTGTCTGGCAGGGAGAAACTCATTTCACACATGTCTCCAGTGACAAGCCTGGAGGCTGTTGGGCTGATCTGCTGGTTCTCATGGAGCTGCAGAGTCCAGGTTCTGTCAACTCCAATGACTTCCTCGACAAGAAGACACAGGCTCTGCTTCTGAGATAAAGAAAGGCAGCTGAAAGATGTTGGAGATGGTTTTGGGGATGATGAAAATGATTTTGTTGTCATGGAGGTTGAGTATATTCACCAGCTGCTGCAGGACACAGCATGGAAGAGATGGATTAAGACTAACTTGCCCAAGGTGTTCCCCGTTATGCAGGTAGCAATGGTCCAGATAGCCTCTTTCTAGACTCTGTATTCTGTTTTCAGCAGCTGCCATTGTGAGAGCAGGGCCTTGCAGCCACACTGCTCAGGGTCCAGGCTGTCTCCTTCAGAAACTTCAGTTCTGGATGGACCAGGAGCAGGGTCCCCTCACTAGGCATGCTGCTGTGGATGGACACCGGGGTCTGTGATCTGTGCCTGTGACGATGTTGCCCACAGTGCAGAGAGAGAGAGAGAGTCAAGATGTGAACTGACCATGAGCTCCACTAACCTGGGCAGGACCCCCATGTCAACCTCTTTGACTTATGTGCTCATTGGAACCCTCAGGTGGACAGCGCCCAGCAGGTGTTTGAGAGAACCTCGGGGTCTTGGCGCTGCAGGACAGGGAGAGACTGGGCAGTGTCTGCTTCATAGCTGCTTCTCAGAGGTACACAGGTACTTGTTCCAGCACCTATTGGACAAGATCCAGGTGATGTTCTGCAGGATCATGGCTGATGTGGTCAATGTGGCCAGAGAGAGCAGACAGGGAACAGCATTGCTTGAGATAAAAATATCTCTAAACACTGGACCGTCCCCACTATTTGTCCCAGCTCCCACACAGTCTGTTCACATACAGTCAGGTGTGGGGGGTCAGAAATGCTGCTGAGGGCAGGATGGTGTTTCCCCCTCCCCAAGGTAATGATGGTGATGGTAAGAGCCCGGCAGCCTCAAGCTGCAACAAAGGATGAATTGATGACATCAGGAAACCCACCAGCCCGGGAATCAGCCCTGCCATGATGGCGAGCTTAAGAGGATTTCTTTCTCAGGACAGAATCTTCCTGGTTGCCCGTGTGACCTGGAAACAGAGGTCCAGGTCTGAGGTGTTCAGACCACTAATGCTGTTGGCAGGGAGGAGCTCATCTCACGAGTGTCTCTCCACAAGCCTGGAGGCCATCGGGGTGACCTTCTGGTTTTTGTGGAGCTGCAGAGGCCCGATTCTGTTGGACCCCCACTGAGCTCAACAAGAAGACACAGGCTCTGCTTCTGAGGAAGGACTCAGCTGCCTAAGATGTATATGATGGTGTTGGAGGACAATGAGGAATATTTTGGTGTTGTGGAAGATGAGCAGATTCACCAGCATGGTCTGGAAACAGAGGTCTGGATCTGAGGCGTTTATTTCACCAATGACTGCCTTCAGGAAGAAACAAGATGAGGGGTTCCAAATGGCAGTCAGTTGCAAGGGTCACCAAACACTGCTTTGTGGCCCCAGAGCTCAGAGGGAGTCTGTTCTCGGGTGTTACAGAGTTTGCAAACCACCACACAGGCGTCTCTGATCTCTCTGGTGTACTTGGAAACTGAGTCAGCAAAGACGAGAGTGATGCTTCTTTTACCCTTTAAAGCCTGTTCCTCCTTCCTGGCCTTCTGGAGCTCCAGGCTGACTTCTATCGGCTACTGCCGCCTGGTTGATGCATCTTTGCCCTTTTGCATTTTCTACTTCCTTTCCCCCAACCTCTCGTCTGGGATGAATAAAGTTGTTATACTGACCTGTCAGATAGATCCTGATATTGGAGCCTTTCCTACGCCTCCTGGGGTTTGATATCTCCTGCCAACGTTCAGGCCGCCATGGGTCCAGCACCATCTCAAGGTTACAGCTCCGGGCTGGGCACTGGGGTCAGAGCTGGGACACAAACTCGGTGGCCCAGGTGTCAGGGTGGCCAGGGTCAGGTGGAGCCAGGGAATGGGTGCTCGATCCTGCATCCCTGACCCGGACCCTCTCTTGCTCCCAGCCAAGCCCAGTGCAGAGCACTGCTGCTACCTCAACCATCTCAGATCAGCCCTTTCTCAATTGAATGAGAAACTTTTTATGCAAACTAGTAGTGCAATCTGATTTGATGAGTAACCAACCCCGAAAACTGGTGGGATATTAGAGGAAACTGTTACACATTCCACTTTCATCACTGTCTTCCCGTTCATCATCGATTTGCTCGAGCAGGCCCCAGTAACATCTCCATATGTCCACTTTCATGTGACTTGGTAAAGTGCTAGCCCTTTGCTGGACATAGCTGTGCTGATGACCTTAGCTAAATTGCCCAGGAAGATGAAAGGTGTCTGCCTTATAGGCCATCCTATATGCCAAGCAGTGATGAAACATCTCCTTGATGGCTGAGGTAGTCCAGTGTTTCTCTCGGGACTACTCCATTCTGGTGCCGCTTCTGAGTTAGAGCAGACTACCAAGGTCAGCTCTTACCTACTTGTCACTGTCACTTGTCACCCATTGTTCATCGATATGCTCGAGCAGGTGCTAGTAACGTTCCATTTACTGGGAATGAAACTCTTTATTGTTGCTGTTTTTGGCATATCAAATACACCACAGAGGTGTATTGCCAGGCTTGCCAGGCTTTGCCGTGGCTCAGGGTTCATACAAGGGGGACCAGTCTTTTTCTATGTCAGACCATCAACCATCCAGGGCCCATGAGGCAGAGCCTTGGGTGTAGACAAACTTGTCTCCTATCTGCCACCTGCTGATGCAGCCAGGCACTGCAGCCACACCTGCAACCTCGAGGGTGCAGAACCTCTTACCTACTTGTTACAATAAAAACTAAGTGGAAACTAAAACACAGCCAATTTGTGCATTTCTATCACCTTATATGCACTGCCATACCTGAAGATTAAGTGTGTGGAATTAGCCCATTCTGCAGCAGGGATGTGGTGACGTTCCAAGACACGTGATAAAGGAACTGGTGTCTTGCATATGGTGTGAGGTTACTGAAACAAGAGAATGACTGAGTCAAACTTAGAAACAAATCGTATGATTCATTGTTTTGATTCTCTTCCCCTGAGAACTTGTCATTCCCAGCTGGTGACCTAGACGCAAGTTCAGACATCCAGTTTCTGAGGCTGCAGTGAACATCTAATTTGCATTGTGCTTCCACCACTCGTTGTGAACCCCTGGGCAAAACATTACACCTTGCTTCAGTGTTTTCTTCTGTAAAATTGGGAAAGTATTTTCTGCTTCATTTTAAATATAAGTGTTCAGAGTGTAGAGCAGGGGTGAGACCTTCTTTGAGGGCATTCACTTGTATCACTTGTTCATTGATTTGCTCGAGTGATCACCAGTAGCTTCTCCACACATTATACATTATAAAACTACAAAGCATAGTCTGGGGCATAAAGAAATAGTCTCTTTTGATTTGGTGGGGACTACAGCTTGGAGTGCTTGAGGATTCTGCCAAGGGATCCTTGTGATATTATGTGATGGTAGGGATTGACCGAGCCCTTTGAGTTATCTTCCTAAACAGAAAGTCATTTTTTGGAATAAGTCACTAGAGTTCTGATTCCTTGGGAATATGTTTAGTCTGTCAATTTGCTAACATCTTGCATGGAGACTTAGTTTTTTAAATACACGGAATGATATTTGCTTCCATGTTTAATGCTCAATGCTTTGTGTTATCAGGAGAGTAGGAGATAGAAAATGTCTTCATTACCTTGGTCTCATGTTTTAGGATGCAGTACTTAAAACTTCTACCTATAGTTTTCTCAGCGGAACTATCTCCTTGATTCTCTATCTAGGATCATTTCTCTTTCTTACTGTCTTGTTTTTTTTTTTTTTTTTTTGAGGGGTGGCAAAACCAGCAGTCCTGGGGGGAGGAGTTACTGGGTATAGAAGCTGGTTTCACCTGGTACACTACTGGGTATAGAAGCTGGTACCACCTGATATGCTACTGGGTATAGAAGCTGGTACTGCCTGGTAAGCTACTGGGTATACAAGCTGGTACCACCTTATAGACTTCCTGCCTGTAAAACATCTATCCATTTTCGAAGGAAAAAAGTTTCTTTACAGAGAGCAAAATATTGTTGAAGTCTCATCCTTGGTTAACCCCAGCACTGCAGGTCAGCAACAGCCTTCCAGCATTGGATTAGGATTAGAGAGATCCCAACAGTTTGCTGCTGCCTATGGAGCGAGAGCTGGGATGTAAAATCCATTTTACTGGCAAGAGTCACTGCTCGGAGCAGGGGAGGCCCAATGCTACTTCCACATCACTCAGAATCTGAGAGTTTTTAGCCCATTTGAGCAACATTATCTCTGTAACTTTCCTGCGTCCAATTTTAACTGCTTACCCATTCCCAAGGCAAGACCTGGTGCAGTGATTCCCCGGAGATACAGGTCACGATGTCCTAGTGTTTTCGATCACTGGATTCTACTCACCTAACCCATGATATAGCAGCTACAACCAAACATTTATTTCTAGAGTTGTCCAGTTCCTCCCTCACCAGATATCATGCTATCGAGTCGTTTTGTATCCTGTGACCTCTGCTGTTGCCTGTTTGGCGGACAAGCCGGGGGCAAAAAGCAGAATTGGTTGGTTGCCATGCTTACAGTGCTGGGAAAGGTCAGCTAAGTTTGCCATTAAACCCTGTGGGTCAGGTGTCAAAAAAGACAAAGAAATAAGAAAGGAATTGTACACAGAATTACAGTTATATTTTGGTGGTTCATTCTATAGGAAAAAGGTCACAGAATTTATCAAGGAGAGGTTTAGGAGGGAAACTGGAAAGTAGCTCTAGGCAGTAGAGTTGTGAGTTGGCTAAATCGAGGCAACATGAGTCATCAAATTCCCTCAGCTATTAGTGCAAAAATTGCTAGGCCCTTGCAGAGATTTGTTGCGAGCTGAAATCTCTGCAGCCCACAATATTGTAGTACAGTAGGAAAATCTGCTAGCCTTGGCTTATGCTATATACTAGAAGCAAGTGATGATGGAAAATAAATGAATGTGGTCTGCAGTAACCACCAGGATCTCCTGAATCTGAGTCCTGAACCTGCTATTCCAAGAGCCAGCACTCATGTGCATTAGAAGGTTTCTTCATATGTATAAGGAAAAGATGGTTTCAGGCTCACATCATTGTAACATGCATATGGGACTCTTTTTGGGAAAAGATGCTACATCTAACTTTATTCACTTTATTCAATTTGGGGGTGGGTCTTTTAATTTCTCAGGTCTCTTTTTTTGGTTATAGGGTCATACCTGGTGATGCTCTCGTGAGTCAGGGGTTACTCCTGCCTCTTCACTCAGCAATTGCTCCTGGCCATGCTCAGGGGACCATATGGGATGCTGTGGATCAACCCCAGGTTGGCTGCATACAAGGCAAACACCCTACCTTCTGTACTATTTCTTGGGCCCCTAATTTTTCAGAGGTCTTGAGGTCACTCTGGGAGGTATTTGGATGGGATGTGCTTTTATCTCTCTCTCTCATCTAGTTCCAGCAATAATGTTGTGCTCTCTGAGGTACTGGGATCCATTGAGCCCATACCAACAGTGCTCTGTGGACCATGTGGTGATGGGTATTAAATTCTGGTTCTCTGTATGCTAGGGATGTCTTTCAGTTCTTTGAACTTTCCCCTATCCTGAGCCCTATTCACTTTAGCTCATCCACTGCAGATGTATAACTTTTTTGTTTGTTTGAGGGTTGCACCCTATAGTGCTCAGAGTTTTCTTCTGGATCTGTGCTCCAAAAATCACTCTTGGCAGTGCTGGAGGGCAATATACAGTTCAGGGATCAAACTGAGATCAGCTACATGCAAGAAAAGTGCCTGAATCTCTGTACTATTTCTCTGGTATCTGACAGATGCAAAACTTTAAACATCCCAATTTGAAATTTTGCAGAACGCAGGGAAAATAATGCTGTGCCCTTTAGCTGACAGAGCTTCCTCAGCATTGATCAATAGAGCACTTATTATGCTAATTAACTACATATTTGTTAATTATAGAAGGACTCTAGAAATTTTGAGTATTGGGTATGAATCCAAGTTTATAAACTATATGACATATAAATTATGGGATCTGGATAAATGACTACTTCTTGAAATCTACAGATTTCCTAAGACTCTATGCATAATGGGAATGCTATCTCTTGGCAGGTATATTCTGAGGATTAAGTCATATAATTTACACCAAGGATCTGGCAGTGTTTGCCCAAGAAAAGGATGCTCAGTTAACATTGTTGGGAAGTTCAAGGTTCTTCCTCATCTATTTTCCTGTTATGAACTCTCATGAGAAGTCATTGTACAACTGGAATCTCAGAACCTTAATCTCAGAACCATTTAAATTATTTTTTTTCCTTTTTGGGTCACACCTGGCAATGCTCAGGGGTTTTTCCTGGCTCTGCACTCAGGAATTACTTCTGGCGGAGCTTAGAGGACAATATGGGATGCCAGAGATGGAAGCCTCTCTGCTGTGCTGTCACTCTCCCCTTAAATTCATTCTTTAGAAATGATGATCTAGATAGAGTATGGGTCTCAGAAAGCAATTGCCACATAACAGTCTTTTTTCACAATTCCTGAGAATAGCTTGCTATAGCCATCCTATTAAGCTTCCATTAAAATTGGAGTAAAAAATGTAAATTACTCTATCAACTTCCCACATTAATTCTGCTTCCAATGCATACCTAAAACTCTATTATCCATGTTTCATTCATAATTTTATAAGTCTATTAGGGTTTCTTATTTCCTGGCTTTCTATATTTTTGTTTTCCTTTTCATAAGCTGTGCTTAAATGCTCTGGTTATTGTTTTGTATCAGTCCTCAGAATTTGCGATATCAGGTATATATACTCTTCATTGGTGAAATGAGAACATGGAAATTGGTGCTTTCATTTTGTATCAATTTTTGAAAAGTTGTATTTGGCCTAAGGTGCATCATGTACAAAAATTTTCCATATTGGACTAAAATTGCTAGACAAAGAACTGAAAATCTGTAACTGGATATTTTCTATTTAATGACAGAGAAAATTATGTCTTCTCCAGAAAATTGGGTGCCCAACTTAACCATACGATGACAGTACCAGCAAGATTTGGGACTCTGACTACACAAATGGGGCATGACCTCTTCTCTTTTTTCTGCATTGGGTTTGGTCACCGGCCTATCTCATCCCATTTACTTGATTATAGATCTTACCACATTGGAACCTAATGACCTCTCATTTTGCATCCATCTAATTCCTTGGGGCGGGGACTACCCCCCAATTTACTGCCTCCCTGAATATCTTAGAAAGCATGAATTTAAAGAATAAGTCAATAAACATGTTTTTAAAACTATATCATATTTCCTAGGTTTAATCAGATCTCCTGGGTTTAATCCCTAAGAAAATGTGATTTTCAAACTTCACTAGAACAGCCTCATTTTCTTTACGATGAGCTCTAGCTCATAAATTGTCAGTCCTTCTCCTTCAAGTAACTATACATGTGCTTGAGAGTATAAGAAAAAAAGAAGATTGGATTTATGTGAGATGTACCAAGAGCTAAAGGTGGGTCTCTTAATTAGATTTAATAATTATGCCCTCATAAATAGTGAATAATTCAGGAGAGTACCATTTTTTTCTAGGGTATGGAGGCAGTATAGCAAAGTAGTATAAGGATCGAGCCAATATTGGTATAGATTCGGACACATTATCAGCTCTGATCTTTGGTCAACAAATTAAAGTTTTTACATCAATAAAATAGAAACACTAACAACTACCTTATACAGAAACTTACTGTAATTAGAAGATTATAGTTGAGTAAAGCATGATCATTGCAAAGCTCTGCTATTTAGTCATTACTACTTAAACTGTCACTAATAATCCACCAATTCCAGGCTACAAGCTTGTGAGATAAAGGAGAAAGGTAGGCAAAGAGAGCAGACACAAACTAATAAAATCTTTTGGCGGAGAATCTAGGGAACAACAGTGTATTACTGCATTCCTACTGAGGTCATTCATTTATGCAGTTCAGAAATGAATATAAAGTTTTGCAGTTATTGTGGTATCTGAATGTCCACCCAGACTCCAGATACTCTGAGTCCACAGAAGATTAGGGATGCAGCCCAAAGTTATGCCAGCAGGATTAAGATTAGGTGATTCCAAACAGTCTATGCAAAATCTTCTAAAGACATCATTCCACTTTACTAGCAGTTTGCAACTGCCATATTGCAGGATACAGGATATTTATAATTTATGAATTAGCACTCACTTCACTTGGATCTTGTGTAGTAGAATTGGACAGTGCATACAACTTGCTAAATTAATGTTTTTTTCTTCTTTTCTAGTTTAGTAGTCTATGAACTGTTTTTCATATTCTTACTAGATTGCTGGTGTAAGAAGGTTGATAATCACTAAACTACCCAACACAATTTTGGGAGAGAAAACCTACCAATAACTAATTAATGATAGCTTTGAGGAATCTCAAGTATCTGTTTCCCGGATAAAGTAGTCCACCCTCCTCCTCCTATTATTGCAAAAATAGTGTTCTAATGTTGTTGTTCTCTTTTTTTCCTTTGGGTCGCATTAAGTGGTGCTCAGCAGATACTCAGAGTTTGGAGTTTACGTAGCTGCTGCTGGTGCTCAGGAGACCACGTGGTGTTGGAGATGGACTTGAGGGTTCTGCATGTAAAGCATGTGGTCCAGCCAGATGAACTGTCCTCTAGTCTTAGTCATGCTTTTCCTGAGTCACAAAGATTATATGTACAA
Organism: Cryptotis parvus; assembly: GCA_021461705.1. NCBI lineage: Eukaryota > Metazoa > Chordata > Mammalia > Eulipotyphla > Soricidae > Cryptotis > Cryptotis parvus. Next base: position 330,955 of record JAJIBD010038047.1, on the reverse strand, counting down.
GAATATATGTAAATATACATACAAACATACATTTACACATACATATGTACATGTATATATATGTATGTGTGTTTGAGTGTGTTTTTATAAAAACAGTGTATTAATGTACCTTCTATTGGAAGGGAGGTTGATTCAACAATTTATCTAAAGGTCAATTACATAATAACAGTACAGCATTATTATAATGCTACCTTGTCATTGACAGACCCTGTCATTGGACATCCCCAGGGTGTGACACATCTTTGGGATGTAATACAATGACTTCCTTGCTATGATTGGAGCATGTTATCCTGACTAGAGGATGCTATAAAAGATAAACAAAGCCCCTGGAATCCTTCTTCAAGTGTGAAGAAGCAATAATCAAAATTACCCCCAAATATGACAAAATGATTAGACCAATGTGTGTACTAATCAGTAATTAGGAGTAGAGAGAGTTCACCCTGCTGTTCTCAGCATGTGATGGAAATTAGGACACTTCTCTTCTGAAGGAAGATGTCACAACTTAATTTGCTGTGAGTACTTAACATGGATTTCCTTTCAGCAAGCAATAATGAAACATAAGCTTATGTCAGTTGTAGGGTACTGAGGCCCATCTCTGAACACTTCCTTCACTCTGCCTCTTGTTGAGGGACCTTAATATCCACATCCCCAGTGCCCACTACCCTCACTGTCAAACTCTGCTCAGATTTTGTTCTGCTTCTATTGGGGCTCAGTGGGGTCTGAAACAGATATTGAGGTTCAGGAGGGTCCCTGGCCATGTTCAAGGTCGATGACCATTCCCCCTGACTGATGGACAAAGTAACAAGACCATGGACTCTTGAAAGTCTAAAGCTATTTCCTTTTAATCTCCTCACTCCATCCTTACTCCTCACCTCTCATCTCAAGTCAAGTCTGCTAGTTTTAAGTATATATATATATATATACATATATATATACATATATATACATATATATACATATATTATAATATATATTTTACAAAAGGTTGGGGGAAGGGAGTTACAGGAGCTAATGAACTTTAATTTCAAAACAATGAGCTTTTTTGTTTAAAGCTCCTCCTTCCCAGGACTATCAGGAACCAAACTACCAGGGGACCTCCCCCCAGAGATGGATCCTGTCCTAAGGCTATAGGGTTGCCCAGGACAAAGGCAAAACCCTGGCATGTTGTTTTCTCCTTTCCTAAGCTGGTAAACAGTCATGTTAATGTTTCTGGTCATTTTGTGGAAAACAGTCATCTCAATGTTTCTGGTCATTTTGTATACACAGTAAGAGATACAGGCATTTATCTACACGGGGGGGATTATTTACAGAGTGGCTATTCCTGGGAACATTGGGCCACACATTACAGACTACATTCCTTTGGCCAGGTGGTCGTGTTTCCCAACCCCAACAGGGATTTCCTGACCCCCTAACTGATTAAGGACTAATCAGTTGCATATCTTTGGGCCATGATAGAATTTGTTCCATGACTGTACTCTTGGCTTGTAATATTGCTCAGCATATTTAGTCCATCCCATGTCGAGGCTAGGGTAGCTTATTCACTCATGGCTTGCCCTAGGTTCATCCAGTCCTGCGATGGGACCCTTCTTTTGGGGTATAGGAGCTAGAACCAATCTAAGTACAATTGAGGTTTTAAGTTAGGGAATATGTCTAGTGCCTGTAGGAATCCCCTCTAAAAGGCCTTTTAAAGGGACAGTACTCTACAGTTGAGAAACTTATACAATTGAGGCCAGGATTCTGAACCTAGCTGGAGACTATAAATAGGGGTCCCAGGAGAGCATCCTGGGGGGCTTCCAGACAAAGAGAGCAGTGGCCCCTGGAGTCTGGGCTGTAAGGCCTGTACCTGGGCCATGGGGTGCCTAGTGCCTAGGCTGGATAGACAGCACCAGGGAGAAGCTGCTCCTGGTGCCTAGGCCCAAGGGGTAGTACCAGAGTCACAAGGCCTAGTGCCTGAGTCTGAAGGCTGGCAACAGAGGAATAGGGCAATGGGAACAAAGTCTTAGTGACTTTGTTTCACTAAGTCCCTAAATAGTTAGGGACTTAGTGAAACAAAGATAGTTACATAGCCAAGGAGTCCAGAACAAAAGCCCTTAGCTGAAAGGACTGGAGAAGAGAGTTCCGGAGAGAAGTCCTGGAGAAGACCTGAAAGGAAAAGCCCTGAATAGAGACATCCAGAAGTGAGAGACCCTGTAGAGAGGACTAGCACAGATCCTTCAAGGAGAGAGCAGCCTTCAGTAAAACTCACTGAGAGAGAGAGCAAGAGGTCTTTGGAGAGAGGTTTCTGCAGAGAGCAGCGAGGTCAAGCAAAAAGTAACTTTTAAAGAGTAACCTTCAGGAAGCTCTGGCTTTGCTCTTTATTACTTCAGTCCATCAGGGTGAAACATGCCATCCACAGACAAAGGCTGGGGGCCCTAATGGACTGTCAGTACTGCTGGGGACCCAGGTAGGCCCCAGGATCTGCTGCCATGGTCACACACTGATGCCCAAGTACTTTTAGGGCTATGGAAACTACAGAAGGTCCCTTGAGTCTGGGGTCTTGGAACCTCCCTGAGGGGGAGACTCAATTCCCCTCCACCTTTCTTCATTGTTTAAAAGCCTTAACAGATGCCCAGGAGTAAATATTTCAGAGTTAACTACTATATCATAAATGCATAGCCTTAACTGTCTTCCTGTGTCTGTACAAAAGGCTCTTGCTCTAGCATAAGAATACGCAAAGCGCATACAGGAAAGAGAAAGACATTTCACTAACAAACAATATAAAACCCCAGGGCTGGCAGGTAAGAGACAGGGATCTGTGAACAAAGGGCAATTCAACAAATACCTACTATATTTTAAGCTTTTCTCTCCCTGCCTTTCCCTTTTTGTTACTTGTGGTTGTGTTGTGATGACTTGCAATTTCATACACTGTTGTATGGCTTGCACACTTTTCATCTGCATTGTTTACCAGAGGTTAACACATTAGGTTACCATGTTCGTAGATGGTAATGCCTTTCTACAAGATTCAGCACATGGTTGTGTGTTGAATCAAATTCCTGACCTTACTCGCAAGCCATGGAGCCATTTCCTAGGCACATGAGCCTCACATTTATAAATTTTATATTATTTGAAGAATTATTTTCTTTTTTTTTTTAATTGAAAGATGCTCATGTAGAGTCTTGGTTCCACAGGGTTCCAACACGCACCCTCCACCCAAACCCATCTCCCATCACCAATGTCCCCACCTCCCTCCCCCTCCCGCACCCCAACCACCTGGCGGGTTCTGCATGTCATTTCTTTCCTCTCTATATCTCCCTCCCAACAAACTTTCCTGCTCTTCGTGGAATGCAGTGCACTAAAAGACACTACTGTTTCACTATTTTAGTGGACCACGCGGCCGCAAGCGGCCGCGCAACCTGGGCTCAAGCTGGTTTTGCTCTGTTCCTCTGGTCGTGAGGCAGTTTCCCAGCATCCGGACAGCAAAAATGGTAGCTAGTGTGATGGGCGAAGTCTCATCAGGCTGCTTCCGGGACCCCCGGAGGCAACGGGCCCACTCCCAAAGCCCATCTGCCCTCCTCGGGGTTCCATGGTCAGCTAGGGCCTGGCGCGAGCCGAGCTCCAGCCTCCCCAGCCGCTTATGCGAGGCCCCCGGATGCTGGCCCATGGGCAGCTCCTGGGCGGGGCCACCAGGCTCAACAAAATGGAGGGGGAAAGGGCGACCATGCCTCCATCTGACGACTTCCCAGTGATTCCCACCTTTTGGAGCCGCCTACCTGGGCTCGAACTGGTTTTGCTCTGTTCCTCTCTTTTGAAGAATTCTTTTGAAAATTTCAATCCTGCTTTGGGTCAATGAGAGAGATTTTTAAATTCCTTTTTTAAAAATTGTTTTTGGAGTACCTAATATTTGAGCTGGTTGGTCCTATTTGAAAGAAAAAAACAGTAAATCTCCAAAGTAGTAATTAACAAAAGTGTTGTGTTCAAACAGCAGAAGTTTACATGCTGGGAATGCTCAAACTGAAATATGGAAGGAGGCCAGGCATATTGTTACAGAGCTGGTACAGAAGGTAGTGACCATTCTTTACTGTGATTGAATGCAGAAATTTTAAAAAATCATAGTGGGATTGATTAGTACCTTATGCTACCTTATAGCTTAATGATATCTTAGCTACCATTAGAAACTATTTAAATTTTGATTTTCTCTTTCAGAGGCAAAAACCAGAAATAACCCATCTAGTTCATCTTGAACAATTACTAAGTTTTTAATGCGAACACACTTTAACAATTACTGCGTTTGATGTGTTTTCAAAATGTTTTTGTTTTTGTTCAAGCTAATGTCTACTGTTTTGTTTTTAACAGCACTAATAATTGAATTTTAGATAGAAGGTAAATATGGTGAACTATGACAGTTCAAGGACACAAAATTAAGGAGGGAAATAGCAGTTCACCAGAAACCAAGCTTGCTTGTTTGGACTGTTTCCTTATGCTTGGTAGCTATGCTAGCACTAGTAATCTCTGCTAACAAGAGTTCACGGGGAATTCATTGACAAGTTATTTTATAGAAAACAACTGATTTTTCAGGGCTTGCTTTTTATTTACCACCAGCCTGTATTATGGCGCTTACATCAACATGGAAGTGAAACTTCTCATTATCTTCAGAGTAGAAAGGATCCAATCTCCCCGCACACATCCTACCCTGCCAAGTGCTCTCAAATTGTGTCTCTACCTGTGTATCATGTGTGAACTTTCTTTCTTCAAGTGACTACTAGGTGAAACTTCTCTGATGCTTTCTATACCTACCTTGCACTGTGATTGGTGCTGATTACTCTTCCAGAACACTCTCCTACTTTCTGTTGTTGTTCTTGTTCTATTTGGTTTTGGGGGCCATACCATGTGGTGCTTGGGGCAATTCAGAGATCTATGCTCAAGGGTTGCTCCCCAGCAGGATTGGGGATCAGACTCAAGCCTCTCACCTACAAAGCTTGTGTCCCGCACATTTAGCTATGTCTCTGGTCCCAGAAGCTTGTAAATAAGTGTCCTTTGGAAACTGCTATTTTTTATTGTGTGCCTTGTATCCAGAGATTCACTTTAATATTCTCTTAGTTCAAAGGAAAAGGGTCATATCTAGATGATCTCTTTTATATGTGAATTATCAAGAAAACCAATAAGGTAATAGCAATAGTCAAGGGCAGAAGAACTTGAGAACTGGTTTACAGGACTGAGATTTTCATAGCAAAAAGGAGGAGGCATGTAGGTTGAGGAGGGGATGCTGAAACAGTGGTGGAGAGAAGCAGATACCCTACTGTAGGGTACATAGTTTTATAACTTTCTGTGTATGAAATGCTATTGTTCAGAGTATAATAAATCACAGTGTCTATTTTTAAAACTGTTTTATATTTATTTATTTTCTAAAGTGGAGACCATATCTGGGAGTGCTTAAAGGCTATTTCCAGCCATAGTTAATGAACCAGACAGTACCAGGGCTGAAATGAACCTAGAGATCTCACACATACTCCAGCTCTTTAAAGCCACCTCCTTAGCGCCTCTTCCTTTATTCATATGTCGGCAAGTTGTAGGTCATTATTAGAGCTATGAAACATATTCATGTTTGGTTCCTCCAGTCCTCCACAAACCAAAGTTCCAAATTTGCTGAGTCATGTGAATCATTTAACATTGAGCAAGTTTGAAGGACTCTATCAAATGAAGCAGAAACCAATAACTATATTTTTATAGTCATACACACACACACACATATATATATATGTATATATATATACATATATATATGTATATGGCTTTTTGTCACACCCAGCATTGCTCAGGGGTTATTCCTGGCTCTGTACTCAGGAATTACTCCTGGCATTGCTGGGGGTGGACCATATGGGGATGCCGGGCAATCAAACCCAGGTTGGCTGCGTGCAAGACAAATGCCCTACCTGCAGTACCATTGCTCCAGCCCAGTCATATATTTGCTTTGGCCATACCTGGTTTTTCTCAGTGGCTACTCCTGACGAATTGCTCAGGGATTGCTCCTGGGGGTTATTTGGGGTACCAGGGTTTGCACTCAGTTTAACATATATGAGCTATGGTTCTTAAGCTATCTGCCTGGAGTAGGTTGATGATTTTGATTGAGAGAATCACAGATTCAAAAAAAAGCACATGGGACAGCCCTGATGAATCTTTTCTGAAAGCTAAAGATGTCTTCCACAGTTTCCTCGAATGCAGAATGTAAATCCCGGTTATATCTGAAAAATTTTCCTTATTACTCAAAATTCTTCAAAACATATGGGAATAGTAGCAGAAACATATCTACATAAGAACTGGAGAAAGATTGCACATAGGTCTGAAATAAAAATTGGCTATTGCATTTGATAATGAATGACTCTAATTTGGATAAGAAACTAAGGTCATGCTTATAACAGCCAAATGCACAGCAGTGGCATGAGTAAGGCTTTGGCAGGAATTTATCACAGATATATTAAAAATGCCATTAGTGAAAAATTAATATTACAAAGCAGTTTGGAAGAGCTGATATAATCAACTCACTTTCATAACAATTCTTCTCATAAATACCCTTTATTTTTTCCTTCAAGCAGAAAATGAGAAACATGCCAGTATTATCAGATCTCACTTTCAGTCTCCAAATTGCAAACTGAAACTCTTAATTTGCTTTCTTTTTTTTCTTAAATTGGGGCACTTAGTTCACATATTATATGGTAGCTTAATTTTAAAAGACTGAGACTAGAAGTAAGGAAATTGTTTTTTATTGGTTACAAAGTATACAATTTGCAGTTAGATGTTTTAAAGGAAATATTGTGTCTACTAAATAAAATCTGACCAGTGTTTATAGTATCCTTTTACAGCCAAAGTGGGAAACAACTCTGACACTAATATGACATAATAGTAAGGTCTTAGAAACTGAAGGCACCTTTCATAGACATGATTTTGTGTATTAGTTAACATTTTATTTTTATTAAGGTGTTATTTGTTTTTTAAAATTAAGTGACTTTTAAGTGTTTGTCTTGATATTTCAACATCATGTATTTTATACCCTATTATCATGACCACCCAAAGTCAAAGACACATGATTTTAATCCTTTGAATTTGGTCCAGGAAAAAAGTCATGGAAATTATCTTACTGATCCTTTTTTTTTTTTTTTTGGGTCACATCCGACAATGCTCAGGGTTTTCTCCTGGCTCTGCACTCAGGAATTACTCCTGGCGATGCTTGGGGACCATATGGGATGCCGGGGATTGAACCCAGGCCGGCACGGAACAGCCGCGTGCAAGGCAAAGGCCCTACCTGCTGGACTATCGCTCTGGCCAGACTGATCCATTTTTAAACCTCTTCCTTGAGCAATCATCTATCCTATACTATACTTGTGTTTTGAACTAAAAGGAATAATATTATATTCAAAATGAGTGCTTGAATTTTAAAAACAGTATATAAAATATTAAGCTTATAGACTATTAGAAGTGGAAGCAGGGGCCAGAGTGATAGTCCAGTTGGGAGGACATTTGCCTTGCATGTGGCAGACCCAGGTTCAACCCCCAGCATCCCATACAGTCCCCCAAACTTCGCCAGGAATAATTCCTGAGTGCAGAGCCAAGAGTAACCCCCTGAGCATTGCTGGATGTGACCCAAAAAGAAAAAAAGAAGTGGAAGCAATGGTAAAAAATTCTGATTTTTTTTTTTCTATAAGAAGATGGGTGATCAGGGGCTGGGAGTTGTCAAAGTGTTGGAACCCATAGCTGGATTGGGTAGGTCCAGGATTTGATTCCTGGCACTGCATGGCCACTGTTGGGTACAGTCTTCATAGTCCTTAGAACTATTTGAGTGTCTCTAAACCCACCAGAATCAACAAACTGGAAAATCACTTACTTTCACAGTACTTGGAAATAGTTGATAACCCAGACAAAAAACAAAGTTGACTATTTATAGAAAAAAATTGAAGATGTAGATGGGTGCTAGGGTAATGAATAACTACAAAAATAAGTCCAGTGTTAGTAACTGACATTATATCACTGTATCACTGTCTTCCCTTTCATCATCGATTTGCTCGAGTGGGCTCCAGTAACATCTCCATATGTTCTGTCTCATGCTAGGAGAGCCCAAGGGCACCTGCTTGCTCCAGGAACGTAAAGAGCCTCAAACCATTCCATCAGGTCATGGGAATGAGGTCTATAATTGTTACTGGTATTTGGCATATCAAATACAACACGGGTAGCTTGCCAGGCTCTGCCATGCGGGTGGCATACTCTTGTAGTCACCTCTAAATCCAGCATTTATTTATGAACTGCGTGGCTGCAAGTGGCCATGCAGGCTGTGCTGTGATAGGCTGGTCTGCTGGGTGGAATTCTGATGAGAGGGAAGTCCGGATGTGGAAAATGGAGTCCCTCATGGAGTGGGGGGTCATCTGGCTTGTTGTGAGGCTCTGCTGGGGTGACGGGGCAGGGCTAGAACCCGCCATCCCTCCTGGGTGCCTCGTGAGCAGCTGGGCACAGGGAGAGCCAGTAGCAGCTCTGCCCCATGTCCTTATATAATCATGTTATGCCCCATGTCATGCCCCATGTCCTTATATAATCATGTCATGCCCCATGACATTATATAATCAGGTGAAAAGATGTGGACAGCATAAAAGTCGAGGACTTCAGAACAGGACAAGGCTAATAGCACTGAAGTTGGAGTTTTCCAGAGGGAAAATTTTGAGTTTTAATTGGTAATATTTGAATGGATAAAGATTGTAATGAATAAGCCATCTAGGGGTCAGAACAATAATAGAGTTATTAGGGTTTGTGCCTTACATGCGGTTGACAGGTTTGATACCTGGCACCCCATATGGTCTCCTTAGAATGCTAGGTAAAGGTGCTTTTTAAACTTGATGAACTTTTAAAGCTTGACTTTTTTAAACTTGATGAACTTTTTTAAACTTGATGAACTTTTTAAACTTGACTTTTCTCCTTTTATAGGTAATTTTTATTTTAATATTTTACAATACCACCGTGAGATATACAATTACAAAGAAGTTCATGTTTGAGTTTCGGTCATATAGTGTTCCAACACCCATCCCCCACCAGTGCCCATTCCCCACCACCAATGTCCCCAAACTTCCCTCTCCCCTAGCCTGCCTCTACGGCTGGCTCTTTATATCCATTCTCTCTCTCTCTCTCTCTCTCTCTCTCTCTCTCTCTCTCTCTCTCTCTCTCTCTCTCTCTCTCTCTCTCTCTCTCTCCCTCTCCCTCCTTTCTCTTACACATTGTGGATTGCAATACATACATTTATAGGTTATCATGTGTATCTTTATGCCTATATTCAATGTTCAGTTCTAGGCTGATATTATCATTTTCAACGATTATTAGCACACTGTTCCCTTTTCTGTCTTACCTAACCTCTGACTTCCACATGTTTGTGGTAGATTCCACCTGTTGACAAGACCTCCTGATTCATGTTTTGCCTGGGTTTGGATATTGGTAGCATAACATATACATATACATGCATATATATATGCATACATATATATATATGTGTGTATATACATATATATTTATGTCATGCAAGTAAAAGCAGTCATTCTGCATCTGTCATTTTCCTTCTGGCTAATTTTACTCAACATGATCCTCTCCATTTATAGGCAAATTTCATACTTCATTTTTCCTAATAGCTACTTTGTATTCCATTGTGTAGATTAACAAAATTTCTTTATCCAGTCATCAGCTCTTGGGCACTCTTGTTGTTTCCAGATTCTGGCTATTGTGAATAGTGCTGCTATGAAGATGAAAGTGCAGATGGTATTGCTGCTGTGTGTTTTGGGCTACCCAGGGACTATTCCCAGGATTGGTATGGCTGTGTCAAATGGGAGCTCAATTTCTAGTCTTTGAGGAATGTCCATATTGTTTTCCAAAAAGGCTATACCAAGACTTATAAACATTGTGTAACTGAAAAGATAAATGTTTAGAATTAATGTTGAGAGATAGTACAGCAAATATGGGTATTTTTCTTGCATGTGGCCATCCGAATTTGATCAAAACAAACCAAAAACTCCTTAGGTTTAAATTTGCCAAGATATATAATGAGTTTGTATGCTGTCTCAGCATGGTAAGCAATCAAACATTGATGTTTGTGTTAAGTTTCAAAAAGGGGGCTTGAGCAATCGTACAGTAATCCCAGGCATCCCATATGGTAACCTGAGCACCTCAAGTTGTAATTTATGAGTTCAGAGTCAGGAGTAAGCCCTGAGCATCACTGCTTGTGACCCTAAAAGCCCCCTCTCCCCAAATAAATATTGGGCCACACTCAGTGGGAAGCCAAGAAAAAGGGTAGGGAAAGAGAGGAAAATGTGACTGTGGAATTGATAACACTCTGGATAGTCCAAAGGGTTCAGTGACTGGGAGAAAACTAGAAACAAATACACTGAAATGTCTCAGACCTCACCTATCATCTGCATGAGATTGTTGCTTTGGTTTGGTCTTTTGTGGATGTATCTGTGTGTATTTTGGATCTGGGTCTGCTAGAGTTCCAAGTTATTGCTGCTCTGTGTCTGGGTGTCACTCCTAACTCCTGGCAGTATTCACAGTACAATGTAGTACTGGGGCCACCTGAGGGTTCTTTCACTTGGGTCTTTGAGCTATCTTCCTGGATCTAATATGTTGACATCTTTCCCAATACCGTAAGGAATTCACTTTGGTCACGATTCCAAGATATGTTCCCATGATAAGGCTTATTACTCACGCTTTCCTTATCCCATCTGTATCCTTCCTTGCTGATGCGAAATGATGTGGTAAATTGACATTTCTGCAATAGCTCTGAAAAAAAACATTCCTTGATTTTGATTAATGCAGTGCATTTTCATGCTCCGGGCATAGATAATTTAGCAGTGGCTTGAAATGAAGGCGAAAGCATTCAGAGTCAATTGGGGATTTCATAATACCATTGGGTTCAAAGTTGCTTGTGTGACTTTGTAAATCATTTTCCAAATCGTTTCCTTTTTTTATTGTGGTTACTATTCTACTTGTGTGAATGTGACCTCTAGTTAGTTAGTGAATTGTTCTATGTGGGGTATTTGATATATGCTAATGAAACCAGGTATTAAGTGTATTTCTACTTCTAGTTCTTAAAGAGAGCAGGGTAATAGCATTAGCTGATCCTAGAATAAAATAACTTTGGTCAGAAAGTGAGGAAACTCATATCCCCTTCCATATTTACATATGACTTTTCCACCCTAGGGCTGATACATTTGCAAACTAGTCAAAAAAAGATGACTCGGTGGGATAGAACACATGCTTTGTGTTCAGAAGCTTTGGGTTCCAACTCAATGCCAGATGTTCCCAGGTGTGCTACTGGGAGTAGCCCATGACCAGTGATGGGTAAGATCCAAAAAACAAAAGCAAAACGAGCAAGCCAAAACAACTAGAAAAAGACAAAGCAAAGTGATGTCAGCAAGTGTATTGCTAAATGGTCAACAAATTAGTCATTGGGCTACAACATGGGACTTTGTGCATTTGCTGGTCAGAGTCTCATTTTCTTCTAAAGGAAAATCAAAGCAAGGCTGTTCATCTTTACTGCACAAATATCCTAAAGCTTATGAAATGGAATATTTTAAAAATTATGTTTTATCATTTGACTCACTCTGATAAAAATAGATGTGGCCTCTGACGGCTGATATGAAAAATCTTGATGAATAGTTTGATGAAATTCATTTCTCTATATATTTAATTCTACAGAGATTTTTATGTATTCTTTAAGCACAGTGTCCATATCATCACCGACTAAAATAAAATGCTACTTGAAAGTGAGCAGGCTTTGATTAAAAATGAGTCAGAATACCTTACCTAGTTCATTCAGTCTTATTCAAAATATAAAAATTAAAGCAAATGGGTGATTTTACCTTTATGAACAATCAGACAAGATGAAGTTAGAGAAAAGCCCTGCTAGGCATTTTATTGGTCTACTGATTTATGGCAAGATATAGCTTCTGCATGATTTATTTCATGTTATTTTTATGTACCCACTATAAATGTATTATATTGCCTTTTTGAAGTTATATCTGTACTATTTCTCCCTTGAATGAAAAGTCAGTAAAGCGTTTTAAACTTGAAAAGAAAAATAACTTCCAATTTCTGAAGCAAGGGTATGAGTCTCTTTAGAAGTTTTCTGGGCTCTTCTTAAGAGCCATCAGAATAAAGAGACAGGCAGAAATTAAGTAAATTTCCATGTTCCTGGCCCTTGTTTAAATCTCTGGCACCACATATGGTCCCTGTGTACTTCCAGGACTCACTCCTAATCAGAGTCAGGAATAGGCCCTGAGAATCACTGGCTGTGCCTCTCTCTGAAAAAAATAAAAGTTACTGGGCTACAATAAGAAATCTATTTTAAATGGTTGGATCTGCATAATAATACTACTGGTACAGAAGTAAGGCATATAATGGTAATGTTGATTGGTTTAACCTCTGAAAAACAATATGGACACGTCTTAGACACTTAGAATTGAGTTTACATACATTCCAGTAATTCTGCTATGTGGCATAAAACCAAAGGGCCCAAAACACAGTTTCAAAAGTATATTTGTGGGGCGGAGCAATAGCACAGTGGGTAGGGCATTTGCCTTGCACACAGCCAACCTGAGTTCGATCCCGGCATCTCACATGGTCCCAAGCACTGCCATGAGTAATTCCTGAGTGAAGAGCCAGGATTAATCCCTGAGAGTCGCCGGGTGTGACAATGCTCAGAAGATGCTCCAAAAAGGAAAAAAAAAAAGGTATATTTATGCTCCTGTGTTTGTTGCAACAATATTTACAATACTCAAGATCTGGAAACAACCTGCATTCTCAAGAACAGATGACTGGAAAAACAAAACCCTGAGGTATATATTCATAATGGAATATTACTTGGCTCTCACAAAAAAATGAAAACTGCAACTTGCTGTTATGTGCAGGGGACTGAACAGTATCAGGCCGAGTGAATTCAGTCAGACCACAAGGAACAGATGTAGAATAATCCCTGTTATTTGTGGAACACACCAGATACACCCGGCAGAGCAAATACCAGCTTTCCTCATTGAAGCCCCTGCATTCCATGGACCATGAGAGCGACTTCCAACCCGAATCCACCATCCCGATAGAGCCTCAGAAGAACCCAGAGAAATCCCCACACCTTGCTGGCAGCGATCTTCACCATCCATACTCCGCAGCTCGTAAGATCTCCACCCAAGAGATTAAGCCAGTCTCCAGCCCGGCTTGTCAGAAACCCAGCCTACAAGGACCCACCCTTCAGAAACCCGCCCTTCAGAGGAGAGTATTTCAAACCCAGAAATACTTGAGCCACAGATGCAGATACACCCGGCAGAGCAGATACCAGCTTTCCCGTTGTGCGTGGCTTCTGCGCAGCCACGCGATTTACCTCCAAATTACCGTGGAATATTCTACCCACCCCTCTGAGAGAGCCCCGCAAGGTAATGAGAGTATAGCGCCCACACAGCAGAGCCTGGCAAGCTATCCGGTCAATTTTCGATATGCCAAAACCAGTAACAGAAATGTTTATTTTCCTGACCCTAAAAGAGCCGTTAATATGGCCGCAGAAAGAAAGGCGAAGAAGCAGTGCCTGATATTATTTCACGGCCAACCTAGGCTGCCAAAATGAAGGAATAAAATGACTGTATTTTCAATGCACGTATACTGGCTTCGAAGCATATATCGAGGATCTGATGGTGCAAGTACAAAAGATCAAGTACAGTATCATTGGTCTGACTGAGATGAGGAGTCGTCAGTCGCATCATGCTGTATTTGACACCAGAGAAGAATTGTTCCTTGGAACATGAGACGAAGGAGGCGTCGATGGCATTGGTGTCCTTGTCAACACGAACATGGCCGTCAACATTGATTCATTTGAATGCCTAACAAACCAGATAGGATGATTACACTTGAAGAGATGTGGCCCACTGCCAGAAATTTCTATCTTAATTGTCTATGCACCAACATCCACATATATGGAACTGGAGGAGTTCTATAACAAAGATCACACCTTCTACAAGATCATAGTTGGTGATCTTAATGCCAAGATAGGACCGAGAAGATCGGCTGAAGAACTCCACATTGGGACCCATGGCCTAGAATGAACAAACAGGGTGAGAGACTATCTGAGTTCATCATGTCCACCAAGACCATTCATGGGAACTCACAGTTCCAGAAGGCTGAAGCGAAACGTTGGACATGGGAATCTCCTGGCAGACAGTTCCACAATGAAATTGACCACATCATCTTCAATCGACAGTTTTGTCTGACCGATGTTGCTGTAGTCCCCAAATTCCAAACAGGATCGGACCACTGTCTCTTCGTGCAAAATTCTACTTCACCCAATGGGGAGAAAAGGCTGCAAAGTTTAAGAAGAGAACTCCCAGAATGACCACCAACTGGGAACTCTTTGGCACCATTGCAGCAACATGAAAGATACCATCATTGATGACATTGATGAAGAATACAACCGACTGGTTCAGCACCTCTATGATTGTGCGAAGAATGCTAAGAGAGAGAGAAAGACACAAAAGGATGCCTGTCTTCAGAAACTCTTGAGCTCATTCGCCAACCTGGCAAGGCACAAGCCTCAGGGGGCCAAATGCTAATATCCAAGCTTGCAAAGCGGTTCAGAGAAGCAATAAAAGAAGACCTCAAAGACAGAAGAGCAGAAATACTGGAAGATGCAGCAGAAGCCGGAAAAGCATTCATACCGCCTGCCTGTCCTTCGCCACCTATAAGACAAAGATGACTGCCCCCGATACCCTGATGGATCTATCACATCATCCAGAAAGGCAATGGAGAAGATTATCCGTGACTTCTACTCAGATCTCTTTGATAGCCACATCCACCTGCCCACATACCAAATTCCACAGGATGGATATGTCATCCCCAACATTCTCCCTTCTGAAATCCAACATGCTATTTCGTTGGTAAAGAAGGGAACAGCACCAGGCCCAGACAAAGTCAGACCCGAACACCTGAAGCATCTGTCATCACTACTCATCAATACATTAGCTCGGCTCTTCACATGCTACCTGTCCGAATGCAAGGTTCCCTCCCAATGGAAAACCAGCAGGACAGTTCTACTGTTTAAGAAGGGAGACATTCACGACCTTGGCAACTATCGCCCCATCTGCCTGTTGTCTGTCATCTACAAGCTGTTCATTCAAGTCATCCTGAACAGGATTGTCAGAACACTTGATGAAGGACAACCATGCGAGCAAGCTGACTTCTGGAAAGGATTCAGCACAATCGACCATATCCACATGGTAACCAAGCACAATGAGGTTTGTAGGGGTACAAGATGCCGCTCTGTCTCACATTCATTGATTTAAAGAAAGCCTTTGATCCTGTGGAGACTGAAGTAGTCATCGAAGCCCTAGCCAAACAGGGTGTTCAAACCCAATACATCAAGATCCTTTGTAAGCTGAATTAGGGATTCACCACCAGGATCTCACTATTCTACAAGGAAGTGATCATTGATGACAAAAGAGGGGTTCGACGGGGTGATACCATTTCACCAAAACTCTTCAGTGCCACCCTCGAGAACATCATGCAACAATTTGATCACTTGATCACTTGAATCCCGTTATTCATCGATTTGCTCGAGCGGGCGCCAGTAACATTTCCATTGGACCCTATCACGTGCCAATGTAGCCCAATGGCATCTGGTTGATTCAGGAATATGAAGAGCCTCAAACCGTTCCTTCAGGGTCTTTACAAGGAAGTCTGACCATCTTGTAGGTGGGCGGCCATGTGATCTTTGACATCCCGTGGGATCCAGTCGGTAATGGCTCTAGTCCAGCGGTTGTCTCCAAATCGCATTACATGTCCAGCCCATCTGATTTTCGATGCCTTGGCAAACGAGACAGGGTCCCTGATTCTGGAATAGGGACGGAGGTCAGAACTCCAGATTCCTTCTCTCACTTGAGTGAGGTGTGATATTCCAAGCATAGCTCTTTCGATTCCTCTCTGGGGAGACCCAAATAGCATTCTCATCCTGCTTTTCGTAGGGCCCAGGTCTCTGAGGCATATGTTAATGCAGGGAGAACGGTGGAGTCAAAGAGATGTGCCCGGAGCCTGAGGTTCTTTGTCCTTTTAGTTATTTCTTCGATGCCTTTGAAGGCATTCCCATGCCGCTCTCTTCCTCCTGCGCAGCTCAGGTTTTAGGTCGTTCATCATGTTGATTTCTTGACCTAGGTACACATAACTGCTGCATTCAGAGAAGTTTGTTCCATTGAGAGTGAATGGGGCCTCTGGAACTAGTTCATTCTTCATGAACATAGTTTTCTTAAGATTCAGCTGTAGACCTATCTTTCCACATTCTCGGTCAAAGTCAGCCAGCATTTGTGCCGCTTGGCTAATGTTTGGTGTTATTAGAACAATGTCATCAGCGAAGCGGAGGTGGTGTAGTTGCCGACCATCTATCTTCACTCCCATTCCTTCCCATTCTAATTGTCTCATGATGTTCTCGAGGGTGGCGCTGAAGAGTTTTGGTGAAATGGTATCACCCTGTCGAACCCCTCTTTTCACATTAATGATCACTTCTTTGTAGAATGGTGAGATCCTGGTGGTGAATCCGTAATACAGCTCACAAAGGATCTTGATGTATTGGGTTTGAACACCCTGTTTGGCTAGGGCTTCGATGACTGCTTCAGTCTCCACAGAATCAAAGGCTTTCTGTAAATCAATGAACGTGAGACAGAGCGGCATCTTGTACTCCCTACAAACCTCAATGCGACAATTAGAATAGGAAAGAATGGGAGTGAAGATAGATGGTCGGCAATGACACCACCTCCACCTCACTGATGACATCGTTCTAATAACACCAAACATTAGCCAAGCGGCACAAATGCTGGCTGACTTTGACCGAGAATGTGTAAAGATAGGTCTACAGCTAAATCTAAAGAAAACTATGTTTATGAAAATGAACTAGGTCCAGAGGCCCCATTCACTCTCAATGGAACAGACATCTCTGAACGCAGCAGTTATGTGTACCTAGGTCAAGAAGTCAACATGATGAATGACCTAAAACCTGAGCTGCCGAGTAGGAAGAGAGTCGCATGGAATGCCTTCAAAGACATTGAAGAAATAGCCAAAAGGACAAAGAACCTCCGGCTCTGGGCACATTTCTTTTGACTTCACCATTCTCCCTGCATTAACATACGCCTCAGAGACCTGGGCCCTACGAAAGCAGGATGAGAATGCTATTCGGGTCCCCCAGAGAGGAATCGAAAGAGCTATGCTTGGAATATCACGCCTCACTCAAGTGAGAGAAGGAATCCGGAGTTCTGACCTCCGTCCCTATTCCAGAATCAGGGACCCTGTCTCATTTGCCAAGGCATCGAAAAATCAGATGGGCTGGACATGTAATGCATTTTGGAGACAACTGCTGGACTAGGGGCCATTACCAACTGGATCCCACACCGATGTCAAAAGATCACGTGGCCGCCCACCTACAAGATGGTCAGACTTCCTTGTCAAGACCCGGAAGGAACGGTTTGCGGCTCTTCATATTCCTGAATCAACCAGATGCTATTGGGCTACATTGTCATGTGATAGGGTCCAATGGAAATGTTACTGGCACCCGCTCTAGCAAATCGATGAATAACGGGATTCAAGTGATCAAGTGATCAAGTGATAAGTGGAACATAAAGAAATGTAGTATGGGAACAGCAAATAGTCAAAGGCAACAAAATATGAACAGGTATACGGAACTGAGCTTTTCAAATTTAAATCTTTTCAAGTGTGAGAAGGAGCTATGATGGGCAGCCTAAGAAAATGATGGAAGAGGAAACTAATGCAGGATGTGGTATTGGAATGTTCTATGTACGAAACCCTTTCATGAACACTATTATAAATTACAGTACTTCATATTGATAAAGAAAAAGAAAGCATATTAGATTAGTTCTGGGTATTTAAAATAAAAGCTGGGGCCACAGAGGGAAAGACGTGTTAGAGAAAATCCATTGTGGCTCTAAGAACTGACCGTGAACCATTCTGAGAAAACCAGCCTGGCCGTTGAAAGGTGGAGGTATGACAGTGAAAAGATCCAATGCCTAAAATTTTCTGATTTGGGAGTACATTGGATTACTTGCACAGTGACAGAGTGAGTACAATCTACCGTGGAAAGTCCCATTGAAGGGACAGGAAATCATGCGGTAGAGGCTAGACACTGCTACAGGGTGAGAATAGAATCCCTCCTCCACCCTTCTCTACTGGCTTGACTCTTCACTAGACCAAAAGTAGCATTAGAGCGTGTCCTGTTTCATGGTGGAAATGTTTGCTCCACACTCCCTGCTTCGGGAAGATACTGTGAAAGTCCCTGCAAAGTGGTTGGAATAAGAAACTTTTCTAAAGTAATGGATTTCCTGTTCATGATATAGAACAGGGCTCATTTGAAATTATTTTGATGTTTCTCTTTGGTAATCTAAGCTGGTATGTGTGTGTTATTGTTGTTGTTGTTGGGAATTAAACTAGGACCTTCTATGTCTATGGGTAAGGTGAGACTTTCCACTGAGCTATATCCTTGGTCCCAGTAACTTGAATTTATGAAAAAAATATGGACTGTATTTTATTTTATTTAAGTACTATCATTTATAAAGTTGTTGATGATAGAGTTTGAGGTATTCCAATTACAAACTCACCACTAAAATCTGCATCCTTCCACCAATGTTTTCAGTTTCCCTCCTAACCCATAATCTTTTATTAAAAATAAATAGTACATACTCATTTAGAAAAATGTGAGAAATGGGAAGATGAAAAAATATTTAAACTTAAAATAACAATGACAATTTTTTTTTTTTGCTTTTTGGGTCACACCCGCGATGCTCAGGGGTCACTCCTGGCTCTGTGCTCAGGAACCACTCCTGGCGGTGCTCGGGGGACCATATGGGATGCCGGGGATCGAACCCGGGCCGGCATAGGCCAGCCACGTGCAAGGCAAATGCCCTACCCGCTGGGCTATCGCTCCGGCCCCAACAATGACAATTTTGAAGTAAATATTCAACAAATAAAATGGTATTTTTTAATCCATGTATCTTTATATTTACAGTATACAATTGTGGAACTTATTTACCATATACACTTCAACAATATGCAATTAAAGACTTTGATGGACATATCTTTATACTTCTTTGTATTATAGGAGTCAGCATAGCCATCATCAAAGTTCCAGTACTATTCCGCTCTAAAAAAGATCCTCTACTCAGGTTTCCCATCTTGCCTCTCCCTCTGCTAGGTACCACTGTTTTTTCTGAATCTAGAGATTAATTTTGTTACTTTTTTTGCAGTTTGTCTTAGTTATATAAATTCCACATATGAATGAATACTATAATAACTGTCTTATTTCTCTGAGAATAGCTACTTTAATTTCCATTCCTTTTCTACCAAATCACATTATTTTATCTTGGCAGAGTGGTGTTCAATACAGTACATATACCACAGTTTCTTTACTCATGCTTTTGTTTCCTTTACTGAGTTGTGTCTACAATTTCATCTCTGGGTCTGAGTTCCTGTGTTATCACCTCTCTCTCTCTCTCTCTCTCTCTCTCTCTCTCTCTCTCTCTCTCTCTGTGCATTTTAGAGCCCGGAGCTTCATATCCAAATGTTAGTCTATTCTGAGTAAATTGTCTTATATGATGCTAAAATTGTTCTAGCTTCATTTTGTTTGTACTGTGGAGTTCAGTTTCCCCCCCACATATTTATTGAAAGCCTTTTTTGTCTTTTTTCAATTTTATGGCCTTTGTTCACTTTTTGTGAATAGATCAGAAGCTGATATATGTGTGTATTTATTTCTGGGCATTAAAGTCTTTCCTGCTCCTCAAGTATTGCAGGGATGGTTGCAGTGCCCAACTGTGTTGGCAGGTGGCAGACAGGAGACAGGCTTATCTACATCCAGGGCTCTGCCCCATGGGCCCTGGATGGTTGATGGTCTGACATAGAAAAAGACTGGGCCCCCTGAGATGAACCCAGAGCCATGACAGAGCCTGGCAAGCTACCTGTGGTGTATTCAATATACCAAAAACAGTCACAATAATGGACCTCATTCCCAACGAATGGAGATGTTACTGGTGCCCACTCGAACATATCAATGAACAATGGGGAGACAAGTGACAAGTGACATTCTAGTCTTTTCCTTTTGTGTGTCTTTATTTTTTCCAAAACAAAGCCACACTGTTTTAATTGCTATTGTTTTCAAAGTCTGAAATCAGTGTATGTAATGACTTCATTTTCTCTCTTTCCTCTGAACTTTGCTTTGGCTATTTGAGTTCAACATAAAGTTTAGTATTGCTTATTCTTTTTCATTGAAAAATTCCTTTATACTTAACAAGGAGACTGCAAGTATTCTAGGGGGACAAACCATATGATCTTTTGATGGGGAATACCTAATGCTAATTGGTGGATATGACCAATACTTAAGCAGTGTAGTTTACTGAAATTTTATATAAACCTAGCTATGACTTTTGCTATAGATTAAACATTTGGGAAGGGGGTTTGTTTTGTTTACTGCTGAGTACTAGCAGCTGGAATATGGACTGACCCAAGGTTGGTACTAAAATATATTTGATGTCTACATCAAAAACAAATGAGTGGCATTTGGTTAGTTTTAATAGATGTAGCAAATAAACATACAATCAAATTTACATAGAGTAAATTTGAACTTTTTATATATAGCAAATAAGGTGTTGTTCTTTTTTTTTGGTTTGTTTACACAAGCCTAAACATGATATAGTCTTATTGTATTAAAAGTCTTTTCTGAAACTCACACAAGTGGGTGTCCTATATATATTTTATCTAATGTAGATTTCATGTCCTGTACTCCATTGTAATTTATAGGCGTACCTAAGATGGCAAAGGGAGGTGCATGACTGATGTGTGATTTACAGAAAGCAATCATGACAGCTCTTTATGCAAGTGTGCCCTTTGCTTACTCTCCTACCATTCTCTCAGAGAGTAAAGCCTTTATACCTGGCAGCCTAATCATGAAGAAATCATGGTGTGGGAGAAAAACCACTGTCAATTTCTCATCAGTGAAAAGAAATAAAGTTGATATTTATTTAGCTTTAACCTGTAAAGACACTTTCTTTCTCTATTTCTCTCTTCCTTCTCTTTCCTCTGTTCTTTCTTTTGAGCAAACATAAGTGCTCAGGGCTTACTCCTGGATCTACATGTAGGAATCAATTCTGGTGCAGCTTAAGAGAGAGACCATATGGAGTGCCAAGGTTTGAATCTGAGTCAAACGGTATGCAACGCAAGCATCTTACTTGCTATACTATCCTTCCAGTCCATAAAGCAACTTTATACTCCATAAGAAAAGGCTAACAAATGACCCAAGTGAAAACTTACATTCCAATCTGTTAATGTATTCATTTGTATCACTTGTCTTCCCATTGTTCATTGATATGCTTGAGCGGGCACCAATAATATCTCCACATGTCCTGTTACGTGCTAGTGTAACCCAAGGGCATCTGCTCACTCCAGGAACATAAAGAGCCTCAAACCATTCCATCAAGTCATGGGAATGATGTCTATAATTGTTACTGATATTTGGCATATCAAATACGATACCAGTAGCTTGCCAGACTCTGCCGTGTGGGTGGGATACTCTTGTAGTCGCCTCTCATCTCATGCATTTATTGATGAGAAAGGAAAAGATTGGCTTCTCTGCTGGGCTTGTGATCAGCTCTTCTACTGAGTGGAGCTCTGATAAGCTGAGGAGCTGTTAATGTATTAAAAAACAAAATTGAGGAAAAATTGCCATATGCTTAGTTAATACCTTTTTGGAGGTACTTAAAATAGCCCAAATTACTCTAATTTCCGACAGTCTAACTATGCAACTATTCCCTTGACCTGCTAAATGTCGCTCTCGGGGTATTTCCTTTCACCTATTTCTAATTCTAGCTGAGTTCATACAATCCTCTGGTTTAACTTATTAATTACAAATCAAATATCTTCAACAGAGGTACTTTTCCAGATGATGTGTGGAACACCATTATGTAGAAATAAAATGCTTGAAGATAAAAATTATTGAGCAAGATGTACATGATTATGACTTTGCTTTTGGAAGTAGAATTATTTTGACAAACAGAGAAGTAAACATATAAAACTAGTAATATGCATAGCAAAAATAAAAATTGAGTGCTATGTGGCTAGTTAAGGAAAGCTGAAAATTGATTTTATTGGAGTGAAGAGAAAGAAGTAGTGTGAGAGCTGGTCAGGATCATATGGAACTTTGTGGAACTTGTGAAGTTTTGCATATCATATCACAATAATAAGAACAATGGAGACTCATTATAATTTTTTAATTAGAGAATCAAATGAATGTTTTTAATTTTGAACTGTTTCCCTTGTAGTGAGAAGTGTGAATTGATGTTCAGTGTTAAACCAGGATCGGTTCAAAAGTTTTAGCTATATTGTAGGAAGGACAAGACATCAGCTTAGGGTGGTAGAGAAAAAGGAAGTGACGAACAGAGAAAATAGAAAAGAAATAAACACTTTTGGATGAACTGTTAAATAGGCTAGCAATGACCTTGCAGTATTTTGAGGCTTTGTTCTGGGTTTTTGTGTGCACAGCCTGGTGGTGTTAGTGTCATTTACTGGGATATGAGGGATGAGAAGACCAGATTTGGCAGGATAGGTCTTAAATTTGATTTTGGCATGCTGTATGTAATGTACAGATTGTGCAATTTTGCATAATCAGTGAATGTGTTGGTACCAGAACTCAAAAAAGAATGCCATGGCTACATATTTAAACTGGAACTTATTGGCATTTGGTTGTTATTTATAGTCATGTTATTGCCAAAATAAAAAATGTGGATTGGCAATAGAAGGAAGACATATATCTCTGAGAGCGCCTTTAATTTAAACAGTTGCCAGAGAATTAATCAATGCAGAAAGAGAGAAACAAATGATATATAGTGCCACAAGAACTGATAAAGATAATAAAGAAGAACTTGAACAGTCTCTTCTGAGGTTTAGTGAAATGAAGACTGAAAAGTTCCCATCGGATTTACTGTCATTGATTTACTTCCTCTGTAGAGTTGTTTTGATAGAAAAAAAGGAACCAAGTTACACAGAAGACAGTTGATTCGGGGAGTGAGAAATGGATAATGAATACATTGAGTTGAAATAGGAAAATAATTTTATCTCAATGGAATAGAGATCGACTAGAAGGATAAGTGGGGGCCAGAGTGAGTACAGCGGGTAGGGAGCTTGCCTTGCACACAGCCAACCTGGGTTTGATCCTCGGCATCCCATATGGTCCTCCGAGCACTGCCAAGAGTAATTCCTGAGCAAAGAGCCAGGAGTAACCCATAAGCATCACTGGGTGTGACCCCCCAAAAAAAAAAGAAAGATGAGTATAGGGGCAGAAGGAAATTTATTTTAGGATTATTTTAGACTTCACACTGTCAATGAAGTAAAATCTTAGCAAAGGAAAAAGAGCAAGAAAAGAAAGGGTCATTGATAGTGTAAGAATTATGTAAAAACGAGAGGAGATTGACTCATAACAGAAGTCTAGGACTGACCTAAGACAGGAGAAGGGACATTATCTTTATAATAACAGTAAGAAAAAGACATATTTCACATCCAATAATGTGTAGGTGAGTTATTATAAGGATATTGTGAATTCTTGTGAAGTAACAAAGGCATCACCCACCCATTTACTAAAAACAAGGGAATTGGACAGAACTGATTCCTAAGTGAATTCTGCTGGTGTTTACAGTGTTTCCAATCCAAAGGGACTGGATCTGCTTCTACAAAGACTGGAATTATTTTGTTGAGTGACTGGATGATTGAAAAAAGACTAGGGTAAAAAGCTTCTTAGAACGCTGTGCTCTAGAGCTGGTGTACACTAAGGAATGCTCTCTCACGTGAACCTTCTTAGTATTTTATTGCCTCTAATATTTTTTTCAGTCTGAAGCAATATTTTCTATAGGCAATATATCTGTCTCATGGAAAAAAATAGAATTCCCTGTGAGTAAATTGATTTTATGTTTGAAAGATAAAATATTAGATTTGGATTTATTTTCATTATATCTTGTTATATTGGCTTAAAATGCATGCATATGTTTTCTTCTTCAAATCCAAGGATGACTGGCAATATAACCACCAGAAGAAAATCTACTTATTTTTTTCTTTTTGGGTCACATCTGGCAATGCTCAGGGGTTCCTCCTGGCTCAGGAATTATGGGATCAAACCTGAGTCAGCAACATGCAAGGCAAACAACCTACCCGCTGTACTACAGCATCACCCCAGAAGAAATCTTGACCAAAATGACTGAATTGGAAGTGGAATTAACTTTACAATAGCATAGGTGACATTACTTATATGTGTATATATATAAAATCAATATTAACAAAATAAAAATATTTTGCCCTTTATTGCTGTGTTTCCTTCTGAAAACAAGAAGGGTGGCCTGAGAGTATTCAGTGGTAAGCAACTTGAAGACATGAACTTTGAGTTTAGTCTCAGGCAGTGTTCCACATGCAGTATGGGATGGCTGCTGTAGTGCTGACAAGACTGGAGCCCCAGATAAAGTGTGTAGAGTCAGCAAATACAGCTACTACCATTTGTAAGCTCTGCAACCAAGTGGAAGACCATGGGAAGTAAGTGTGTGATATCTGTAAGCAAAAGTGTAGTCATTTCAGTATTGTAACACAGCCACCATGAACCATCCACAACAACAGCTACACCAACAAAAGGGAAGAGGAAAGAACTGGCAGGTATAATGAGGGAAATAATTGAGAGCAAAAGTGAAGTCTACATTTCTTTTGAAAAGAAAAGAAACAGCCTGAGAAATAATACAGTGTTGGAGGACAGGTTTAGCTATCCTGGGAGTTTTGTTGTTTTGCCCACTCCCAGCTTAATCTTATTTAAGCCAAGGTACATTCTAATGAGACCTCTCTTCTATGTAAACACTGCTAGAGGGTGTGGCAGTTACAGAAGTCACCTTGACTGAATAACTTCTGACTTATACATCTACTAAGACTTCTATGTTTTCTAGATTGGGCACAGCTCCTCTTTATACCCACTGCACCCAATGTGGGACAGTTAGAATTTACCAGGAGACTACCATCCTGGCTACGCTGAGACTATAGGAAGACTATAGGAAGGATCATACTAGTTTGCTCTAAGCAGGCGAGTGTGACCCTTTCAGTACACGAGAACAAGATACTCAGAATTACTCTGGTGCAGATAATAATAAGAAGGACATTGTGGGTACCATCTAGATTACATGAAGCTCATGAAGTTAAGATGTATTACTTTATACCAGCCCTCTCTCTCTCTCCCAGTGTTTTACATAAGAGATAATCTTGGTAGAAAGGATTAGACCTTGGCATAACTTTTGTTTATACCTGCAATAGGGTGTGGCACTAAACTCTGTTTAGAGTTCTTTGTTGACATGCCCCTCCCGGTTGGATTACTTTGGTGTATATAAGGGGACTGACTTGAGGCCCCTTCACTTCACTTTTGGGCCTTTTAGCTTTCGGCTTTTGACTCCTCAACTTTCAGCTTTTGGCTCCTCGGCCTTTTGCTTTTGGCTTTTTGCTCTTGGCCTTTTGCTCCTTCTGGGTAGGACTCATCTAGGGTGAGATCCTCTCTCTTTGGTGGGAGACTTAGGCTTTTTTGTATGGTCTAAATTCAGACCAGAGCTAGAGTTAGTTCATTATATTGGATTGCTGTGGAAGAGCTTTTGCACTATTAAAAGCCATTTTGGAACTGCACCGGACTCTTGAGTTTTCATCTGTTCTCCCGGCGTCCTCGAAGGTAGAAGAGAACTTCTGTCCTGACACTGTCGGGGACCCCGGCGGCGTTCCCTGACAATACAGGAGTTAGGTACTTAAACTTTCATGTGACTGACCCCTGGTAGTTATCTGACATGAACTTGAAGTAACTTCCACCCGTAACCTCCACCACATCACTGGATATAGCCCATTCCCCCCATCCCGAATAAAACGAAGTGAAGAAGCATGCAAACGTAATACCAGTGTTTGAGAGGAAATGAAAAGTTGCTCACTGAATATGGATAAACTCTTTTAGAAAGGTTAGTTTTTTCCTTGGACTCTGAATTAAATGAAGCAGGAATTATACCAGAATGTTTTTTTCTCTTCATTTAGCAATTTACCATTCATGCAGAATGCATACATACTTTAAAAATTTTAAAGCTACTTTATCATCCATTTGTCTTAATGCAAACGCCCTGAAGTTAAATTGGGGGCTGAAAAACAATCTTTTATTAACCTTGTTCAAACCCATGTCAATACAGAATTAATTTTTAGTCAGTGAAACGAATCCATAAAGACCTTTTAACTAGTTTGTTGAGATCTGTGAGCCAAGTTTTTACTCCAACCTTTTAGTGTTTTTCAGAGGCTTTTATTAGGAGCTGTCAGTCAAATGGGTAAGTGGCCTTGTATTAATCATGCCACTGGAGATTTGACTGAAGAGGTACAGCTTGAGTGATGGGAAATTGTACCACATCAAATAAGACAATGAATGGTACTAAAAAAGATATTAGAAGTAAGTTAGAATGTGATATATATTTATGCAGGCAGAACTCTGTCAGAATGTAAGAGTTTCTTCTACACATGGTGGCTTAGAGGTTTTAAGTCAATAGTTATCAATCGGAGAAAATGAGAATTCAGCAACTGGATTAAGCAAACAATCATCCAGTGAGAGAAAACACAGACTGTTATATATTCATGCCTTCAGAAAAGACAGATACTTAATTCTTTTTCTCATTAAAGTATCCCAATTTTCTTACTCACCTTGAGCGAGTCCCTTGGATACCATTTCTGCACATCCCTGAATGGGTGGCTATGGTATTAAGTTCTTAATGTATTCAATGCCAGCACAATGCAACCTTCACTATTCCTCTTCAATTATCACCTGTTTTTTCTTCAGATTAATTTATTGTTTCCAATCATTTATCTAATTTGCATTTTTATCTATGGTTACTTATCTGTGCAGGTCTTCCTTTGTTTTCAATAATTGTATTACCCCCATAGTTTTCTTTTTTTTTTTCTTTTTTTTTTTTTTTTGCTTTTTGGGTCACACCCGCGATGCTCAGGGGTTACTCCTGGCTCTGCACTCAGGAATTACTCCTGGCGATGCTCAGGGGACCATATGGGATGCCGGGATCGAACCCAGGCCAGCACAGGCCGGCCGTGCGCAAGGCAAACACCCTACCCGCTGGGCTATCGCTCCAGCCCCCCATAGTTTTCTGTTAAAACCATCTGTTTCACTATATGAAAGGCATATGAAAAGAATTTTTTGCTTTCATAACAAAATGTGAAAGCAAAAATATGGTTAGATATGTGCCCCATAGCAGTTTTTCTTTTTTTTTTTTTTTTTGCTTTTTGGGTCACACCCGCGATGCTCAGGGGTTACTCCTGGCTATGCACTCAGGAATTACTCCTGGCGGTGCTCGGGGACCATATGGGATGCCGGGATCGAACCCAGGCCGGCACAGGCCAGCCGCGTGCAAGGCAAACGCCCTACCCGCTGGGCTATCGCTCCAGCCCCATAGCAGTTTTTCTTGAGGAATATCTTCTCCTCAAGCTTCGGGAGTGACACCACTAAATTCTTCCCTGGGAATTTTCTGCAGGATTATGTATGTACCACAGCATTCTAACTTGGTTGTGTTTTAAGTTTCCTTCCTTATATGGTGTGCTTAAAAGGTCACTTTAGGATCTATGCACACAAAAATTTTTCATACAAATTAATAGTAACCATTTTTTGGTTAGGTTTGATTTTTGGCTTATGAAAAGTTTCCTAGGAACAATGTGCTAATAATTATTGTAAAAGATAATACCAGCCTAGAACTGAGCATTGAAAATAGGCAAAAAGATATACGTGATAACCTCTAAATGTATATATTGCAAGCCACACGTGTAAGAGAAGGGAGAGAGAGTGTGAGAGAGAGGGGGAGAGGGAGAGGCAGGGAGAGGTACAGAGAGGGAGTGAAAGGGAGAGGGAGGGAGAGAAGACACAAAGTGCCTGCCTTAGAGGCAGGCTTGGGAGGGGGAGGGAATTTGGGACATTGGTGGTGGGAAATGGGCACTGGTGGAGGGATGGGTGCTGGAACACTGTATGACTGAAACCTAGATATGAGCATCTTTGTAATTTTGTAATTATATATCTCACGGTGGTATAATAAAATATTTAAAAAGGAAAAGTTTCCTAGAATTTCTCCATTTTTAGTTATGAGGGAAAACCTGTACAGTGTGAGTTTGATAAAGTATATTGGTTTTGTTTCTTTTCTTTATAATAATTTTCTTAGTGACGTTTTCTCACTTTAGCTTACTTTACATAGGAATGAATATATACTACATATAGTAAACGAACTAGGAACTAATGCTCTCAGTATGTTTTATGGTCCATAGCAGCCTATGATTAATAGCCAGTTTTTGACTAGCCAAGTTATGCTTGGGTCTTGAACTGCAAAGGGTCAGTGTCTTTACTTCCATATTGTGCAGGGATCAACTACATTGGTTTTGTTTTGTTGCATTATCATTGGTTTCTTTGCCCCACACTGGCAATTCTCAGGGTTGATTTTTTTTTGGGGGGTCACACCTAGCAATGATCAGGGGCTTCTCCTGGCTCTGCACTCAGGAATTACACCTGGCGGTGCTCGGGGACCTTATGGGATATCAGGGGTAGAACCCAGGCTGGCATGGACCGGCCATATGCAAGGCAAATGCCCTACCCGCTGGGCTATGGCTCCGGCTCCTCAGGGTTGATTTTTGAACACTAGATCAGCATTAAGAGATTTAGATTCTAAGACTTACAAATGTAAACATGATCACTGCCTGATGTTTATTTCCATGGCATTGAGGATCCAATTAAATGAGATAGGGAAATATAGTTGATATTTAATATTGATATTAAAAATAGTAGCAAGATATAAAAAAATAGTACCAAGAATTGCTAATATTTGACACATTAGGGTATTTGCTTTTTGCGTTTATTTTCTCTTTGGATCTCACCAAGCAATGCTCAGAACTTAATCCTGTCTTGCACTCAGGGATCACTCCTAGTGGTGTTCAGGAGAACATATGTGGTGCCAGGGATTGAACCCAGGTCAATTGCATATAAGGCAAGTGCTGTACTTTCTATACTATTTTTTCTCACTTTCAGACACATTTCTAAGAGACATTTATGCATGACAATTTATTATTCGAGTAATCTTTTGAGGGAATCCACTCTACTTAACTGAAGATGGTAAGGTTTATTTAGGGGACACATATTTAGGAGACTCTAAATATGTAAAAAAGTTTGTCAATCTCTGATTTTAACTATATAGCCAATAATACATGAAGTTAATTACTTATAGTTCAAAGCATAGATTGTCTCAAATTGAGTTCTGACTTTTCCTCCACTATAACTATGTGATTTATGTTATTTAAACTCAGTTTCTCCATCTGCAAAAAAGAATAGTATAATAATACTTGTTGAATAAAGCCTTTTACAAGTGATAAATTAGTTCATCAATATACCATACTTGAAGTAATCACTTAGAGTGTTATTAAAGTACCTATTATACAATTTAAATTAAAATGCCTATCATATAAATTAAATATTATTGCTATTTGTTATTTTTTGGCATGAGTGTAGTGGCAGAGAAGAAGCAAATAGCTTTATCATGTTTTTAGCAGCATGGTCTGTAATGCAGGTGTAGTTAACATTGAGGAAGAAATTGATTATTAATAAATGCTTGATGAATATATCAATGATAAATTAATTTAGTATAATGACAAGTCTAGACTTATGATTTGTGTAGATAGTGATGGAGGTGTTTGACATTGTAGGATTTTATTGAACCAGGGAGAGAAAATGGCACATGGATACTTTAAGAATCACACACATTGGGACATTGGGGCCAGAATGATAGCATACAGGATCACGATCACGATCTTCCCGTGGTCATCTATTTGCTAGAGCGGGCACCAGTAATATCTCCATATGTCCTGTCTCATGCCAGTAGAGCCAGGGGCATCGGCTTGCTACAGGAACATAAAGAGCCTCAAACCATTATATTAGGTCATGGGAATGACCTAATATAATTGTTACTGGAATTTGGCATATCATATACAACACGAGATGCTTGCCAGGCTTGTCGAGCGGGAGGCAAACTCTTTTAAACACCTCCAAATAAAGCATTTATTGATGCAGGATAGGGCACTTGAAATATTTCTTAGACACATAGCCGAGAGTAAGCCCTGAGCACTGCCATGTATATGCAAAACAAACAGACAAATAAAATAAAAAATCCCACACAAAAGTCATGAAGACAAATATAAACTAATTTTTCTCTCTTATAATCTTTGGTATAGTTCTGTACATAATGGTCAGAGAGGCTTCTAGAGCACCTATTAAATGCCAAATGAGCTGGGAGTCGCTGGTCTAACTTGCTTGTATGGATGATCAGCTTTAGACCCAAGGGAGATAAGTTTTTTTTGACTGGGCTTGAGGAAGACTGCAACCTGCAAGAAGTTTTACTTTTCCTGACTGATGCAGTTCATGTATATAGTGGTGTTCAAGAGACCATAGGTGATAGGGATTAAACACAGATCAATTGCATGCAAGGAAAATGTCGTATCTTCTATGTATTGTTAGAACTCTATCATACAGAGTGACACTTTGTCAAATCTCTTTGAGGGAATTAAATTTAGGAATTTCAGAGTAAGACCCTCGCCAAAAAATTTACTGAAGTAATTCACAAGTCAAGAGAAGCTGCTTTGAACAAAGAAAGTAAGAGAAGCTGGCACAAAAGTCCATACAAGTCGGAGTCTGTTCAGAGACTAGGTCCGTATGGGACCTGAGGCTCTGCTATGTCTCATGCAGGCTCAGTGTCAGGGAGAAAATCTTTGCTATGTCTCATGCAGCTCAGCGTTAGGGGAGAAAATCTTTGCATTGTGAAGCAGTTATGTGTACGTAGGGTCGAGAAGTCAACATGATGAACTACTTAAAACTTGACCTGTGCAGGAGGAAGAGCGTGGCATGGAACGCCATCAAGAGCATCGAAGAAACAGCTAAAAGGACAAAGAACCTCTGGCTCTGGGCACATCTCTTCTAACATACGCCTCAGAGACCTGGGCCCTATGAAAGCAGGATGAGAATGCTATTTGGGTCACCCAAGAGGAATCAAAAGAGCTATGCTTGGAAAATCATGCCTCATTCAAGTGAGAGAACGAATTCGGAGTTCTGACCTCTGTCCACAATTGAGAGTCAGGGATGCTGTCTCATTTGCCAAGCCATCGAAAATCAGATGAGCTGGACGAGTAATGCGATTTGGAGACGACTGCTGGACTAGCGCCGTTACTGTCTGGATCCCACTGGACGTAAAAAGATCACGTGGCCGCCCACCTACAAAATGGTCAGACTTCTTCATCAAGACCCTGAATGAATGATTTGAGGCTCTTCATATTCCTGGAGCAAGCAGATGCCATTGGGCTACACTCGTACATGACAAATGGAAATGTTACTGGCACAACTTGAGCAAATCAACGAATCAAGTGATCAAGTGAAGTCCCTGACTTGGCTTGGCATTAGAACATTAGAAAGGACGTATGTTACTGCAATAATTTTCTAGAATTAGACCTCGAATAAAAGGGGTGGAAGAATATGCTTTCCATAAGACTCTGAGGCTATGAACAATGAGGTTCTCAGGTCACATATATCTCTCATGTGATGGCTATAACTTTAGGGATCCTCTCTATCCCCTAAAGTTTAATAATTCACTATAATCACTGACCTTAGGAAAGACCTACAGTTATTATTAAGGATATATTATAGAAAAATATCAGACACAAATATTAAAAACATGAAAGAAAAGATGCCTAAGACAATATTTGGTAGCTTCATCATATGGAAGAATTGGTCCTTTTGTTTTGTCTTGCTTTTTGGGTCACACCTGGTGACTCTTGGGGGTTACTCCTGGCTCTGCACTCAGGAATTACTCCTGGTCGTGCTCAGGGGCCGTGATGCTGGGGATTAAACCCAGGTTGGCCACTTGCAAGACAAAAGCATTCCCCACTGTGCTGTTGCTCTGGCCCCTAAATTGGTCTCTTTAATTATACTCAATCTTCAAATTTCCTCTCCTCCTTGAATATTGAGCTGATATCTCGCAGCCCAGTCTGAACCCTTGAGTAACATGGTTGGCTTTTCCGCATATTCCATCCCCATTCTGACTCATTTGATTAACACACATATCTAAAGACCCACCACTTGTCAACTTAAGATATTAAGGATTGCCATAAATGGAAGATACGCCTATCTCTTGGAAAAGTCATGATATTTAAAGTCTTCTTTTAAGAAACTAGGAAGTCTTTCAAATTCTTAACAGAATGTATGATGGTTATAAAAATTCAGATTTTCTTCACGATTGAATGTTTTCATATTTTTCATCTTTGGTTTTCTGATTCTATATTTAAGCAATTATTTCAACTATGTAATCCTATTTACTAATTCCCATTTCTTTCCTTTTGTTGTAGCTAAAATGTGTTTATATGTTCATTATGTTTTTAATTAAATATATATTTTAATAGGCTGATTTAATTCTTTTCTCATATCTATAGCTTATTACTTCCATGTTTTCACTTTTATTTTAATCATTTTTATTGTTTCATACTTGTCCATCTTTAATTCTGCATCTCATATTCTGTTAACTATTTTTAGGGGCTTAAAATTCATTGCCATTTGTCATTTTCACCTCAAGACTTCCTTATTTGTTTGATGATCTTTGATTATAAGTTCTAATTTAATCATCTTGGTGGGAATCATGAAGGCTTAAATTGTACATGTTTCCCACAGATCTTTGCTTTTAGGCCTTTTGTTCCACCACTAGCTGGAGAGATTGAAAGTAATTGTTTTATATTATATAATGCCTTTTATACTGTGGTGTTAAAAAGATAAATTATACCAAAGCATTTTAAATGAAACATTTTAAAAGTTTAAGATTCCATTCTTTAAGAAGAACTTCACTGACAATAAATAGTAAGGATTTAAGGAATGCTATAAAATAGCAAAAAAAAAAAAAAATTCTGTCCCAGTCAGACGGACCTAGGAAAGGACATAAACCCAATGTAAGTTAGGGAAGTTTGGGACAGAGAAAGAGTCACTTATCTTGGCTCAGAGGATCAATAGAAGCATAAGTTCCATCTATGGAGTTTTTAGGAATTGAAAATTATGGGTGCTTTTGCATCACGGGTCAACATAGTGATATTAAAGAGATACTGATTATATGTCATCGACTTTGAACTGAATTGTCTATGTCCCATTGTTGAAAAAGCCACTACAAGGTTTTAAAATTTTTTAATAACTATTTTATTATACCACCATGAGATATACAATTACAAAGATGTTCATATTTGGGTTTTGGTCATACAGTGTGTTCCAGTACCCATCCCCTCCACCAGTGCCCATCTCCCACCACTAATGTCCCTGGTTCCCTCCCCTCTCCCCAGCCCACCTCCATGGCAGGTTCTTTATTTCTTTCCCTTTCTCTCTTTTCTGTTGTCCTTCCCTTCCAGATTGCGGATTACAGAACATACATTAAAGGGTTGTCATGTGTATCTTTTTGCCTCTATTTAATGCTCAGTTCTATGTTGGTATTAGTACTTTCCACAATTGTTAGCACACTGTTCCATTTTCTGTTTTACCTAGCCTCTGACTCCCACATGTTTGTGATAATTTCCACCTTTGAAAAAACCTCCTAATACATGTTTCACTTGACCTTGGATATTGGTATCATAATATATACATATATATTTATGTCATGCAAATAAATGCAGTAATTCTATATCTGTCTCTCTCCTTCTGGCTAATTTCACTAAACATGATCTTCCCCATGTCCATCCATTTATAGGCAAATTTCATAACTTCATCTTTCCTAACAGCTGCATAGTATTCCATTGTGTAGATGTACTAAAGCTTCTTTATCCAGTCATCGATTCTAGGGTACTTTGGTTGTTTCCAGATTCTGGCTATTGTGAATAATGCTGCTATGAACATAAAAGTAGGGACGGTGTTTCTGCTGTGTATTTTTGGCTTCCCAGAATAGATTCCCAGGAGTGTTATTGCTGAGTCAAATGGGAGTTCAATTTCTAGTCTTTGTAGGACTAGAAATTAGTTAGGATATTGATATAATTAATTAGGAAGATTAATTAATTTTCTGAGAATTAATTTTCTGAGAATTAATGCAATATCTAGTCTTCACAAACTACGTGTGCATACTTTTATCAATTTTTCTTAAAAAGGAAGAAATCCTTAGATTATTTAGCATAGTAGTAGGAATCTTGAGAGTAAATAAATTTTCTTGTTTTTTTTTAGCAGAAGAGGCAACTGAGATTTTGCTACAAATTTCCTAAGAAAAATCTCAGTTGCCTCTTCTGCTAAAAAAAAAAATTATTTACTCTCAAGATTCCTACTATTATGCTAAATAATTTAAGGATTTCTTCTTTTTAAGAAAAATTGATAAACTACTGCACACGTAGTTTGTGAAGACTAGATATAGCACTAATTCTGAGGACAAATTTTATCTTTGCTGTCCTTTCTGTTGATAGCTTTAGATTTCAGGTTAAGACTAACATCTAAATTTAAATATTAACTTGAAAATACTTTAGCCCAAATGTATCTTCTCTATTAACTTCTGCAGGTTTAGCAAATATTAACTTGCTAATATTTTAGCCCAAATGTATCTTCTCTGTTAACCTCTGCAGTATGAAGTCGTACCACACACAATTCACCATTCACAATTTTAATGAGTATATGGTGCCCTCATAACATAAATACATTAACTCAAAACATTACATGCTTATCCCTAAGTACAATGGACAGGGATTGAAACAACCTCTCTGTCTAGCAACAGATAAATAGCTAAATAAAGTGTTAAAGAAATATATGCACATACAATGGAAAACTGCTCAGATATGAGAAAAGATAGTCTTTCCTTTTTGGTAAATGTGGATGGAACTCGGGAGTGTCATAGGAAGTCAGAGAGAGAAGGAAAAACTATCAGATAACCTCTCTCATATATGATATACAAAGAAAGAAACGGATAGGCAGTATCAAGTAGTAACGAACCCTTGGACCTTGACTAGAGAGTCAGTGTTGTGTAGTGATAAGAGAAACGACAGAGGCAGGGGAAGAGGTGGCCTCCATGTGACACAGGACAGAGCCATTTAGCATTTGGTGGCAAAGATGCAGTAACATTGTACATGAAAAGTATAACAAAGGCACTACTATAACCATGTTGCTCAGCTGCAATAAGACATCAAATATAAGGAAAATAAAAGAATAAATGTAGGGCCAGCAATTTCTGTTTATCGGTCTCAGCTTTATTTGACATGTGCCTGTTAATTTGGCTTCGTGGCATTGAGTCAGAGGTGATACTGTAAAATATTTGAAATAGTAAAGTGAAATGTTGAAAAATGAAAGAAACAGGAAGGATATAAATAGCAAACAATTTCCTTGCCCGGCCACCTATTGCTTCCCTTTTCCCTTATCAGTGATATGGATTCTCATGCACACTCTCAGAACTCCAGCCCTAATGAAGCCGTGTTTCTTCATTTTCAGGAGGCTTGTTACCAAGGAAATAGAAAGTAGGCCAAAAATATATATTATGCTCATTTGCAGAGACTTCGAGGAAACAGAGAAACTCACAACAATGACTGAACCACTCTGGCTTCTTATTTCCCAGATAAACATGCCTTGAGAGTCATCCTTCCAAGAATAGGAATTGCTTAAATAATATTTTCGAATTTACATAAACATAAGTTAAACGTACTTAGGCAAACCTTCTAAATGCTCATAATTCTCTTTCATTTAACTAAGGAGAAAAAAAGCTAGGCTAATTATTAAGTAAATGAATGGAAAGGTCATGGAATTGATGTTGTGAATTAAATTAATTTGAATGTCTTTAAGAGTTTATTTTGGGAATTATTTTTGTGTACTTCACTTGTATCACTTGTCATATGTCCATAAAATCATTTTCCTTGCACAGATGTTTTCCATTCATATCACTGAATCTGTTGTTTCAAGATTGCTAAAAAGTCCCCAGAACACAAGAGAGATTTTTTTTTAGTTTATTTTCCATCTTGTTAGGAATATTGGCAAGTGATTCTGTTAATGTGTGATGTGTACAAATGTTTCTGAGCTGGCCAACAAAGAAGGAAAGTGGAATTAAAAAATAAGGATGGAAGAAACACAGGTACAGGCATTTGACATATCCAGAAACATTACCTTATGACTGTACCGTGCAAATATCTTATCCATGCTCTCAGGATAGGGAAGTTAATTTGCAATTTCTGCTTTTAAATCATCCAGGCAGTATTTCTCACCACCATTAAATAAATTCTTTTAATCATACCAACAATATAAGATAAAAAAAGACAATATAATAAATAGAAGTGCAAGATGATTTATTTATTCAATAACAGAAAGCATATTTTATGTTGTGTTTTTTAGGGGAAAGTGAATTCATCCAATAGTACTTAGGACTTACTCCTGGCTCAAGTCAGAGATCAATCCTGGCAGTCTTGGGGGACCATATGGTGTCCCTCAGGGATTGAACACCAGGGATTGGACACCATGATTGAACCAGGGTCAGGTGCATGTAAGGTAAACTTCCAACACGCTGTGCTATCTCTCCATCCCAGAGTGCATACCTTCATCTAAAATGCAGATGCCAGATTTATTAACCCACTTGGATTAATCAGGGAGACTGCAAGTCAGGAAAACAATAGCAAGTAAGGGAACTGTGAGTCAGGTTTAAAAAATTGAATTGATTTTGATTATTATACTGTGGGAAATTTTGAGGAGATTTAAAGATTAACAATGACTATCACTATCTTCCTGTTCATCATCAATTTGCTTGAGCGGGCCCCAGTAACATCTCCATATGTCCTGTGTCATGCTAGTAGAGCCCAAGGGCATCTGCTCGCTCCAGGAACATAAAGAGCCTCAAACCATTATATTAGGTCATGGGAATGACATAACATAATTGTTACTGGTATTTGGCATATCAAATACGACACGGGCAGCTTGCCAGGCTTGACGCGCGGGTGGCATACTCTTGTAGTCACCTCTAAATACAGCATTTATTGATGAACCGCGCAGCTGTGGGCTGTGATAGGCTGGTCTGCCGGATGGACTTCTGACGAGAGGGAGATCCGGATGTGGAAAATGGAGGCCCTCATGGAGTGGGGGTTGTCTGGCTTGTTGCGAGGCTCTGCTGGGGTGGCAGGCCAGGGCTAGAACCCACCTTCCCTCCTGGGCACCTCGTGAGTGGCTGGGAACAGGGAGAGCTGGTAGCAGCTCTGCCCCATGTCTGTGAGTCTCCGGATCAGCATGTCTGGGTCAGATTGAAAAAAAAAAAAAGATTAGCAATAGAAAAATGAATTTTTTAACTTCTAAAGTATTATTCAGCATTTCCAAATAAATAACTTGCTTCTATAAAAAGCTGTTGGCTAGGACTGATGAGCACCTAGCAATTTCTTTCCAGATGTGAACAATATTTCATGAAGTAGAGATTTGTGGAGAACCACTCCCACTCTGTTCTTTTTCATGACAGATGAGTGATGTAGTGAGCTGCTCGTGTAACTGTTAGCTTCAACGAGACAATTGGAAAACGACCCTCTAGCACTTTTAGTTTAGACTAGTAGTCTAAACTACTATTACTATAACATTTTAATGTAATAGTAATTAAAATCAAATGACACTGAAACAAGGAAATGCTCTTAGATCAACAGAATAGAATTGAAATCCCAGAGGTAAGCCCTGAGTTCTATGAACAATCTCTTTATGATAAAAACATTAGGGAAGTGAAATGGAACACTTCAATAAATGTGTTGAAGTGTGACTGGATAGTCACGTGTAAAAAATTAAACCTGTATCACGTATTGTGTTCTTTGTGTATGCTCTTGGCTCTCTTGTCTTAAAAGCATTGGGGATGTGGCTTGCTGCTTATGTGTATTGTTGACAGGTGCCTGCAGAACACATTGTAGTGGAACATCTATAAAGGTTTCTAGATAAATGTTAACCAAGGAGTGAGGAGTCATTCAAAAGCATGTGAGACTCCAGAAAAGCAGAAAAAAGGACCAAGACTGTTACACATCTGTTGAATTTCATCTGTCTCTTTTCTCCATGTGAATTATCAGAATTTAAGAAATGATAAAAGTAAAAGGAGTAAATTTACAACTGTCATAGAACTTTATGACATGGGGCAGAGCACTCTCTGTGCCCAGCTGCTCACGAGGCGCCTGGGAGGGATGGCAGGTTCTAGCCCTGGCCTGCCACCCCAGCAGAGCCTCGCAAGAAGCCAGATGACCCCCCCACTCCATGAGGGCCGCCATTTTCCACATCCGGACTTCCCTTCATCAGAACTCCACCCAGCAGAAGAGCTGATTACAGCCTGGCTCACGTGGCTGCTTGCGCCTAGCGGTTCATCAATAAATGCTTGAGATCAGATGTGACTACAAGAGTATGCCACCCTCAAGTCAGAGCCTGGCAAGCTACCCGTGTCGTATTTGATATGCCAAATCACTTGATCTCTTGAATCCCGTTATTCATCGATTTGCTCGAGCGGCGCCAGTAACATTTCCATTGGACCCTATCACTTGCCAATGTAGCCCAATGGCATCTGGTTGATTAGGGTTAGGAAAATAAACATTTCTGTTACTGGATTTGGCATATCGAACACGCATCGGACAGCTTGCCAGGCTCCTGCCATGCAGGCGCTATATTCTCATTACTTTGTGGGGCTCTCTCCAAATACCAGTAACAATTATAGACCTCATTCCCATGACCTGATGGAATGGTTTGAGGCTCTTTATGTTCCTGGAGCAAGCAGATGCCCTTGGGCTACAATAGCATGTGACAGGACATGTGGCGATGTTACTGGTGCCTGCTCGAGCAAATTGATGATGAACGGGAAGACAGTGACAGTGATTGTGTATTATACATAAAGGTTAATTTCAAAGGATTAAAAACCTCAATAGCATGCCAGCAACTATAAAATACATCCAGAAAAACATTGGCAACATCTATAACCTCACAATCCATGCAGGAGGGTTCTGACTTCCCTGAGTTTTCACCAACATTTGGTATTGCCTTGTGGACATCAAGTGGTATCTTAATTTTGATTTTCATTTCCTTAGTAGCCAGTGATGTTGATTCTCTTTTCATGTGTCTAGTAATCAATTTTGTATCTTCTTTAGAGAAGTAGCTATGTAAGCCCTTTGACAGTTTAAAATTGAGTTGTTTATGTCTTTATATTAAGTGGGAAGCTTTTGAAAACATGTTTTGTTAGACAGTTGTGCATATGACTAAGTGTGACATAAGTCACTTGAATCCCACACTATTTTAAGCTAGTGCTGTCAATAAAAAACTAAATAGAAAAGAAGACAGCCCAAATAATAGACCTGAGTCAATAAGAGTTTCTCTTCATTATAATACAAATGTATCCCATCTCCACAGCAGAGCCTGGCAAGCTACCTGTGTCGTATTTGACATGACAAATACCAGTAACAATTATAGATATCATTCCCATGACCTGATGGAATGGTTTGAGGTTCTCTATGTTCCTTGAGCGGGATGATGCCCTTGGGATATCTCACATGTGACAGGACATATTGAAATGTTACTGCTGCCAGCTTGAGCAGATGGATGATATACGGGAAGACAGTGATACAGTGATGATACAAATAACAATTTCAAAAAATAATTTGTGGATTTAAGTTCTTTATGTGATGTCACTTATCACTTGTCTTCCCATTGTTCATTGATTTGCTCAAGCAGGCACCAGTAAGGTTTCCATTCATTGGGAATGAGGTCCATTATTGTTACTGTTGGGCATATCGAATACACCACAGGTAGCTTACCAGGCTCTGCCATGGTTCTGGGTTCATCCTAGGGGGCCCAGTTTTTTCTGGGCCCTCGAGGTATTTCAGGTGTGGCTGTGGTACCCAGCTGCATCAGCAGGTGGCAGATAGGGAGACAGGCTTGTCTATACCCAGGGCTCTTTTCTGTAGGTCCTGTACCGTTGATGGTCTGACATAGAGAAAGACTGGGCCCTCCCTTATCTGATGCATTGTTTGAAAATATTTTCCTATTATGTGGATTATCTTTGCACTTTCGTAATGGTGATATTATTGATATGTTCTTTTGATCTTGATGGTGTCCAGTTTATCTTTTTAATTTTTGAGAACTTCTGCTTTGAAACTGTGTCTTTACATTCATTTAGGTATTTAAGTTCTATTAATAATGATTTTAGTTTTTAGTATATAAATTTTCTTCATTTGATCATTCTAAAATCTAAGCAATATACTTTTTGAATACAATTGTAAATATAATTTTCCTAATTTAAATATTAAATATTTAAATATTTAAATATTACATATGATTGATTTTCATACATTGTTTATAAAAACCCATAATCTTGCTGAACTTGGTCATAGATTTTTAGAATAAGTTTATTTCATTCCTTTTAAAGGAAGATTTTAGGGGCTGGAATGATGGTTAGCAGGTAGGGTGTTTTCCTTTCAGGCAACCACACAGATTTGATCCCCTGCACCGGAATTGGTTCCACGAGTCTCCTAGGAGAGATCCCTGAGCACAAATCCAGAAGCCCTGATACCGCCTGTGAAGTCCCAGTGAAATAATGTTAAACTGTACCGTATTAACAACCAAAATCAAGCTACTCTACCACCTCCAAAGTGCCCACAAAGCTTCACCTCTGCCCTGGCTTCCCCAGGCCCCTCAGGGTTTCACTCTTTGGTAATTCAATCTTTATTCAAATTACTTTGGGAATCACAACTGGCTGTGCTGAGAATATAGGCCTGGCTCTGAGTTTAGTGATCAGTTCTGGATGGCTCAGAGAACTATGGGAAGCTGGGATCAAAGCCAGGTCATCTGTGCCCAAAGCAAGCGCCTTACTGCTTTATTATCTCTCCAGCCCTCACAATCACTTATTTGAAAAATCACGTCATCTATAAACAGTGATAGCTTTACTTCTTTCTTTCTGAGTTGGATGGTTTTATTTCTTTTCCTGTTGAAAGGTGCAGGCAAGAACAGATTAGATGGATTTTGATAAAATTCATGTATCCTGTCTCTGATAATATTTGTTTACTTTCACCTTCATATTTTGTTTCCTGAACTTTGTCTTTGCTCTTGGCCCTTCAGATAATGAAGATCAGTTCATCTAGCTACTGAAAGGCAACCTGGCCAGAGATTTCATGCAGTATCTGATAGGAACAAAACATAATGACACACGTTTTCCTGCTCATGTTCTCTTTCTACCTTGAAGATTAGGTAAAAACAAAGAATAGCTATTGTCTACTATGTGCAAGGCACGAATCTAGGAACATTAGGTTTGTGATTTTATTTAAGAAACAATACAAATCGGTGGAATAGGTGGTGAAAATATCTCTATTTAGGAAGGAAATTAAATCAATAGATATCAGCAAATTTACGTCAAACTGTGATTTGGAGACTGTAACTAAAGGAATGAGCAGATTGATAGAATTGTCTCCACCACTCCCCCGTGTTTTCCCCAGAGAAAACAGTGATATAAAACATACCAAGTGCCTTCCCATTGAAAAAGGATCTATTATTGTTGCAATCGATGTGAATCTGACTTAGCAGTGTTCACAAATATTATTATAACGTCCTTGAACACGCTGGCTTCTACATGCAAAGGGTAACTTGTGA
The DNA here is from genome assembly GCA_021461705.1 of Cryptotis parvus. Taxonomy (NCBI): domain Eukaryota; kingdom Metazoa; phylum Chordata; class Mammalia; order Eulipotyphla; family Soricidae; genus Cryptotis; species Cryptotis parvus. The sequence goes on along the minus strand of JAJIBD010038047.1, from coordinate 289,263 downwards.
TAAAAAATAAAAAATACTCCTGAAATTTCAGTAAAGTTTTTAAAACTCCCTATCATGCTTAAGTAATGACATTTTCATAGACATTAAACAAATTTTTTCTAAATTTATGCCTAGTTGATTTTTTTTAAGTGAAGCAAGGTAGTTTTTATCGAAAGAAACTTGCAAGGAAAGTTGTGAGGACAGGGAAATAGGAAAAATATGTGTTCAAGTGAGAACATAGGTTTCACCAGCATGGAAGTAAGCAAAGAAACAGAGACAAGCAAACAAGGTACTTGTTCAAGGGAGAACATGGGCTAGAAAAGCAAGATCACTTAGGATTTTTAAATGAAATTTTTTGCTACTAAGAGAAAGAGTAGAAATATTTTTATTTTATTTCAAATTCCAGTTGTGTTTTGATTGTATATATACCTATATAGGGTATATGTACATATATGTATCTATACATATATGTATATGCATATATGTATATGCATATATGTGTATATATTATACATTGATAAATGTGTGTATGTATATATGTACATATACATATGCACATATATGCATATACATATGTATATATGTATATGCACATATATATGTATATGTACACATATATAATATATAATATATATACACACATATAAGATTATATTTTTTATTGCTCTGTGCTTTTTGATTTTGGGATTTCACCGGCATTGTTCAATGATTACTTTCTCCCGGGATCATGCACTCTCAGAGCTGACACTCTTTTTTTTGGGGGGGTCACACCCAGCAATGCTTAGGGGTTACTCCTGGCTCTGCACTCAGGAATTACTCCTGGCGGTGCACGCAAGGCAAACACGCTACCCGCTGGGCTATCGCTTTGGCCCCTCAGAGCTGACACTCTTGCTATGTCCTTCTGGTTATCTCCTGACTCGAAAGGTGATTAACTCTTTCATCTCAGTGTCACACCCTGCAACATTGCTATACTAATTTTCATTCATTCTAAAAGTGGTTTTTAAAATCAAGTTTTGTTAAAATCACTGTGATTTACAAAGTTGTTCATTATACAGTTGTTTTAAACATTTAGTGTTCCAACATCACCAGAGTGACCTTCCCTCTACCAATATCCCAGTTTTCTCCCAAACCCAAACTTCCCCTTTGGCACACAACAGATTGATTTTATAATGCTCATTCCAACAAAACTTTAGGAAATGGCACACAGAATGATCAGAAAAAAAATTAGTGATTACCATATTATTTTTATCTATGTAATAATAAAATCATACCCATTTAATTCAATATAATAGCTGTATTTTATTTACATTTATATGTTTTTAATTCTGGAGTCTAAAGTATATTATAATAAATTTTACTTTATATTTAGATCTCAAATGATAATAATCCTGTCTCACCTAAAATTCGTGAACACTTTTAAAGCAATTTTGTGGTAATGTATTTTCGAGTTTATGAGAGGCCTAGGTATGTGGATTTTGCCCTTGCACTTTTATATAAACACTGTGGCTTTTAAAGTTGTTCATGATGATATGTTACAAACAGTCAGTATTTCAGCACCAGTCCCACCACCATTATTCTTTTCTCTGCCATTGTCTCCAACTTTCCCAACTACCCTTAAGCCTGCCCCCCTATAGGTGCCCTCAATAATTTATTTTGTATGGCTTGTTATAAATAATCTGCTAACAGAATTATCATAAAATAGATTTTGGACCACACCCAATGGTGCTTAGGGGTTAGTCCAGGCTCTGCACTCAGGAATCACACCTGCTCGATTTAGGGGACCCTATGAAATGCTGAGGATTAAACCTGAGTTGATTGAATGCAAGACAAGTGCCTACCTACTATACCATCACTCTGACCAGATTTCTAGGTTTATTTTTCCTTTTGTTGATTTTTTGGGGTTATCTACATAAACAGTCATGGCTGAGAATAATGGCAGCTAGCAGGCTTATTTACATACATTTAAATTTGTTTATCTATTATTTCTTGTTTTGTTACATTACAAAGTTAAATAGGAATGATAAGGAAATAGGGTAAAATCGTGGAAAGAATACAGGAGAGCTCTTTTGTTTATATTTTTAGGAACAGACTGTTTCTTACACAGTATTATTATCTGTATTATTATCTGGTATATAATAATAAAAAACTCTAGGGAAATCGCTTGGCCTGGAGTTGTCTGCTTTGGAAGATTATTGACTTTTTATTCAATTTCTTTGATGGGTGTTGGTCAACTCATTCTGTTTTTTCTTGTATCAATTTGGCTGTTTCACTTCATTTCACTTGTTTCACTTGTCTTCCTGTTCATCATCGATTTGCTCGAGCAGGCACCAGTAACATCTCCATATGTCCTGTCACATGCTCATAGAGCCCAAGGGCATCTGCTTGCTCCAGGAACATAAGGAGCCTCAAACCATTCCATCAGGTCATGGGAATGAGGTCTATAATTGTTACTGGTATTTGGCATATCAAATTCGACATGGGTAGCTTGCCAGTCTCTGCCATGCAGGTGATGGGTAGATTATATATTTAAAATGTAGATTACATATGGATTATATGTTTCAATTGATCTAGTTTGTCTAAGGTATCAAACTTAGGGGCACAGAATAGTTCAAATTATTCCTTTATCATACTTTTAATGCTCATGTAATCAGGAGTTATGATATCTCTAATATTTTATAGTAGGAGGAAAGACATTTAGGATATAAAAAACCTGGAATTTAGAATAATTTAATTGTTCATTTTAAAGAATATTATCAGTTCTCCAGTCAGCAAATATTTCTTGAACATTGACAATATATCGAAAATTACACTAGAATTAGATACTGAGTAAAAGATTAATGTACTATATGCAATGAATCTCCTTTATTCTATTGATAATGTGATAGTAAAAGATTTACAAATTGGATATACAAAAATGGTCAACACAATGAGATAATTCGTTATGATATAGACAATACCAAACACATCCACAACATCCGAATTCAAACTTAGACAACTCTGTGACATGTGTAATATCAAGCCTATTGAACAGATGTCAATACTAAATTTAGAGAAAATGAGTAATATCCAATTCTCATAGTCACTAATCACAAAAGTCAAAATTTAACCAAGTCTGACTTCAGAATATTGGCTAGGAAAACTCTGACATTACATTATATTTATATCCTAGTATGAACATTTTAAGCAGCAAAACTGATGCTTTCTTGAGAAAATCCTCAACTTTTCCCTATAAATATGAAACTCAAAAATAAGACTTTTCAAGTATAAAATAATTTGAACTATATAACAAGATGTACTTTTGTCTCATGTGCATTGATATTTTCAATTACTTAGAATGGTTAGAACTCTGGGAATACTTGCAGCAAATTCTTCTAAAGTTATTTAAAAAATGTGGGCTCTAATGTGACAGAAATAATTATTTTTGCATCACTTCAAAGTTCCCTATTATTTTCCTAATGTTTCCAAAATCATTTACACTGTTAAAGCAGCTGATTTTTTTTTTTTTTTGTCCATCATCTCTAGAGTTTCATCATACTGCTCATCCATGTTGTCCTGGACCAATAGGGCCTTTTTTAGAAAGTGATATTGTTGATGTATAGCTTTTGGCCAAGATAAATACTTACAGTGATTTTTATATTAATAGAAGCATACAGTTATAGTGAATGAGGATATTTTTCTTCGAATACTTTCTACTACTGATCTTTTTATGTTTTGAGTCACACTTGACAATGTTCAGGGGTTACTTCTGACTCTGCACACAGGAATTACTCCTGGCAAAGCTCTGAGGATCATATGGAATGCCCTCTGGTGACCGTATAGGATGCTGGAGATCTAACCCCTGGTTAGCCACTTGCAAAGTAAACATCCTACTATTGTACTATCACTCCATCCCCTCTACTGCTAATCTTAAAATGTGAAAATTCTGTTCAATTTAAAATTAATGCATAAAATTTCAAGTGCTTTTACCTTAACTTAGTTATCATCATAAACATTCAATACAGTTCTTAAAGACATCAGGAATATTTTCTTTTATTTTCTCTGAAGCTTCCTAAGAATTAATATTACCTCAAAAACATGATTGTAGGGGCCGGAGCGATAGCCCAGCGGTAGGGCGCTTGTCTTGCAGACGCCGGCCTGTGCCCGGCCCGGTTCGAACCCTGGCATCCCATATGGTCCCCCCGAGCACCGCCAGGAGTGATTCCTGAGTGCAGAGCCAGGAGAAACCCCTGAGCATTGCCGGGTGTGACCCAAAAAGGCAAAAAAAAAAAAAAACATGATTGTAATTTTAAAGCTGAATTTTATTTAAAAACATTTTTTTTCACATTAAATTGTACCCAGGGCTTATTCCTACTTCTTTGCTCAGGAAATCACTTCTGGCAGGGCTTGGGGAACTCTAAGAATGCCAGACATTTGATATGGCGGGTGTGTGCAAGGCAAGCACCCTACCCAGTGTGCTATCACTCTAGCTCCTAAAAAGCTGAACTTTAGAAAGGTGCTAAGGGCCAAAGATGTAACTTAGTAGTAAAGTGCATTCCTTGTGTATTTGAGGAGTCAATCTTATCCTCTCATTGTGACAATAAATAAATGTATTAATTAAATCAATTATCACTGTATCACTGTCTTACCGCTCAACATCGATTTGCTCGAGTGGGCACCAGTAACATCTCCATTTGTCCTGTCTTATGCTAGTAGAGCCCTAGGGCATCTGTTTGCTCCAGGAACATAAAGAGCTCTCAAACCATTCCATCAGGTGATGGGAATAAGGTCTATAATTGTTACTGTTATTTGGCATATCAAATATGACACGGGTAGCTTGCCAGGCTCTGCTGTGCGGGTTTCATACACTTGTAGTCACCTCTGATCTCAAGCATTTATTGATGAACCATGTGGGCCGCATGGCCACATGAGCTGGGCTGTGAAAAATCAATTAACGCATTTTATTGTCAAATCATTTACTTCATTAAAGAAACCCAAAGGAATACAGGTAACAGTTTTCTGAAAGCATCAACAAATAGATCACAGTCTGAGTAACTTACAAGAATTTAATCAGTTTATAGATATTATATTATGGTAGTGGAACCTGAAATATTGGTACCCAGAGAGTTCCAGTTATAAAGTATATGGCATGGTGTTGCACATTTTACATATGTTTGTGAAAGCTGAAGAAGTATAATTGTCTTCCAAATTCCTACTGTAGTTGATTATTTAAAGTCATAAATAAACTAATATGTAGAAAATCAGTTTCATATTACACTTGAAACAGCAAAATAAAAATATTTCTCAGGGCTGCCACATAAGTTTTAAAAAAAGACACTGGATATTGTATTTTCTAAAAAACCAAGATCATACCTCTGTAAAATCTGGCAAATTCTCTACTCTTACAAGATATGAGATAGGAACTTTAAGCCAAGGGAGTGTTGATCATCTAAAGGAATTGTGGTTAAAATAGTCTCTACTCCTGCAAAGAGCCCCAGAAGGATCCTTCTTTGCTATTAATCCTAAACAGTTGATTGACAGGCCTAGTTAACTTGGGAGCTTTGCTGTTTTATCAACTCGCAGCTTAATCTATTTACATGTTTTTAAGTCAGGGTTCATACTAATGAGATCTCTATTCTATATAAACACTGATGGAGGGTGTGGCAGTTACAGAAGTCACCTTGACTCTTAATGATAAACTTCTGATTTATTATACATCTACTAAGACTTCTATGTTTTCTAGATTGGGCACAGCTCCTCTTTATACCCACTGCACCCAGCATGGGACAGTTTAAATTTACCAGGAGACTCCCACCCTGGCTACGTTGAGACTATCATTAAAGATTATAGGAAGGATCATACTAGTTTGCCCTCAAGCAGGTGAGTGTGACCCTTTCAGCATACAGAGTACAAGATACTCAGAATCACCCTGGTGCAGATTAAAATAAGAAGGACCTTGTGGGTACCATCTAGATTACATGAAGCCCATGAAATTAGGATGTATTACTCTCCAGTGTTTTAGATAAGAGATAATCTTGGAAGAAGGGATTAGTCCTTGGTGTAATCCTTTGTTCAGACCTGTAGTAGGGTATAGCACCACCCTTCTATAGTCTTCTACTATCTAGAATCTGTTTAGGATTCTTTGTGCACAAGACCCTCCCTGTAGTAAGGATTACTTTGGTGTATATAAGGGGACTGACATGAGGTACTCTTCCCTTTTTTTTTTTGGTAGGGCTCTCTTGGGTGAGACCCTCTCTTTGGTGGGACTCCTTTTTGGGCAGGACTTGTCACTTTGGTGGGACTCTCTCTGGTGGAATCCTCTTTAGTGGGAGACTTGGGGTCTTGTGTATGGTCTAAATACTGACCAGTGATAGAGTTCTTTCATTATATTGGATTGCAGTGGTAAAGCTTTTAGTACTATTAAAAAGCCTTTTGAAACTGTGCCAAACTCGTGAGTTTTCATCAGTTCCCCTGGCGACCTCAGAGGTAGAAGAGAACTTCTGTTCTGATACTGCTAGGAACCCCAGAGGCCCCCAACACTAAGCAGCTGAGTTAGATGAGTTTAGCAAATCTGAAATTTGCTAAGTTGTGGATTTGAATAGACTGGTTTAAACTTGAACCTTCTAAGTGTCTATATATGCATACACTAAGAAATTATTTTTCTACATCCAAGTAAATGTTAAACTATACATGAATTAAAGGGAATGTTCTCTCTTTAGGTACTCTTATTTATCTGATTTGTATTTTCCAAATATTTTTAACCTGTTTTGTCAACACAGGCACCTCTATGTTCAATCTCTGGCACTGTACAAAAGAATAATTATAATAATAAATCAAATAAATAATAAATGTAAAGGGAAGTAGCTTATATAGATGCTGACATAGAATATAATATCTGTTCTTGCCTCAAGAGCTATTTCTGATAAAGAATTACAATGCAAAGAAACATATATATGCGATAGAAAGTTCAGCAAAAGAAAAGCACTGATTTTTCAACAAAACTTATGTGATTTATGTGAAACCTTGTTTTATGCTTTGGCAGGAGATATACTGAAATGAAGAGGAAAATAGACTTAAGACACTAAAAGTATTGTTTTTCACTTCCCCATATAACTCCGGAAAGGATAATGCTTTTTCTCTTTATTTTATAATGATTTGAGGAGAAGGGAGAAACATCTTGCTTAAAGCATGACTTAGGTAGAATTAATTTCAAAGACAGGTAGAATTAATGTGTTTATTTCATGTGTACCAAGTATAGCATGGAAGCCATGATCAGTATAAATAAGACAGAGACATGCACTGAAATAATAAGGGAAACATTTTGAAGAAATGTTGTAGTGGTAAGCTTCAGTAGATCACTACCACTTTATAAATATCCTAAGGGTAAAACCAATCTGGTGACACTGGAGAAGAGATCAAATCCAAATATATTAACACTAAACAATAAGTAAGAAAATATTAGACTTCAAAAAGGTATAGCTAAGATCAATTAGATATGGCTGGAGAAAATATCAAATTATGCATCACTGAGAAACTGAGGTGTGGTTTGTAAGAATGCCAATACTGTGAGCAAGAAAGGACAAAGGAAGAGAAAGATAGGGAGAGATAAAGAGAGAGAGAATGAAAGAGAGAGAGTAAGGATGAATTCTAGGTTAGAAATAAATGAAAGAAACATGTCAAAGATTAGAGAATTCAAATTGCTTTGACAGAAAGAGTTCTCAGGAGCACTGAAGTTGTGTTGGGTTCTGAGCTGCTAGTCTTAGGGTCCAGGACTTTCCTGCCACAAGACCTAAGGGCAGGACCCAGAAATGGGCCCTGCCGATATGGTTACACCCAAAACATCTGTGCTTATCTGAGCTAAGGTGAGGCAAATTGTTCCTGGCTTTCTAACCTCTGAACACTGGAATATGTAAATCAATGATGGTTATCTTGCAAATGTTATCTTGCAAATGCTAAATCTGAGACTGTCATTTGTTATGAAGATTGTTATCTGTTACAATAGTCCAGGAGCATGCAAATGCCCTGTGATGTGTGCTTGTACCCTGTTGCAGGACTCCTAAGGGCCGCTGCATCTGCTCTGGATTGCCTCCCGCAGATCACTCCGTAGATAAGGGGGTAGTCTAAATGTGGCAGTTTATCCGACCATGTATGCTGTACTAGCTGGTATAAATATTCTCCCATGCTATCACAATCATCGTGGGAGTAGCTAGATCTTACCAGCATATTAGCCTGGCCACGTAAGGACACCTAAGTAATTAGACCAGAGAGAAATGCTGTTTGCTTCCAAACAAACAAGCATGGCTCCCTGATAAAATATAAAACTACAATGAAGTAGAGGAGACTTGTGAAGGCTTGGAGAAATATTTAACTGGCATTGGTGTTGATCTTTGGTACAGTGACCTGCCATCTCAGAAACCCCTTCTCTACATTTCAAAGGCATTCCAGCTCAAAACATTAGCACAGTAAAGGCCCTAGGTGAGATGCAGGGAGGGGGCTACCAGAGGGCATTGGACCCTCCCCTGCTTCCCATAACAATGGGAGGAAGGTCTGAGTTGCGGGGGTATAAACTAGCCGGTTCCCGCTCTCCCAGGCTTCTTCTTCCCGGTGGAATCTCGCCTTGTAAGCGCTTTTCCCCTTGGAAGTTATACACGTGGTGGTCGCCATCTTGGCCTACACGTGGCTGGGGTTCCAGCCTGGAATCCTAAGCATCGGGTTTTTCCTTTTGCTGATTTGTATGCCTGAACCTGTGAAAAGTAAAGTCTTTTAAAACCTCATCGGATCCCTGAGTGTTCATCCATTCCTCGCCGGCCCGGAGGTAGAAGGGAACTTCGCTTCCCCGGCACTGTCGGGGACCCCGCGGGGCGCCCGACAGTACCCCTCCACCCAAATATTGTGTAAAAGGCTTAAACTGTGCTCAGTAAATGGAGTGCTGCTATCCAGAACTCCCCGCTGCATCAGTGTCATTCATTCATTCATTCTTTCTTTCCTTTCTCAGCAGCAGTGGCAAGGCAGAGTTTCTCCCAAGTCCACCCCTCTCCTTTTTCGCAGGGATGAAGTCTGGCAAGATCTAGGTCTTCCTCATTTGTGCCGGGGCTGCTGGCCAGGGTCCCTGACAAAGTTGTTGGAATGTAAAGACCTGGAGGTGAATTTTGTGGTTTAGTATTGAAGGATTTTGCAGCATAGAGCCTCTGGAAGTTTTGGTGGCAGGTGCTTTTGTATTATTTCTCAGGATAGAGTGAATGAGTAGACTAGAAAATGTGGATCTAAGTTGCCTGCTCTTATCTTGCACCCTATAAAATGAAAGTGCTATTTGGTTTGTCAACTAAAAGCAGCAGAAGAACGGGGTTAAGTATGAATCTCTGGTTGAAGTTCAAAGGAGAAGAGAACATTCTGGGGAAATCAGTTTGATGGTGATCACTCATTGCAGATGGCGACTTTCATTACCCCCTGCCTGTATCACAACAGAGCCTGGATTTCCATCAGGTATGGGTATAGTTAAGGCATTTGTCAACCTCCTTGCCTTTGGAAGTGATACAACCTGAGTTTTGTGCAGTGAGATCTATGTGCCAAATTATTGGAAGGGACAGATTCACTCTTTTCAATTATTTCCCGTTAGCTTAAAAAGCTATGTGATGGCAGAAGTCCCACCCCAATCCTGCTCCTGAGAGAGCTATTAAAAATGGTAAAATGGGGCCGGAGCGATAGCCCAGCAGATAGGGCGTTTGCCTTGCATGCGGCCGCCCATGCCAGCCCGGATTCGATCCCTGGCATCCCATATGGTCCCCCGAGCACCGCCAGGAGTAATTCCTGAGTGCAGAGCCAGGAGTAACCCCTGAGCATTGCCAGGTGTGACCCAAAAAAAAAAAAAAAAGAAAAGAAAATGGTAAAATGGTAAAATATGTGCCACTTATGGTAGAAGAAAGTAAAAGTAGATACACAGTCCCTAATCACTGTAAGGGGCTGCCCACCAACTTATACACTAATCACAGAACTTTTTTTGCATGTGAGACAAGTTTATCTAATTTAGCACATTCTTAATTTATATTATTGATTTATTATTTATCTACAGTGTCAAATTTCAGGGACATAGCTTCATACATATAGCTATATTACACTATAGAAACCACCAGAATTCCAGTGCCAACTCACCAACATAAATAATACCCCCTTTCATTTGTTCTGATCACCTCCATCATTTTCACCAAAGCTAGGAGTTAGCTTTTGTTGTGTTATATCATGTTTTGAGGAATATTGTGCTTTTGTTTGTGTTTTAGTAAGAATATTGGAATTCTTTGATAAGAAACTTGTTCCTACCCAAGACAATAACAAAGTAAAAACAGATGAAAATGAATTACTGGTGTCAGTTGGGGGAAGTCTGGTTAATAGCTGCTGATGCTTTTTTTCCCCTCACTGTGGTGTTGTCATTCTGGCATCTTGGCAGTGAGTGATGTTATATTAAGCAATATTCTAAATATTTTGTCATGAATTCTTTGTTTTTTCAACAAACCATATAGGTAGTTGAATGGAATTCCTGGGAATCTCAGACAGATTTTGTAGGACACTTGCTGGGGAGGGTTCTTAGGATAATATCAGTGAAAGGCAGAAGGAAAAAAAGGTAGATAAGACAAAAGAAGAAGTGAAGTGGTCATACAGTCTAAACAAAGACCTTCCGAGGACATACTAGAAATGATATTGCTTTCAAAACTATTCAGATTTGGAGTAAGGAGATAAGTGTTAAGTATTTACATTCTCAGTCATTTTATGAAAATCTGCTTTAAAATATGTGACCTTAAGTGTAGTATGGAATCAAAAGAGAGAAAGACAGAGAGAGAGAAATAGAGAGAAAGAGAGAGAGATGACAAGTGAAAGTCATCTCTCAGAAACATGCCCACTAGACAGAATAAGTTGTACATTCCTGAAATGAAATCTGGGCAGTTCATCTGAGCATCTGTCACAGTAAGCAAGGGCTTAAAAAAAAAGAACATTTAAGAGACTATTGCAAAAATCCATGCAAGAAACTGGGGTGACAGAAGGAGTTATGAAAAATGACTAGAGTTCTTGGAAATATTGTCAGACTCATTTCCAAAAGATGCCGAGAGATAAAATATGTGACTGTACCAAAATAAGACTACAAAGCATAATGACAAAAATTTCAACTGGGCAATGGGAAGGATAGGATTACATTCCAGTTCTCACCATGATGTATTTCTTATAACAGTTTGGAACTAAAGGAGGAAGCCTCAGTTTCCCTTGCTGACCTGAGAGAAGCCTCAGTTTCCCCTTGCCAACCTGAGAGAAGCCCACAGTTTCTCCTTGTCAGCAGCTCCAGTTCTCCCATTAACCTACCCTGCCTCATCCTAAGGCCCTATCTCTAACATTCCTGACTTTCCCAGAATCATACAATTCTCTTTGGAACCAGGAGTCACAAAACTAAGATAACAAACAATACCTGAGGTAGATAGCCAGAAAGACCCAAACCAGTCAGACCACCTGAATATTTCTGGCATTCTCTTTAATACTTGGTTGATATCAATGCAAGAGACCTTTAAAAGAGCATACACAAAATCACTTACTTTAACTTAGTCCTATACTAAGTTCCTCCCCGAAAGGGGAGCTCTTTTCCTTTCTCCTCTACTTTCCAATAAACTTTCCTACTTTCTTATTCTGAGTCTGAGCATCTTTATTATTCAATATTTTCATTCTTGAAAATATTGAAGTACCTGGGAATCGTGATCGAACAGAGACCTGCTGCCGCTGCTTCTGCCTCGCCTGCATCAGAACCACTTTTGTATTATAAACTATGGAAGTTCTTCAGGGCTTACTTCCTAGATGGAAACCCAGGAGAAGAGAGTTAGTAGGACCTATTATCCACCTCTTTGCTGCAGTTGGTGTTGAAGTGGAAAATAACACTTCTGATGGGTGGAATTCTGATGAGAGGGAGGCCGGATGTGGAAAATGGAGGCCCTCATGGTGTGGGGGTCCTTTGGCTTCTTGCGAGGTCCTGCTGGGGTGGAGGGCCAGGTCTAGGACCCCCCAGCAGAGCGGAACCAATCACGTTCTAGAATATATTCACTTGACCACTTGACATCCCGTTATTCATTGATTTGCTTGAGCGGGTGCCAATAATATTTCCATTTGACCCTGTCACATGCCAGTGTAGCCAGTGGCATCTGGTTGCTTCAGGAATACAAAGAGCCTCAAACTGTTAATTCAGGGTCTTGATGAAGAAGTTTGACCATTTTGTAGGTGGGCAGCCATGTGATATTTTGACATCCCGTGGGATCTAGGAATATATTACAATCCATGTGTAAGAAAGGGAAGCGAGGAAAGAACGAGAGAGAGAGAGAGAGAGAGAGAGAGAGAGAGAGAGAGAGAAAGGAGGTAAAGAACCTGCCATGGAGGGGGCTGGGGGAAAGGGGAGGGAGGTGGGGACATTGGAGATAGGCAGGAGTGGAGGGATGGGTGTTGGAACACTGTAGAACCAAAACTCAAACATTAACATCTTGCAATTATATATCTAATAGTGGTATAATAAAATAATTTTTTAAAAAAGAAGTCTGAAGGAGCAATGGGTCAAATTTTTTCCCAGGTCACAGGAGGTACTAAGATTCACTTGAGTCTTTCCTTTTTGGTCTAACTCATTTCTAATGCTTTGGAAATGTTACATAACCAGCAGTGCATCAGTCTACTGTGACATGAATTATTTTTAAATATGAATTGCTGTTTTTTCCTAATTCCTGTTTCTATTTTTTTGGGGGTGGGGTCACATTCATTGGTGCTCAGGGTCTGTCCCAAGGATCAAACCTTGGGGATAATATGGGGTGTTCATGGGATTATATGGGGTGTCAGTGATAGGCTTCAGATTGATCATGTGGAAGACAAGTGTCCTACCAGTTGTACTATCATACTCTGGTCCAGAAATCCTGTTTTTCTTTAAAAAAATTTCTTTGAGGCAGCATTTGTTTATAGACTACAAATATTCATATGTTTTAGATATTATAGTGTTATTATACCACAGCTACCATCTAAGTATCAATATTTTGATAGAATGACTGAATATAATGAAAAATTGCAATTTTGTAATATAAGTTTGTGATGAAATATTACAAAATTGGAAAAAAATAGTTTACACAAGGAACAGGGGGATAAAGTGACAGTGAAAGGAGGGAGAATCCTTAGGGAAGCAGAGCCCAGCTTCTTATCCTCAAGATTTAGTAATAATCAAACCCCCAAAATTTTATATTTTCCTCTTTTTGTTATATTCATGGATAGCTGTTTTTCCATATTTGTTGAAAATAAAATACTACTTTTGGATAAAGTGAGTTCTGCTTTTATAAAATTGAGAATGAAATATCAATATCTGAGCAGGAAAGCAAAAATATTTTTTCATTTACATGACTTTTTCTTTGTTCTGTTTTTTAGAAACCATTCAATGAGAGTTCAAAAAATTGAGACATAGGACTTAAAATGTCTTATGATTTCTGTTGTGCTTAAAATGTAAATGGGCTATCAAGAAGTTGCAGGATGCTTCAAAATTTTAAGGAATTCATCCCCTGCAATTCACCTTACTCCCCTGTGGGTAAGAGATGAGGATGGAGATTGTTTAAACAATATGCTGAGTATATTAGGTTTTGTGACAGGAGACAGCAGTAAAATACATTGAAATGAGAATTGGAGTTAGGATGTTTGTTTTCTTTACCATTCACTATAAAAATTGATTATTCCATCAGAAGTGCAGATTTTAAGTTCCTTGATGCTAACTAAATTATTTCTTATGATTTGTGGATGACAGGAAGTATAAAAACAATATTTCACAAAGATGAGTACCTATACTGGGCACTTTTTCTATATGATTTATTTTTAAAATTATGATCCTCTTGGTCTATCATATGAGAACAGTGCTTATGGCTATGTGTCCCTTTATTCTTTAACTTCCTTTGATTGTTGGAAGAGAGAATCCAAGGGGCAAGATTAGTTTGGATTAACAAAGATTTTTTTGCTTGCTATCCTCTTCTCCATAGCACATTGTTCTATTTTATAATGAGTTTGCAGATTTCTTATGTGTCATTAGGGGGTCAATCCAAATACTTAGTTTTCTCATTCTCCTTTTTTCCTTTCTTTTGCCTGGAGCTAGGAGAAAGAGCATGGATAGAAAAGGCATCTCTAAGACCATGAATTTGTAAGAGAAAATCTTCTTTAGAGATCTATAGTTTTCAAGTAGGTAGTCAAAGACTTGTTCATAAAATGAATTGACAAAATATTTTAATTTATTTTTCTTTTCTGCTTTCCATTTGGGGAAATGAATATCCTATTTTACATTCAATTAAACATAAAATTGCAATTTTTGTTAAATCACCTCTGAAAGAGTTGGCCACCCGATGGGGTGACTGACTGGGAGCCTCGGGACGCAGCACCTATCAAGGAAAACTCTGAGAGACCGGGTCCTATGCTAGAGCAAGGGTTTTATTAATAAGCGAGTATACTCGGGCCCATAGCATGACCCCAAGCGGTCAGTGGCTAAGAGCGCTGAGCCCTTCCAGGGAGGATCTTTTAAGAGATAGTTCCCGTCACTACAGAAAAGCCCGTGCATAAACATCCAATAGATTTAAAATATTACATCAATGTCTGCGAGCAGGCAGCCAATCACTTTGTACCAAGTAACCATCCCCCACCAATCAGATTATTCTTAATATTTCTTTCTATATTTGGTGTGGCTAGATACACGTGTGGGATTATGGGTCAGCAACGGCTATGCGTATGTGCAGGTATGCGATTCAGGCAATTCAGGCCAGATAGCAGGTCCTGGGCGGGGTCTCATAACCTCTAACAGGAATTTGTTCTGGGCCTTTTGTAGATAACAGGATGAAAAGGTTACTTCAAGATGAAAAGGACACTCAGGCTCTAAATTGGTAACTTTCCATGAGTAGGCCTGCCCTGGTTGGGAAAGGGGGGCGGGGTTTCTCCCTTCTTTCACCTCTTATAAAAGGTAGTGTGTAAGTAACTTTAAATTGTTTAAGCACTACTTTCATGAATATTCATACATCTTAGAGTTTGAAGACACAATAGGATTCTATGATTTCTGAAACTGGAAGAAAACGAGATTAAGGGATCTGCTAATTGCTGAGTGATAGATTTTTAGAACTGATGTTTATATATCTGAGAAGTATAACATTTAAAGTAAAAGTTTATCTTCACAGCTAAATTATATACTCAAGATTAAAGTGGATCTAGTAATTTTGCTTTCAGATCTATAATTTTGTGCTCAAATTCCAAATCCCCTTTTGGAGGGTTGGCCCCACATCTGCAATACACATTTTCCTATTTGAAAATGCAGGGAGATACTCCTGAAGCAAGAATTCTGCAATTTGACATGTTTGAAAACTTGGTTTTTTGTGTTCTTTCTTCAGAATTTACTACGTTATGACTCAGAGAATCCTTTTATTTTGATTTATAAAATAACACTTAACCTGACATTTCCCACACAAGAACACTTGTCCAAATAGCATCTTAGTATCTGTTAGCATTCCATAGCAGTCTTGAGGAAACACGAGTGAAGGTCTTTGTCATTTGAGGTACTTTGCTCAAGCCTCATGCAGCCAGGGCCAGGCTCACCCTTTAGGATGAGTCCACACTGATGCTGGTATTTCAGTGTTCAGGAGCTTTCATTGTTTTCTGCTTTTTTGTTTTTCATACTAAGACTAGGTAGGAGCTCTTTCTCTGCTATTCCATAACAAAAGCCACACGGGCTGTCTCCATTCTTTTAGGAATTCTGCTCCTTTCTCTGACTCTTCCTGCTCTTGGAACCAGGAGTGGTGCTGAGCCTGCTAGCAGATTTCCTTCTTGCTTGCTTTTCTGTTCATTGCTTGCCATTTAGAACACCGATAGACTGAATTTCTTCTATTTACACTAAGTTCTAATGATTGAGTGAACGTTATTCATTAGGAAACATATGTTGAATGCCTGCTCTGTTTCAGATGCTTTTCTAGAAGCAACATATAACAGGGGACATATTAGATAATCCCTCTGTTTTAGTAGGGCTGATATTGGGTTCATATTCAACCAAGTCATATTCAATGAATAATATGGATAGAAATAAAGCAAAGCAAAAGTGTTGCAAACCTAGAGTGACAGAACGTTTGACAAATTTTGACGGTGTGGTATAATTGAAATTTTCTTTATGAGACTCTGAGCTTCAGTCCAACTGTCTAGAGCTGTTTCTCTGGTGAGCTGATAAGAATAATAATGTCAATTATATTTTTAAGAAGTCAGTTGGTGATAGGACATAATGTCACATTGATAAATTTGCACCTGAAGTAGATGTTTCAGATAAACTTTATTTAATTTTGGGGGTCACACCTGGCGATGCTCAGGGGTTACTCCTGATTCTGCACACAGGAATTACTCCTTGTAGTGTTCGGGGACCATACCAGGGACCATACCAGGGATCGAACCCCAGTCGGCCACGTGCAAGGCAAACACCCTACCCACTATGCTATCACTCTGGCCCCCCAAATAAACTATAAAGTATCTGAAAGAAGTATTATGCTTTGAGCTTCTCTGAGCCTGTGAATTTTATCCTTGGTATTGATATGTCAGTTATCAATGTAAGCTATCCTTACAGATTTATTGTAAGACTTACAGAGACACTTAAGGGCAGATTGGTCTATAGCAACCAACTTAGTTCTCTTCTTAATACCCCAGTATGGACTGAGAAGCAGAGCAGCTGCAAGGTTCTCCAACTGTACAATAAGAAAACTGAAATTATTATTTGTCAATTTCAACTTCATTCCTGTCAAATAATTTTATTAAACCAATTTTTCATACTGTGCCCTATTTTGTATTTTTTGTATTGTGTGCTTTGCAAAAAACTGATTCATAGTTTCAAGGCAAAATGTCTCCTCTAATCTTTTATTGAAATTTCTTAGAAAACAAGGAGTATGTTAGAGAAGCAGTTTAAGCTATTTTTTATTTTACCTGCTTTAATTCCTTTACTTTAAACCTAAATTTATTTCCTACAGCCACTGTGAGTCATTGAACTTTGCTATTTCTAATCAGAAGAATCATTATTCTAGAAACATGTCTAGCTTTATAGTGAAAATAACTCAAACTGCACACATTTAATTTTTTTTTTCTCAAAGAGCCCAGCAGTGGGCAGTAAAAAAAATTTACCAAAGGTTTACCTCATTTTTATAAATATTTAAGAACTATTAGGGCTAGTGCACTTAGCAGGAAGCTGTAATTATTCTAGACAATGATTCACATATTAAACTCCCTTCCTTTCCTCCTTTTCTCCCTCATTAACTCCCTCCCTTTATTTGTCCCTCCCTCCCTTTCTTCCTTCAGAGATAATTTAGAGGAAGTTTGAAAATTTTTAGTTCTAAAGGCTCCTCTTGTTAGATTAGCTGTTTTCAACTTTTATTAAGTTGTGCTTATGTTTACCTATTGTGCCAGTGTTATAATCTCAGATATGTATATTTACCTTATTTGGTATTACATGTCTGTTCTTTATATATAACTTTAATAAACAGAATCAATTTTTAATTAGCTAAAATATTATATGAGTGAGATTCTGTATGAACCCTTAGACTCTCGTCTAGATGTAATAATTTATGAGGTTATAGATAATCATTGCACTTGAAGGGAGAAATCCAAGTCAAAAGTTGAAATTTACTAGTGTTTGGCAGCAAAGGAGTTTCACAGCTTCCTAGTTAAAGATAGGGTTTTTTTAGACAGGTATAATGGGAATCAACATTTTGAAAATGTTTTCAATCATTTAATTCAATTTTTATTAAGTATAATTTTAAATACTACTTCTTAGGTGATATTTATGTTGGCACTAAACAAAAAATTTATCCTAATATAATAGAAAATGTATTGTTAGGTGACATATTTACAGGAAGGTAAGTGCATAGAAAAAATTTCTATTATACATACACATATGTGTACACACACATATATATGAGAGTAATAGAATTTATATTTGATTATTGTCTTTTTCTAACAAGGAAAAGTCATTAAATATACAGATATTCACATGTGTTTCTCTGTCTCTTCAAACAAGTCTCAAATGCAAAGGGCTAGATGGCATTTTATGGGAAATACAGGGATTGTATAAGTGGTACTACTACTTTTATTTCAACAGATCATACAATAATAAATAGTGAAGATATTTAAATTATAGTTTTGATTATAAGTATTTTCCTGACATGTAGGAAATGTGAAGCTTATCTTGATGGTAAAAGATTAAGACTTTTCAGGCCAGTTTTCTGCTAGTCACCAGAGAGGTGGTTTGGGATAACTTGCCCAATGAAGTCCTGGTTGGGCAATTTACTTTTGGTCATAAGAATTGTAAACCTGGGGCCGGAGGCGATAGCCTAGCAGGTAGGGCATTTGCCTTGCACGCGGCCTGCCTATGCTGGCCCGGTTCGATCCCCAGCATCCCATATGGTCCCCTGAGTGCCGCCAGGAGTGATTCCTGAGTGCAGAGCCAGGAGAAACCCCTGAGTGTCACTGGGTAAGACCCCACCCCCATAAAAAGAATTGTAAACCTAGTGACACATGTCAGGTCAAATTTTGCTCTTCCATATAAACATCAGTATTACCAAACAAATGAAAAGCTTATATATGACTTATGAGATACCCATCCATAATATCTCTTAAACAAATTACTAAAGATTACTGATCTTCATTCTCACTTTTTTATGTTAGACTCTGGGAAAGTTGTGCAGCAGGACTATTCAATTCAAGATAACAGGAATTTAACAAGTTGTAATTCACAAACTATGCTAAATTGGATGTTAAGACTTCTGATATATTTTCCTCTAGTTTGAAACAGTATTGGATATTAACCCAAGTGTTTAAGGCTTCATCAATGAATTGCCCCTTCCCCCCAGAGAAGTCTACTGTGCTCTCAAATGCTAAGGGCTAGATGGCATTTTATGGGGACAAATAATCCCATCAGTTTAACTTTAACCTTTCCTTTGTACTTTACCACTCATTATTTGCTACTAAATTCCCCAAGTTAGGCTTGGTTACTTATGAATTCAAGCCTTCTGGTGCTTTGGATGCTGCATTTGTTGTGAATTATTTGTTTTTCTCTTCTTCTATAACATTTTCATATTTTATTATAGAGCAATGTTCTTTGCTTAAGCACAGAAAGACTGTTAATGATATGCTCCTAATATTGGGGAGTTAATTGACTCTGTAATATATCTACTGCTGGGCATCCGATGCCTTAACTACTAGCCTCAGACCTCAGTTGCTGTAGTTCCTAACACCCCAAAAGGCGTGTTCCACAGATGGATCTCTGCATGGACCCTGGACAAGCAGTAAAGCTACAATGGCTTTGATATAAGACAGTGTAGAAATCACAAAGCATGGCCTTGGTCAAATGACCTAAGAGACGGAACCTAAAAGACAGGAGAAGCTAAAGTGGTCTGAGGATTTAGTCTAGGATTTATGCTAAAAGCCAGCTACCTTTAGACCTTTGCCCTTAGAGCTCAGAGAACTAAAGCTTTGGAATCTATATTCCAAAATATACTGTGTTTACCCACTTGATCACTTGATCACTTGACATCCCGTTATTCATTGATTTGCTCGAGCGGGCACCAGTAACATTTCCATTTGACCTTGTCATGTGCCATTGTAGCCCAATGGCATTTGGTTGCTTCAGGAATACGAAGAGCCTCAAACCATTCCTTCAGGTTCTTGATAAAGAAGTATGACCATCTTGTAGGTAGGCGGCCACGTGATCTTTTGATGTCCTGTGGAATCCACTCGGTAACGGCTCCAACTGCAAATAGTCACTTGATCACTTGATCACTTGAATCCCATTATTCATCAATTTGCTCGAGCGGGTGCCAGTAACATTTCCATTGGACCCTATCACGTGCCAATGTAGCCCAATGGCATCTGGTTGATGCCACTGGGCATCAACTACAAATAGTAGTGAGAATAATCTTGATTGTCTGATGTGCACTAGTGTTGCAGGACATCTAAAAACCTAAAAGCCTCTGCATCTGCCATGAATTGCCTCCTGTAGGTCACTTCATAGATAGGGGGGGCAGTTTAAATGTGGCAGTTTACCTGACCATGTATTCTGTACTGGCTGGTATAAATATTTTCTCATGCTACCACAATCATTGTGGGACTAGCTAGATCTTACCAGCATATTTGCCTGGCCACGTTGGATCTCTAAGTAATTAGACCAGAGAGAGATGCTGTTTGCCTCCAAGCAAGCAAGCATGGCTCCCTGATAACTCAAAGGCAACTAAAATACAAAACTACTGTGAAGTAGACAAGACTCTTGTGAAGGCTTGGAGAAATATTTAACTGGCATTAGTATAGTCTTTGGTACAGAGACATGCAATCTCAGAAACCCCCTTTTCTACCCTATAAAAGCATTTCCAGGCAGATCTTGGCTCAAAACATTAGCATATAAAAGGGTCTAGGTGAGGTGCTGGGAGAAATTACCTAAGGGCATTTGACCCTCCCTGCTTCCCATAATAGTGGAATGTCTGAGTTGCAGGGGTATAAAACTAGGCACTTCCTCTCTCTCTCTTTTTGGGGCTCTCTTTTTGGGCTCGCACTCTTCTTGGGAGTCTTGTCTTTGTCTCCTCTTTACAGGTCCTTAACACGTGCTGGCCACCATCTTGGCCTACATGTGTCTGGGGTTCTAGCCGGGGATCCTAAGCACAGGGATTTTCCTATTGCTGATTTGTATGCCTGAACCTGTAATAAGTAAAGCATTTTAAAACCTCGTCAGATTCCTTAGTTATCATCCATTCCCGCCAGTTTCGGAGGTAGACAGAAACTTCGCTTCCCGGTACTGTTGGGGACCCCAGCGGCATCCCCGATACACTAGTGTCTCGGAAGGAGAAAATACAGGTGGAATGACACCCCTGATGGATTTCTCAGTGTAGCTTCTAGACAAAATGTCAACTTGAGTTAATCACCCAAAAGAATTAACATTTTATCTCCATAAATGATCCAACATGCCTAGTGCAGTCCTATACCTGGAGCCCACTTAGATTTCAGTTGTTTGGTTCTCAGATACAGTTGTTTAGTTTTAAATAAACTGGCCATTGACCATCAGTCATGCATGGTCCCTAGCTCCACATCTCCAGATGATTCGTATCAAGGGACCCCTTATATACTGCATCCCACGTTCCTCACAGCTGTCCCTGGGTGGGCCCACACCACTGATTCCTCACAATACACATCATCTTAAAACATTAACTTCATGTTTAATGATGATTGATGTATCTAGGAGCTGCGAATGCATTCTTGTCATGCCACTATTTAGGGAGCTTCAATATACAGCTGTTTGATATAATACAAGTTAACACCTGTCTTGAAACCTTTAGACTGTAATTTGAGTATTTACTAGGTAATCTGTAAGGCTCTGCTCTCAGTGTAATGAGCCTTCCTGGTTTCTTAGGTACAGTTATGGTTTATTGTACTAATTTGTGTGCAGGAATCACATAACATACCCGTCTATGTGAGTGGAGTAATGATAGGTTACTCATGATTCCCAGGGACTTTGCTGAGTGCATGTAATTAATAAGTTGCATTTTAGGAAAGTGTCCAAACAAGGAACTGGAATGACCTATACTTTTCCCTCGCTATTTCCAAAACTAGAGCATCTGCTTTTCTGACTATCTGGTAAGTACCCACATAATCCTATCGTATATCATTGTCCTTCTTGTGTTTGTTCTGAGTTAACAGTGGCTTTCTTGATAGTGATGACCTTGGCTTCTTTGTGCAGTGCCTGATAACAAACCATACATACACCTGAATTTCTTTCAAGGAGTTGCTGGCATTTCTCCTTGACTTGTATGTGACACCTCCACTGGTGAGCAAGTTTGAGCTCTGAGATGTGTTCTCTTGCCAGTATCCACTGGTTGACTTCACTTCAGTCATGTACGGAGGTGTTAGTTTTTTACCTCATGCGCATGCTGATTTAGTTTCTTTAATTCTTGCTTTTGAAGGTTTACATTCCAAAAGTATTTAATCCAGTGGTAAGGTAGAACTTGACTATGAATGTTATCTTCACAGAAATAGATAACACCTAAAAAAGAATTTAGAATAAAGAAAAGTATTCCCTTACCCCAAAATCTCTAAACTAGGAGTTTCAAATCATTTTGGAAACTAATAACAGCTATATAACTTCTTGCCCAAATATACTGCACACACAGAGAAATTATAGCATACATTTTTAGTCACTCTTTTCTGAAGTTTAGCTTATGGATAGATCAGTGATATGCACTAAACCCACATTAACATCCTTCTTCAACACTTATTTTTTATTTCTGTTTTCAGGATATTAGCAGATAAGGAGTTTTGGGAACAGAGAGGCAATACAGCAAGTAAGGCTCTTGCCTTGAATGTGGCAGACCTGAGTTTGATCTGCAGCACAGAATATGGTCCTTTGCATACTGTCAGGAGTGATCCATGATCGTAGAGCCCATGCTGATGTGACAAACAGTACACATCCTACAAATACATTCTCAGGTTTCAGGGTTAGTGAGTTTAAAATCTGAGGAGAACTGAAATTTCATGTTAAGGTATACATGCAGTGACCCAGACCCAGATCCAAGAGAAACACATTATTGCTTATTTACCAGATTTGGAAAATATCTTATTCCATTTTTCTCTTTTTGCTGAATCATTTGCTAAATTTGAGCAGCAGTTCTTGCTGATAAATTATAACAGGTGTGATTGATAGCTATAGAGAATTAAATATTTACAGAAGATTTTAGCCTTTCTTCCTCTTGTCTCTTAATACACAACAGCAGATTTATCATGTTATTTCTCTCAATAACTCATTTCCTTAAGTCATCTTAAAGGACTTTTAAACTTATAGGCTCAAAACTTCAGCCTCCCAAGTTTATGTTGAGAGAATAGCTATTGTCAGCTGGATAAAAGAGAAACCTTCACTTATTCTTTTTCTCACCGCTAAGATTAAGAAATGAGACTTAGAGTAAAAGGTATTAAGTTGGGGGAAAGAGCACAGGCTTTAATGTGAGACAGAAATAGTTTAAATACCAACCATATCACGTACTTTTTCTCTGACCTTGGTCAATGTCATAGAACATAGAATTTTATGAAATAAAATATGCGAGCAAGAATATAGTAGTGTTCCTAGCTTTTGTATTTATTTTTATTGGAAGGGTCTGACTCTGGGTCCTAAGATCACACCTGCTGGGTATCAGTTGACCATACGGGGTGTTGCAGATTTAGTACTCATCATCGTGTACTCACAAAGCCCCCTGTCCATTTATCATTGCTAAGTCCCCCTGGGCATACATTTCTGTTCTTTGCAATCTAAGGTTCAGGTAATTCTCCAGTGTGCAGGGAAAGTAAGTGACAAATTCATTATTCACATGTTCATTCATTGATACATTTAATTCTGTAAGCAGACAGAACAGTCACAATACAATAAGTGATAATACAAACAGAATCATAAACTGTTCTCCATGGAATTATAGTCTGAAGACATCCTAAGAAATAACAAACTGAAAGTATTAAAGTGGGGGCCGGGTGATAGCACAGCGGGGGAGGGCGTTGCCCAGCCCGCGGCTGATCCGGGTTCCATCCCTGGCATCACATCTGGTCCCCCAAGCACCGCCAGGAGTAATTCCTGAGTGAAGAGCCAGGAGTAACCCCTGAGCATTGCTGGGTGTGACCCAAAAAAGAAAAAAAAATAAGTGTTAAAGTGTTCTTCAAATTCCCAGAGGAATCTCTTAATAACCTTCCCTTTTGAAAGATTCTGACATCTTTTTTCTGAGATATTTTTTAAACTAGTAATTAAGAAAAGGAACAAGTGTAGCTTCAAATTTAACTAGGTCCTACCATGTGGGATGGAACAATTCATCATGATCAGATGGAAAATCATTTGGCAAGGGGACAGCTGCCTCACACCAAATACAATCTGATCAATGTAAAACAGTGAATGAACTTAAAAAGTCAGACCATTGTTTGGTCTTACTCACATATAAACCTAAATAATGACTAAATTTAGTTTGGATTAGTTGGTTTTATAGGTCACTTAAAAATCTGTAACTATAGTAGGAATTTGAAGATTATAACTATTGCAAATTTGCTTTTCAAAAGTTATTTTGGTTTAAAATGTCACCTTTTCTGTTTAAATAGCCTCCTGTTAAGCATTTAGCTATAAGTAGTAGAAGATTAATTTAGACCTTAGGGTTTCTACATTAGTTTATAATAGGGTCTACATTAGTTTCTTTTTAGACATCTGAATTCACAGAAATTATATATGATCCAAGGAGAATAGGATACATTATTTTCAAAGACTTTACCACTAGATGTATTCTTTTAAAGAAATCATGAGTAACATTTTTCTATTTTCAAATATTAATAAAACCAGTTCATATCACTAGCATTTGAAATGAGAAAATTTTAAAAGCCCTCAAGAATTTCGCTAAAAAACATGAAGTATAAAATATCAATGGAAACCAATAGATGGTTTGATTTTTAATTGTGGTAAAAGTTAAAACATGTAGTATCTGGGCCAGAGCAGTAGCACAGAGGGGAGGGCGTTTGCCTTGCATGCGGCCCCGGCATCCCATATGGTCCCTCAAGCACCGCCAGGAGTAATTCCTGAGAAAATGAGCCAGGAGTAACCCGTGAGCATCACCGGGTGTGACCCAATAAACAAACAAACAAAAAGTACCATAAAAAATTAAAAAAGAGGGTTAGAGCAATAGTCTAATGGGTAGGACATTTGCCTTGCATGCAGCCGACCCAGGTTCAATCCCCAGCATCCCATATGGTCCTCCGAGCACCGCCAGGAGTAATTCCTGAGCAGAGAGTCAGGAGTAACCACTGAGCATTGCGGGGAGTGACCTCAAAAAAGCAAAAAAAAAAAGCAACAAAAATTAAAAAAAGAAAACTTTATCTAGATGATGAATTCAGAAGAAATTGTGATGAGTTTTAATACTGTATGACAGAGACCCAATTATGAACATCCTTGTAATTGTATATCTCACATGATATAATAAAAATTTAAAGAGAGTGTGTTACTAATTTTGCCAAAGCTTTCTGGAAGAGCAGGAAACCCAATATTTTCTCTTAAATTAAATTTTAATGTAATTTTTGTTGAACTATAATATATCTAACACAGATAGTTTTTCTATCATTTAAACTAAGTATGTTATACTTGTATGTATAAGATAATATTGTATATCCAAGAATTTCTGATCAATTTTTTGTTCTAGAGAGGGAAAAATGTCTATCTTAGTTCTTGTTCCATCATAATATGATTTTTCTTTTTTGTAAATGTTTACCCTTTAGGATGCTTTAGGATGAACTTTCATAAAAGATTAGGTCTGGGAAATTGTGATTAAATTATTGTAAATTCCCTCTAAGGGGCTGCGTGACAGCACAGCAGGTAGGGCATTTGCCAGATTCCATCCCCAGCATCCCATATGGTCCCCGAGGCACCACCAGGAGTAATTCCTGAGTGCAGAGCCAGAAATAACCCCTGAGCATTGGGTGACCCAAAAGCAAAAAAAAATTACCCACTAAGACATATTTCTATCTCTCTCCCATCATCCCCATCACATCATAGAATACTTTGTAATCTAGAAAAAAAGTCAATTTGCAATCTAGAACAAAAGCAATAACAATAATTTATTGTTACAGGTACACCCGGCAGAGCAGAAACCAGCTTTCCCCGTTGAACCCCCTGCATTCCATGGACCACGAGAGCAACTTCCGACCCGAGTCCACCATCCCGATGGAGCCTCGGAGGAGCCCAGAGGAACCCCCACACCTTGCTGGCAGCCATCTTCACAATCCACACTCTGCAGCAGGTAAGATCTCCACCCAGCAGACTAATCCAGTCTCCAGCCCCCAGATTAATCCAGTCTCCAGCCTGGCTTGTCAGAAACCCAGCCTACAAGGACCCACCACGCAGAGACCCGCCCTTCAGAGGAGAGTATTTCAAGCGCAGGAATGCTTGAGCCTAAGACACAGGTACACCCGGCAGAGCAGAAACCAGCTTTCCCGTTGCGCGCGGCGCGGTGCACATATTGCCTCCAAATTACCGTAAATATTCAACCCACCCCTCTGAGAGAGTCCCACAAATTAATGAGAATATAGCGCCCGCATGGCAGAGCCTGGCAAGCTGTCCGATGCGTGTTCGATATGCCAAATCCAGTAACAGAAATGTTTATTTTCCTGACCCGAAAGAGCCCTTAATACGGCAGCAGTAAGAAAGGCAAACAAGCAGTGCCAGACAAAATTTCATGGCCATCCTAGGCTGCCAAAACAAAGAAGGACTAAAATGACTGTCTGTACTTTCAATGCACGTACACTGGCATCGGAAGCATGTATTGAGGATCTGATGCTGCAAGCAAAAAAAGATCAAGTACGACATCATTGGTCTGACTGAGAGGCGAGGAGGCGTCAGTTGCATCATGCTGTATTTGACACCGGAGAAGAATTGTTCCTTGGAACATGCGACAAAAGAAGGCATCGGTGGCGTTGGTGTCCTTGTCAACACGAACATGGCCGTAAACATTGATTCATTTGAATGCCTTACAAACCGAATAGGGCGATTACACTTGAAGAGATGTGGCCCACTGCCAGCAATTTCTATCTTCATTGTCTACGCACCAACATCCACATACAAAGAAGATGAAATTGAGAAATTCTACATGGAATTGGAGGAGTTCTATAAAAAAGATCACACCTTCTACAAGATCATAGTCGGTGATTTTAATGCCAAGATAGGACCAAGAAGATCGGCTGAAGAACTCCACATCGGGACCCATGGCCTAGAATGGAGCGAACAGGGTGGGAGACTATCTGAGTTCATCATGTCCACCAAGACCATTCATGGGAACTCACAGTTCCAGAAAGCTGAAGCGAAACGTTGGACATGGGAATCTCCTGGCGGACAGTTCCACAATGAAATAGACCACATCATCTTCAATCGACGGTTTTGTCTGACCCGATGTTGCTGTCGTCCCCAAATTCCAAACAGGATCAGACCACCATCTCCTTCGTGCAAAATTCTACTTCCCGCAACGGGGAGAAAAGGCTGCAAAGTTTAAGAAGAGAACTCCCAGAGCGACCACCAACTGGGAACTCTTTGGCACCATTGCAGCAACATGGGAAGATACCATCATTGGCGACATCGATGAAGAATACAACCGACTGGTTCAGCACCTCCATGATTGTGCGAAGAATGCTGAGAGAGAGAAAGACACAAAAGGATGCCTGTCTTCAGAAACTCTCGAGCTCATTCGCCAGACGTGGCAAGGCGCGAGCCTCAGGAGACCAAATGCTAACGTCCAAGCTTGCTAAACAATGCAGAGAAGCGATAAAAGAAGACCTCAAAGACAGAAGAGCAGAAATACTGGAAGATGCAGCAGAAGCCGGGAAAAGCATTCGCACTGCCCGCCTGTCCTTTGCCAACTATAAGACCAAGATGACTGCCCTCCGACGCCCTGATGGATCTATCACATCTTCCAGAAAGGCAATGGAGAAGATTATCCAGGACTTCTACTCAAATCTCTTTGATAGCCACATCCACCTGCCCACATACCAAATTCCACAGGATGGATATGTCATTCCCAACGTTCTCCCTTCTGAAATCCGACATGCCATCTCGTCAGTAAAGAAGGGAACAGCACCAGGCCCAGACAAAGTCAGACCCGAACACCTGAAGAATCTGCCGTCGGTACTCATCAATACACTAGCTCGGCTCTTCACACGCTACCTGTCCGAATGCAAAGTGCCCTCCCAATGGAAAACCAGCAGGACAGTTCTACTGTTCAAGAAGGGAGACATTCACGACATCGGCAACTATCGCCCCATCTGCCTGTTGTCTGTCATCTACAAGCTGTTTACACGAGTCATCCTGAACAGGATTAGCAGAACACTAGATGAAGGACAACCATGCGAGCAAGCAGGCTTCTGGAAAGGATTCAGCACAATCGACCATATCCACACGGTAACCAAGCTCATTGAGGTTTGTAGGGGGTACAAGATGCCGCTCTGTCTCACGTTCATTGATTTACAGAAAGCCTTTGATTCTGTGGAGACTAAAGCAGTCATCGAAGCCCTAGCCAAACAGGGTGTTCAAACCCAATACATCAAGATCCTTTGTGAGCTGTATTACGGATTCACCACCAGGATCTCACCATTCTACAAAGAAGTGATCATTAATGTGAAAAGAGGGGTTCGACAGGGTGATACCATTTCACCAAAACTCTTCAGTGCCACCCTCGAGAACATCATGCAACAATTAGAATGGGAAGGAATGGGAGTGAAGATAGATGGTCGGCAACTACACCACCTCCGCTTCGCTGATTACATCGTTCTAATAACACCAAACATTAGCCAAGCGGCACAAATGCTGGCTGACTTTGACCGAGAATGTGGATAGATAGGTCTACAGCTGAATCTAAAGAAAACTATGTTCATGAAGAATAAACTAGTTCCAGAGGCCCCATTCACTCTCAATGGAACAAACATCTCTGAATGCAGCAGTTATGTGTACCTAGGTCGAGAAATCAACATGATGGACGACCTAAAACCTGAGCTGCGCAGGAGGAAGAGAGCGGCATGGAATGCCTTCAAAGGCATCAAAGAAATAGCTAAAAGGACAAAGAACCTCCGGCTCCGGGCACATCTCTTTGACTCCACCGTTCTCCCTGCATTAACATGCGCCTCAGAGCCCTGGGCCCTACGAAAGCAGGATGAGAATGCTATTCGGGTCTCCCAGAGAGGAATCGAAAGAGCTATGCTTGGAATATCACGCCTCACTCAAGTGAGAGAAGGAATCCGGAGTTCTGACCTCCATCGCTATTCCAGAATCAGGGATGCTGTCTCGTTTGCCAAGGCATCGAAAATCAGATGGGCTGGACATGTAATGCGATTTGGAGACGACCGCTGGACTAGAGCCATTACCGACTGGATCCCATGGGATATCAAAAGATCACGTGGCCGCCCACCTACAAGATGGTCAGACTTCCTTGTAAAGACCCTGAAGGAACGGTTTGAGGCTCTTCATATTCCTGAATCAACCAGATGCCATTGGGCTACATTGGCACGTGATAGGGTCCAATGGAAATGTTACTGGCACCCGCTCGAGCAAATCGCTGAATAACGGGATTCAAGTGATCAAGTGATTGTTATTGAGAAAAAGACAGAACTTCTATGCTTGGCAAGTGAAGGAAATTTGAAATTCTAGAAATTTTCCTGAAGATGTTAATTTAAAGGGAGGATGTTTATATTAAAGGCAAATAGTGGACATTGCCAGAAAAATACCATAAATCTTTTCTGCTCTTGGTGCTTGTTGTTGCTGCTGTTGATGTTTGAACAAAAGCTATTCTGTTCACTACCCATCTTTTCTTTTTAGTAAAAAAGATCCAATTTATAGGTAGTAGAATCTGAAGTGCCCTCTTGAAAAATTAATGTGCGCTAAAGTAATTTTGATCCTGTTGGGTAGATGGCTGCTTCATAACAACTCAAAAATACTCTTATAAGACTAAAAGATTTTTTTTTTTTGCTTTTTGGGTCATACCAGGCAATGCTCTGGAGTTTCTCCTGGCTCTGCACTCAGGAATTACTTCTGGCGGTGCTCTGGGAACCATATGGGATGCCAGGGATCGAACCCCGACCGCGCATGGGCTGGCGCGTGCAAGACAAACGCCCTTCTTGCTGGACTATCGCTCCAGCCCCAAGACTAAAAGATTTGTACTGTGTAAAGCATGCACAGTATTGAAACACATACATTTAATGCAGCAAACTACGTGGCTCCTTTTAGCCAAGTAAGTTCCAGATATGCTCTCTGGAAACCATAACAATTTGCTTTCATGATCTCTCTGTGTCCTGTCCAAATCAGAGAACTGAAAAAAAAAGCTACATGCACTTGTACTGTGCCTTTCCTCACAAATTGTCACTTTGAAACTTTGAATCTCTAGGGAAAGATGAAGCCAACAGATGTGATAGGGAAGGGCGCCCTGTGGCAGTGAGTACTTGGGATGTAGTAAAACCAAGTAGCCTTTTTTTTTTGCTTTTTGGGTCACACCCGGAGACGCTCAGGGGTTACTCCTGGCTCTGCACTCAGGAACCCCTCCTGGTGGTGCTCAGGGGACCATATGGGATGCCAGGGATTGGACAGGGCCAGCACTGGCCCGCCGCATGCAAAGGCAAACGCCCTACCGCTGGGCTATCTCTCTGGCACCCCAACTAGCCTTAAGTATGCTAAACCCCACTTAGTGGGCACCTTTATCTGGAGTCAGCACAGACCAAGAAGGCCGAATCACCCTCTGAGAGAAGCTCTGTCATGAACAAAGACCTGGAAAGGAATTTTAACGAAGACTATTAACTGCTCCCAGCTGTACCCATTGATAATCACCCTAGCTATTGACTCTTACCTGGGTAGAAAGCCCCAAATGTGGCAACTTTGAAGAAATACTGTAAAAACGATCTTGAATTTGCTTATAAATTGATGAACATGAAATATATCATGCTGAGTGAAATGAGTCAGAAGATGAGGGGCAGATATAGAAGGACTGCCTTCATTTATTCATTCTGGGAGGGAGAGAGGGGACAGATGGAGAGAGTGGGGGCGAGAGGGAGAGGGGGAGGAAGAGAGGGGGAGAGAGAAGGCCAGGGGAAAGCAGAGGCCAGAAGGGCTGGTCAATGGTTGGAAGCTTGCCACAAGACTGTCTGGGTTGTGGGGGGGAGCACACAAAAGGTAATTTGGATAGAGGAGGGGGACCTGTATGACAACCATAGTTGGGAATGATCATTTTGGATAGGAACTGAGTGTTGAAAGCAAGTAAAGGGATATACCTGATACATTTTCTGTACTTGTATTGCAAATCATAAGGTCCAGGAGGATAGAGAGTACGTATTTGCTTGTGTGAGTGCATGTGTGTGTGTGTGTGTGTGTGTGTGTGTGTGTGTGTGTGTGTGAGAGAGAGAGAGAGAGAGAGAGAGAGAGTGAGAGAGGAAAAAGAAGAAAAGTGCCTGCCATAGAGGTGGGCAGAGGGAAAACTGGGGACATTGGTGGGGGACTATTTACATTGGTGAAGGGATAGGTGCTGGAACAACATATGACTGAAAGATAACTATGAACACCTTTGTGACTGTACCTCACTGTGATTCAACTTTTTTAAAAAATCCAACTGGAACAAAGGAAATACACACATATGTTGCCAGATCCCATGTGCCATCCAAGCCCATGTGTTGCTGCCCATCACATGTGGTGTCCAAGCATATGTGTCAACCGCATCTCCCCTTTTGAAATGTGCACTGTCATATCTAACATGGGAATATGTACCTGGGCTTCTTCTCGACTCTGGACAAGACCAAGTTCTTTCTTGAGTATAATTCTCTCTCTCTCATTCTCTCTCTCTTCCCCCTTTCCCCTTCTCCTCTCTCTCCTCTCTCTTACTCTCTCTCTCTCCACACTGGAGAAGCTCATGTTTCTTGTTGAGCACACATTCACTTCTTTCTACCTCTTGTTCTATCTCCCCATCCTGTCGGGGTGCTCCCGCTGGGGTCCCCGACAGTGCCGGGAAGCGAGTTCCCTTCTACCTCCGAAGCCAGCGAGGAATGGATGAACACTCAGGGATCCGATGAGGTTTTAAAAAGACTTTACTTATCACAGGTTCAGGCATACAAATCAGCAAAAGGAAAAACCCGATGCTTAGGATTCCAGGCTAGAACCCTAGCCACGTGTAGGCCAAGATGGCGACCACCACGTGTATAACTTCCAAGGGGAAAAACGCTTACAAAGGCGAGATTCCACCGGGAAGAAGAAGCCTGGGAGAGCAGGAACCTGCAAGTTTATACCCCCAGCAACTCAGACCTTCCTCCCATTGTTATGGGAAGCAGGGAGGGTCCAATGCCCTTAGGTAGTCCCTCCCTGCATCTCACCTAGGGCCTTTACTATGCTAATGTTTTGAGCCGGAATGCCTTTGAAATGTAGAGAAGGGGGTTTCTGAGATGGCATGTCACTGTACCAAAGATCAACACCAATGCCAGTTAAATATTTCTCCAAGCCTTCACAAGTCTCCTCTACTTCATTGTAGTTTTATATTTTATCAGGGAGCCATGCTTGTTTGTTTGGAAGCAAACAGCATTTCTCTCTGGTCTAATTACTTAGGTGTCCTTACGTGGCCAGGCTAATATGCTGGTAAGATCTAGCTAGTCCCACGATGATTGTGATAGCATGGGAGAATATTTATACCAGCTAGTACAGCATACATGGTCAGATAAACTGCCACATTTAGACTACCCCCTTATCTACGGAGTGATCTGCGGGAGGCAATCCAGAGCAGATGCAGCGGCCCTTAGGAGTCCTGCAACACCATCCTATCCTCAAGATTTCCAAATAAAATCTGTTATACTTCACTACTTGTCTTCTCCTGAAATTCTTTTCAGTGAGGAAAAGTCAGGGATCTGAAAGACTAGGGTAAGGTTTAGACAGACTTCCTTTTCCTGAAGGACCACAGCTCCCAGTCCTAAATTTATCCAGCCATTACTGGTTGCATCTGTGGATAGACAGAAAAAATGGCAGATCCTCTCTTGAAGCTGCCACCCTCCTCCTCCCCAATTCACAGAAGTCACCTGAAGATCTCAACTGCATCAATTTCATATTATCTCTTGCCAAAATTTTACCTATTCTATAAGACATAATTCATAGGGAATATTTTCTATTATTTATTTTTTAATTTTTATTTATTTAATAAGTAAAATTATAAAGCACTGTGATGTACAGCATTATTTATAGTTGTTTTAGATCTGCAGTGTTCCAGCACTGATCTCAATACCAGTATTAACTTCCCTCCACACGTGTTCCCAGGTTCCCTTCCCAACCCCAGCCTGCATCTTGAGAGGCACCTTTAAAATATGGTTGCTAAGATTTTGATCTCATTATTTCAGTATTGTTGACTGTATGATATTTATCTATACCCTTCTTTTACTCACTAAAATTCCATCGAAAAATGACAGAGGAAAGGAACAGGGATTTCTCTGAGGAAGACCAGTGTGGCACATGAGGAAAAAGTTCATTGGTCACTGATTATTAGAAAATACAAATCAATATTGAAATAAATAATGAGAAATAATAAGAAAATAATGAAATATTACCTTGGACCAATGAGAATGGCAATATTAAACATGCTGCCGACAATCTCTTTTAGAGGGGGTGGGTGAAAAAGGAACTCTCATCCACTGCTGGTGGGAAAGTTGTCTGGTTCAAACCCTGTGGAAACAGCATGGAGAGTTCTCAGTAAACTTAGTATGGAGCTGCTGTACAACCAGGAAGTTCCACTTTTGGGGTGTCTACCCCCAGGGCATAAAATTACTCATTCTAAAGGACATAGGCACTTAGAATAATAACTAAGATATGGAATCAACCAACATGTTTTCTTCTAAACAAATAGAATGTTTCTAGATTAAATTCACCTTTGTCTAGAACAGAAGGGAGTTCACTGTCCAACTTGGACTTGATGGTCCTATAACGCTCTAGGACCTATAATACTGTAGGTTATAGTTCCACTTGAAAGATACTATAGCACTATAGTTCCTATAACACTATAGGACCTATAATACTGTAGGTTATAGGTCCACTTGAAAGGTCCTATAACACTATAGTTCCTATAACACTATAGGACCTATAATACTGTAGGTTATAGGTCCACTTGAAAGGTCCTATAACACTATAGTTCCTATAACACTATAGGACCTTTCAGTTTAGTCAAGTTTGAGTTAGGTGGACACTGTTTACAAGTAGGGTAAATCTGATATTTTGAATGAAATATTGGAACAGAGGGATCAAGGATTCACATGTAGGGAGCAGTCATTAGTGGTTTCTATTTACCTTGCATCACTTAGAAAATTTGTAAGCATTGTTTACAAACCTATCTTTATTCTACATATTTTAAGATTTATGTGGACTAGTCATCTCACACTAAAAAAATCTTTTTAAGGACATCTAGAATAGTGACTTGTACATACATAATTACTAAATTGTTGGGTAGAACCAGGTTTTGAGTTTTGACATAGTTAACTAATGTCTGAGTTAGAACAAAAAATGGTTTAGGGTAAATGTGGTCTACTAGACTGAAGATTTTTGTACTCTTGTAAGAAGTTAAATTGACTATATATGCAAAAGTTTAGTCATGGAAATAATGTCTTTTTCAACTATTCTATAGTATGAAACAATAAAAAAAATTCCCCTATATTTTTTTTCTTAAATATATATTTATATAATGATTATCTCTAGTTTAAATATACAGATGAGCCATTGTATTTTTTTTTCTTTTTGGGTCACACCCAGAGACGCTCAGGGGGTTACTCCTGGCTCTGCACTCAGGAATTACTCCTGGCAGTGCTCAGGGGACCATATGGGATGCCGGGATTGAACCCGGGCAGCGCAGGCTGGCTGCATGCAAGGTGAACGCCCTACCCTCTGGGCTATCAGTCCGGCCCCCTACAGATGAGCCATTGTATAGTGTGTCTGTCTCTTTGACTTTCCTTTTGGTCAAGAAAGATTTGCTATTCTTTACTATATGTACATTTATTTCTTGCTAAATTTTGTACCTGAATAAATGAAAGGATTGTATGAATTTTTATCAATCATTGATGATTATTCCCAGATTATCTCTACTGAATGTTTTAGAAAATATAAGAAATTTCCCTCTCTTCTCCCTTTCTTCTAGTCAATTAGGATTTCATTCATATTCCTGTGGTCCTCTTGCCTGTGCTCTCTTCAGTTGACTGACATTTTCCTCTTAGTAAGTTAAAGCCTATTGTCCTCGTTTCTTTGACAGTGTCAAATTCTACAGCTCACATCTGTTATGGATAACACTAATTTTAGAATGCTCATAGTGATGTAGCAGATTTTTATCAAGAAAAAAATTTCTGTATTTGTACCAAAGGTCTTGAATAGACTTCACCTGGGTTCAACAAGAATAAGCCCTGGAACTCGGGAACAGATCATTCAACCTGACTAAACTTGAAGTTTCACCTCTATAACTCACAGACAATATTTATAGCTCCTCACCTTCTTCAAAGAATTCTGAAAAAAAAATTGTTAAGAGCTTTATAACCCTCATTGTATTTTGAAACAAAAGAAATCGTTAAAATATTGTATATTTCCTCGACTTCTAGAGATAAATAACATTCCGTTGTCCATATCCAATGCATTTTCTCTAATCATCTGTCAGTGGATATGCTGATTCGACATCATGGATAATTGTAATAATACTGCAGGAACTGTGGGCATTGATATAATTATTTAAGATCTTAGTTTTAATTCTTGTGGGGATATACAAAGAAACAACTGGGTTTATATAGTAGTTTTATTTTTACTTTTTTGGAGGAGGACATACGGAAGTGCTCAGGGATTATTCCTACCTTTGTGCTCAGGAATCTGATCCTGGTGATACTCATAGGACCAGCTGTCGTGTAGGGATTAAACCAAGGAGGGCCACATGTAAGGAAAGCACTTTAATTCCTTACAATTTTGATTGTATAGTCTAACATCATACATATATGTATATATAGTAATCTGTATATATATGTACATCATACATATATATGCCTGGCAAGCTACCCATGTCGTATTTGATATGCCAAAAACCAGCAACAATTATAGCCCTCATTCCCATGACCTGAAGGAATGGTTTGAGACTCTTCTCGTTCCTGGAGCAAGCAGATGCCCTTGGGCTACACTAGCATGCGACGGAACGTATGGCTATGTGACTGGTGCCCGCTGGAGCAAATCCATGATCAACGGGAAGACAAGTGATACAAGTGATATGTGTATACACACTGAGATCATAGCACACAATCTGTGGTACATTGTTCTAATTTCTCTGCATCCCCTACTGCTAGCTACACTTGTTACCTGGAATCATTTAAAAAAATTAATGTTAACAGGTATGAGTTGATATTCATTTTAGTTCTATTTGTATTTCTCTCATAATCTTGACCTTTGTAACAACAAAAAAATGAAACTGGGGGATATTATATACATATTGAAATGACCAATCATAGGAAGATTATAAATATTACAACTTTATTTACATGAAGTATATGAAATAGACTATTGGAAGCAGTACATATAATCAAATTTGCCAGAAGATGGGGAGTGTGGAAAATGGAATTTGTTGCTCTGTGGGTAAAGTTTTAATCTATGCCAGATAAATAGATTCTAGAGATCTTGGGTACAACATGGTTTCTAGAGGGAATAAATTAATATTATACATTTACAATTGCATATAAGAGATGGGTCATTCTCCACTACTACCAGGTGAATATAAAGGAACATGGTAATGCCTTAGGGGCTGATAGATATGCCAGTACCTTTATTGTATTAAGGATATATGCTGCATTTGCACATGTCCAAATTCATTAATGTGTACTTGTTTTGTACGTGTGAGTCTATATCAAGTATAGTTTGATAGAGGAATGGAAAATGTTAAGTAAGAATAAATCACTGTATCACTGTCTTCCCATTGTTCATCAATTTGCTCGAGTGGGCACTAGTAACATCTCCATTAGTCCTGTCCTGTCATGCACAAGTGCAACCCAAGGGCATCTACTTGCTACAGGGACAGGAGGAGCCCAAAACCATTCTTCAGGTTATGGAACTGAGGTCCATAATAGTTACTAGTCTTTGGCATAAAAAGTAAATAAAACATGGTAGCTTGCCAGGCTTTACCGTTTAGGTGGTATAGTTTCAGTAGAAGGCTCTGAACCCGAACATTTACTGATGAAACTTAAAGGGGGAAGATCAGGTTTTATCTTGGATGGAGCTCTGAGGAACTATGGAGTCTGGATGTTGAGAATGACTAAATGCATAATGTGTGGTTTGCTCTGGCTTCTTGCCAGGCTTCCTGGTATCAGTTAAAACATGTTTATAACTGTTTACTATGTATAAATGTGAAAGAAATTGGGAAGAACCTTATGCAAAATTCAGTATCCTATAAAAATATCGCATGGCCGCTTTGTGTGGCCGTGCACCAAGGGAACTATGTGGGCCTGGCATGGGTGGGTCTCTCTCTTTCTGGGCAACTGGCATGGAGGCAGAGGAAAGGGCAGGGCCCAAAACTCCACTCCAAGTCCGGTCAGCATGGTCTCTCCCCTGCTCATGAGAGCAAACCCTGGAGCAATGTTGGACTCGGCCAGGGGATGGCTGAGCCCCTTACCCGGAGGTCAGCTCCATGGGTTGCTTCCACATGGGGCCGGCCGAGCAGTGCAGCTGTGGGTCTGAAGTGGATGGGTCTGGATCTCTTCCAAGGTTGCAAATTAGCTGAGTCTGGCGTGGGTGGGTCTCTTTCTTCCGGGGCAACTGGCATGGAGGTGGAGGAAAGGGCAGGGCCCAAAACTCCACTCTGAGTCCGGCCAGCATGGTCTCTCCTCCGCTCATGAGAGCAAACCCTGGAGCAATGTTGGACTCGGCCAGGAATGGCCGAGCCCTTTACAGGGAGGTCGGCTCCATGGATCATTTCCACATGGGGCCAGCCAAGAATTATTAATAATATAAAAATAAAGAATATTTTTATAAGAATATTCTTTAAGATATTCTTTAAGAATATTCTATATATTATATATTCTTATAAGAATATATAAGAATAAAGAATATAAAAATAAATAACAGCATTATTGCCAACAGCAATAGTAATAATAAATAAATCTGTAATATAAATGTAATTGAAAGTAATTTGAGATAAAATGCATTTATACACATAGGTAACATAGTGCAAAATAGAAAAAATTTAAATATTTCTTGTTTTGTAAAACATCCTGATAAGTACATATCAGGTGTGTGTAGTTTATTGATATACATGTACTATTCTAATGCACCAAGAAGAAAGCAAAGAGAGAGAAGAGAAAGTTGATGGGTATGGAGCCATTCATTCCTTGATATGGACCCACATGTCTATGGTACATATAAACATTTCTTGTAGCTGGTGAGATTAAACACATATTCTAACTCATTGGGGAAGTGGGGTAGGGCAGATGGAACTTGGTGCAACTGAAACAGAGAAACTCATAGTAGTCTCTCTTCATTGGGCTGAAATCCAGGTTAACTCTCTATCATTTTCTTAAGGGCTATTAATATTTGACCTATAAAACCAACCACATGTCCTATTTCCACCAATGCTGGCCTCTGATTATGTTAGTTGCCAGCTGCAGTGTTCTTTCCCCTTATCATGACCCAATTCTAGCTAGTACTCAATCCCAGATCCATTTTTTATTCAACTCTCCACAGCAGTTATACATTATATGTACAAATCAGTCATTCCTAACCCTGACATTTTCTTCTGTGCCAACTGAAATTGGTTTCAGGGAGCCTGGACAACATTTAACAGTTAGAGTATTAAATACAGCCCAATAATGATTCTAACTAGCACCCCAGCTATTTCAGAAACATCACCATTTCATGCAGAATTATATATATTCTACCTACCATTCATTTAGAACAAACAGTCTCATTTTAATGAGCAGCCTTTAGTACGCCTTCAGGGAAGGCTTTATTTTATTTACTCATGCTACTGTGAGAAAAATGAGGTTGTGAAGGATAAGGGTGATGGATGATGAGTACAAGGGTCCCCAGCAGAATAATCTGTGTTCTGTACAGGAGTTCAATGGTTCCCCCAAGGTTGTATGCAGGCTAAACAACAACCCTGGTTTACATCAGTTGTTGAATCTTTTATTGTTGTTTGCTTGCTCCAGTTAGAATTACCCAACTTGACATTCATGCTTTATTTTCTGCTTTTCCTTTAATCAGGCTTCCCAGAGGTAGGAGAGAATTCAACAAGGAATTCAGAGTTAATGGGTTAAAAACTGTTTGCTCTATAGCTGATAATGAAGGGAAAAGGTTG
This sequence comes from Cryptotis parvus, assembly GCA_021461705.1. Classification (NCBI taxonomy): domain Eukaryota; kingdom Metazoa; phylum Chordata; class Mammalia; order Eulipotyphla; family Soricidae; genus Cryptotis; species Cryptotis parvus. The sequence continues at coordinate 250,423 of JAJIBD010038047.1, read as the reverse complement.
AATTGACATGGATTCAGTTTTCAGTTTTCCTCACTGGCTTTACAATATCTCAGAATGGATTGTTATTAAAATGTTGATAGCTTTTTACACCTTGACATTTAGAAACTTTAAAAAATGTTCTCCTGTCAATTAAAATAATCTTTTCTCTTGCATACTTCTATTAGATGATTTTGACTATCGTCATTTAGTTATTTAGTCCCAATTTATACCGGGTCAATAATTTTTAGTTTAGATATTCACAATAAACATATTAGGTATTAGAGAGTGATGTGCAGTTTGTTTAGAGAAGAGAAAAGCAATAGATTGGAGTGTAGAAAAGGATTAGCTAAGAACTGAATTAGCAAGAGAAATGTCCACAGGGGTAAATGAAAGTGTAAAATCTATATTGACAAGTACCACTAAAAACGTTAATGGGGTTGGACCAGAATTGTCTGTGGAGGTTGTAATCAGATATCTAGGGAGATATGCGTATAAGAGATATATGTATACGATACATATATGTACAAACGACACTTAAGGAGTAATGACAGGAACATATCAAGAGAAGATGCATGCATTATCATACCTTGAATAGGGTTGCATAATGGGCAACTCTCCTTAGCCAAAACAACAGACCAAATTTTGACATAGGAGCTCTGTCCAAGAAGGCAATGAAGCAAATTTTTATTCTAAAGATCCAGAGATCAAGCATTGGCAACCTCAGGCAGTTTCAGAAAGCACAGCTGCTACTTCCCAGAAATAGTAAGTACCCTAGTTTACTGAGACATGAGTCAGTATAGCACAATGGTAGTAAAGAACTGAACAACTTATTAAATATTGACTTTGACTAAGAAACACTTTCTCAATGTTGCTTTTTAGTTTTCTTGTTACTCCTGAACCTGCAACTTTTCAAAAGCAAGACACTATTTTATTCTCTTTTGTGTATCTACCCCTTGGACATAGTTCTTGATATGAGTATTTAGGACATTTATTAATATAGATTTATGCAGGGATTGATACAGAAACAATCCCTGAATACTTTGATTTCAGTATTCGGGATGTTTATTAATACAGAGACACAGACTTGATTTTTCAGAAACAAAAATCAGGGGATGTTGAGGTGTCCATCTGATTCCACACTGACCACATGAAATAAAATTGCTCTTGGACTTAGGGTTACTATTTAGGATCAAAGCTGGTATAAAGTCTAGAGTAGGTTCTACTGATTATTATGTAGTAAGGAGTTCCTTACTGTGAAGTTTGAAAAATGAGTGTGGTGAATATCTAATTATATTTATATTTTGCGTAACTATATTAGAGGAGTTAGAAGACAGAATCCTGGGGCTAGGGAGAAAATAGAGAAGAACAGACACTTGCTTTGCATGCAGAAGACCCTGATTCCAATCCCTGGCACCACATATGGTCCCCTGCTGAACACCATCAGACTTGATCCCTGAATAGACAGTCAGAATTAAGCCTTGAATACAGCCAGGTAAAGGAAGGAAGGAGTCATGGATGGAAGAATGGTAGAAAGGAAGGAAGGAAAGAGCAGTTAACATTTATTGCATCAAATCCAAATCTTAGAGACTTTAAAACTCAAGCGTGTGTGGTTTCCCAAGATTTTGTGTATTTTCTCCCATGCTTTTCTTCTAGTCTAGGCTGACATAGCTGGTTGGTCTACAATGACCTGACCCACATATATGGTATTTGGCAGACTGGTTGATATGGGAGAGGTGATCTCAAATCAATGTATTCGTTCATCTTTCAGCAAGTTATCTTGAACTTTCCAAGCGGAAGTCTCAGTGGTCCAAATCTCATCTTACATTTGTTCTTGCTTTATTTACAAAGTTAAACTGGGTTTCAGACCCAAACTACAGAAAAGGAAAAATGAAGCCGAACCCATGATTGGAGAAACAAAAACTTACATGGCAAAATAATGGCATAAATGGGGAGCACACAGATTCATGTGACTTGACTTGCAATTGACTTGCAAGTGACTACAATAATTTTCTAAAAGTTGTTTATATTGCAGTTCTAGTAATTTATAGAAAATTGAAGAGAAGGAAGAACAAGGAAATATTTTGGCAAGTGCAAGTCAGCAATATAAAAACGTTTCATGTAGAGACAGATACGAGCATGGTTTTGAATCTCAGTTTTGCGGCATAACAGATTTGTGTTCATCTGTTTCACATTTTTTAAAACTTTGAACTAATTCTCTGCTATATGCTAGATTTCACTATCAAAGAATTGCTATTTCCTTTTACTATTTTGCACTTTGGTATTTGGTGACGAACACCTACATTCAAGAGAAGGGAAACTAAGAAGGGGAACTAGGCCCTCATGCTGTGGGGTTCCTCTGGCTTCTTGTGAGGCTCTATTGGGATGCCAGGCCAGGGCTGGAGCAGTAACATAGCAGATAGGGCATTTGCCTTGCATGTGGCCAACCCAGGTTCGATTCCTGGCATTCCATGATTTATAAAGTTATATATAGTTGGGTTTCAGACACATAGTATTCCAGCATCAATCCCATTATCAGTGCTGACTTCCCTCCACCTGTTTTCCTGGTTCCCAACCCAACACTCCCTACCCATACCCTTTAACAGGCACCTTTTTCAGTTTGGTTGTTAAAGTTTGAATTTCATGTTTTTAGTCTTATAGAATCTGTGTTTTGACACTTAGTTATGCTACTGCCTTACACCACTGATGTATGTAAATCCCTTGGTCCCTGACCCAACCCTCTCCCCCATTTTTAAGAGTGGTTATTTGGCCTGTGGTATAGATATATACTTGTATCATATCTCTCTACTACCTATGTGCCCGAGGTCCCTGTACCTTGGTCACTGTCCATCTCTATTTACTTCTGCCCCCTTAATTTCTTTTCTTCTCATCATTCTATAATGCTAGGTAAAGAGTGTATTTAAAAAAAATCGTTTTGGGGGCCATACCTGCAAGTTCTCAAGACTTATTTCTGGTTATGCACTCAGGGATCATTCCTGGTTGACTTGGGGGATCATATGGGGGAGCCAGGGATAAAATCCAGATTGGCCATGTGAAAGGCAAGCACCCTACCCAGTGTAATTTGGCCCCAAGAATAAATGTTTATTTTCTGTTTATGTATTTCATTCTTAATATGTTATTTTCTTCTTACTTTCTATTTTGTAGCCCTTTTGAGATGAATTTTTAATGAATTGTTTTTCTTTTTTTCCCTTAATATATGTTCTGAAGGTTACATTGTTTTCATAACCATAAATTAAGCTCCTGCTAACTACCTAACTTATTCTACTCTGACCAGAAAACAAAATATATAAATTTCAAATTACTTTAAATTATTTTCACTTCATTTGCCTTATAATTATTTGATTATATTATATTTCTAATGATTATTACATAAATTGAACATATATATCTCCTCAATATTAAAATAAATTGGAATTCTACAGGGTACAACCATATAGGGCAGGGGAAGTTGGGAAGTTGAAAGAAAAGGTTAGGGCGGATAGTGTGTCAAGTGATAGTCATTAAAAATGCTTTTTTAAATTTATAGCTAGGCTTCTATATAATTTGACACGATTTCTATCTTTGTGATAAATATTTTATATAAGCGTAATTTTCTAACAAATTATTCAATAAAATGCAAGAATTAGTGACTACTAGTTCTTGAACAGAATCTATATGCCTTTGTGTTTGCAGCTGTGAAATCCCTCTGGGTCTGTCACTGGAGTCACTATTAGCAGGATGGTCTGACTGTCTAGCATGTTCTTTCCTGATGGACACACAGGGTTCTATTAAGTAACCTCTTGTATACAATGGTCAGTGTCATTTTCGCCTTTGAAACAAAGACCTCCCAAAAGATTTCTCAGATTTGACATGAGGCCTGACTAATTCTGAAATAGGCTATGAAGATTCCAAAATGATTTCTTTCTTAAATAACTTTAAAATAACTGGAGTGTATGTTTATTTGCATTTTGTGGTAACTTGAATTTAAGCACATGTGTATATATAATTTATTAGGTAAGGGAAAACTTTGGGGGGAACATGATTTAGTTTAGAAATATTTAAAAAATAGGTATTCATTTTGAGTTTAACGAGAATAACAAAAATTATATGATAATTTTATATTATATAAGAATTCTGTAAGAAAAAAATTGTTTAGATTTTTGTGTATTTTTGGGTCACACAGGCATTGCTCAGGGTCTATTCTGGGCTTAGTTCTCAGGGACTATGTGAAGTGTTGTGATCAAACATGAGTGGGTCATATGTGTGGCAAGCACTCTGCCAGCTTTACTATTACTCTGGCCTGTTTACTTTTCTATAAAGTAATTCTTCCTTAATGATCATGCATTTTATTGAACAGTTTAAGTGTTAGGAAATGATGCTTACATGAAATTTTTATCACAAACGTAGAAATCATGTTTATTGTGATCACATTGAAATGTAGGCAGTTTAATAGCTATGACCATTTTGTTTACAATATCAGCCCCTATACATTTTATAAAGTAATGAAAGTACTAAGAGGCTATATGTATGTTTATATATATATGTATCACTTGTATCACTTGTCTTCCCATTGCTCATCCATTTGCTCAAGCAGAACCAGTAATATCTCCATATGCCCTTTTGCAAGCAGTGTAGTCCAAGGGCATCTGTTTGCTCCAGGAACAGGAAGAGCCTCAAACCATTCCTTCAGGACATGGGAATGAGGTCCATAATTGTTACTGTTTTTTGGCATATCAAATAAAACACGGGTCTCTTGCCAGGCTCTGCCGTAGGTGGTGAACTGTCAATAGAAGACTCTCATCTTGAACATTTACTGATGAAACTCAAGGAGGAAAGATCAGGTTTTCTCTTGGGTGGAACTCTAAGGAGCTGTGGAGTCTGGATGTTGAGAGTGACTGACCTATTGGTGTGGGGATTCCTCTGGCTTCTTGCTAGAATCACTGGGATGACAGGCCACTGCTAGAACCTGCCTAGAACTGTATAGAGTGTATAAATGTAAAAGATCCTGGGAAGGACCTGATCCTAACATCCAGTAATATCTAACACAGTCTCTCTTCTGGGTTGCCCATGGAGTTGTGTGGGTCTGGTGTCTCTCTTCCAGGGTTGCTGGCATAGAGGTGGTGCCCAAATCCCTGCTCCAAGTCCTACCAGTGTGGCCACCCCCCACACGTGTGATTGAACCCTTGGAGCATGTTGGACTCGGACAGGGGCTGGACGAGCCCCTTAATGCTACGGAACTCCATGGGTTGTTTCCGTGTGGGACTAAGCAGTGCACATGTGGGTCTGGGTCTGGAGTGGTTCGGTCTGGATCGTCTCTCTCTTTATATATATATATATATATATATATATATATATACATACATACATACACACATATGTATATATATATACATATATATGAACATATAAACTTCTTCATAAATATGAATGAGCTTGACAATCACATATTAAATGACTGAAATATTCAGAGTCTGAAATTAACCATTGCTAAGAAGAAACAGGTTCAAAATAGGCTGAAATTTGTTATCTTTTACTTTGGAACCAATGAATACAAACAAATAGTCAGAATTACCCAGAATCTGTAAGTTTTAGTTATCATAAATGATATTATCGAGAATAGCTTCCAAATTTTTAAAAAATTCATTTCACTTGATCACTTGACATCCTGTTATTCATCAATTTGCTCGAGCGGGCACCAGTAACATTTCCATTTGACCCTATCACGTGCCAATGTAGCCCATAAATTCACTTGGATATCATAGATGCACTTATGGTTCCTTGGGATTAGAAATAGTTAAATGATGTGTGCTATATAGAAAGAAGGGGAAAGTTATTTATTTAAGGCATATAAAATTTTCTGCCCTGAACATGATACTGATATGGATGGAAAGGTAATATTTTTAATTCCTTTAAAAAATTAACACAACACAAAAAATATTTTTCTCTCACATATTTTGAACATTTATAGTTTTTCTCTTACCCTTCAATGCAAATTCTGTACTATTGTTTAACTACATGTGAATGTGGTTAAAATGCTTTATAGAAGAAATATAATTACATACTTTTTCAGTTAATCTTTTTGGAAGAAAGTGAAGTTTAAGGTTTTCATTGAAAGATGAAAAAAAACAGATTAGTAAAACAAATTTTCCAGAGAAGAAAAAAATAGCTGAATTCAAATGTGTCTGATATTAAGTGTTCGAGAAAGTAGAACTAATCATTAGTGGAATGAAAAATAAATGGTGTCAACTTTAAGTTCAATGTGAATTATTGTCTCAACAAGTCAGTTAACATGTTTTGGAAAATATGTAAAACAATATATTGACAAATAAGGCCAAATTGAAATGACAGAAGTGGGAGTAAACATGAGTGGAAATAAAAAAGTAAAGGCAGGTAAGTGTGATTAAATGTTATTATTGAGATAAGGATTAATGAGACAGTTCATATAGCCAAAGAAACATCCCTCTATTAAGGATGCTATATTAAGACAGACAGTCCTATAGGTATGAACATTTCACAATGCTAGAAGATAATGCAAAGCCATTTATTTTTTTTCCTATATGTCAGTTTTCATTTAAAATAGCTTTATCTAGATTTAGTTGCTCAGGAATCATATGATTTTATTTTCTCTTGTACTTAAAAATTATTTAAATTTTGTTTGGGGGGCAACCCTAGCAGTGCTCAGGGGTAGCCTAGCTCTATTCTCAGGGATTACCCTTGATTGGACTTGAGGGACCATATGGGATCTTGGGATTGAATGGGGTTGGCTGCATGCAAAGTAAGTGCCCTAAGTGCTGTATTATCTCTCTGACCCTCTTTACTGGTCTTCTTCCTTTTTCGTAATCCTCTCCGATATTGGCCTCTCTCCTGCACTCAAGATCTTGGCTTCATTTTTTTTTTTTTTTGCAGGGTTCTTTTTTAATTTTTAAATTATACCACTGTGAGATATACAATTACAAAGAAAGATGTTCATGTTTGGGTTCCGACATACAGTGTTCCAGCACCCATTCCTCCACCAGTGCCCATTTCCCACCACCAATGTCCCCTGATTCCCTCCCCCAGCTTGCCTCTATGGCAGGCACTTTGCCTCTTCTCTCTCTCTCTCTCTCTCTCTCTCTCTCTCTCTCTCTCTCTCTTTACACATTGTGGCTTGCAATACATTTAGAGGTTCTCACGTATATCTCTTTGACTGCATTCAAAGCTCAGTTCTAGGCTGGTTATGCAGGGTCCTTAATGTGGCTTTTTATTAAAGTATTTTATTATACCACTGTGAGATATACAATTACAAAGATATACAATTAAAAAGTTCATATTTGGGTTTTGGTCATACAGTGTTCCAGCACCCATCCCTCCACCAGGGCCCATCTCCCACCACCAACGTCCCCGGTTCCCTCCCCCTCCCCCAGCCTGCCTCCATGGCAGGTTCAGTTATTTCTTTCCCTCTCTCTCTCTTTCTCTTTTCCTTCCCTTCCAGACTATGGATTACAGAACATACATTAAAGGGTTGTCATGTGTATCTTTTTGCCTGTATTTAATGCTCTGTTCTAGGTTGGTATTAGTACCCTCGACAATTGTTAGCACACTGTTCCATTTTCTGTCTTTCCTATTGGCTTCATCTTTATTGCAGAATGAACTACCTAAATTTGTGTCACTCGATAAAAATTACAATTCAGTCCTGCTAAATTAAATATTATTAAGAATTTCAAGTTTGTTATAGTAAAGCATCAAACTAAATATAGGTTCTTTCTGGGCATGGGTAGGACAAAATACACAGGTGGTTTGTTTACAAAACCAGATTTATTTCTATCTTCTGAGCACTAACTTCACTTTTGGGAGGTACTTCCAAGAGGTACTCAAAGGATCTGGGGGCCACTCCTGACAATTCTCAGACAGCAAGCTTGTCTTTCAATATTAAGGTTCAAAAAACATTTCTCAGTGGTGCTTCTGGCTAGAACTCAGCTTTAGCAGCATGCAATACATGCAGCTTAACCTCTATACTGTCTCATCCAGTTCCCATTCTCAATGTTCACTATTGATCTCTTGCCAAATATCTTACTGAAATATTTGAGATCGCTGAGAATCCAGATAGGAAACAAGGCTTTCACTTACTAATAATGGTTTCTTCCCTTGCTATAACTCACATACATTATTATACTAACAACATCTCCACAGAAAAGATCACCTCTTAGACTGGGGTTGTAGAAAAAAAAAGTAAGAAGGAGAGTCAATTTTAGTGTGCCAAAAATGATGACGAGAAGTTTGGAGAAAAAGTTACATAAGGTTGAAAGTGTTATATTCTCCATTCCATTTCTTTTTCTAGAAAAATATGGGGCCAATTTAACAGAGTTAATTACTTGGAGGCTATAACAGCTAATTGGATGTTAGTCAAATTCACTTTCATGATGATATGTTTGGCTAGATACAATAAGATTTTATTTAGATTTCAGCACATTCTCATTGAGCCAAAGGAAGTGTCTACATTTCAGGTTTATGCTGGTGGCATAAAATAATTTTATATCAGTGTCTTATCATGGACAGGAGATATCTTATAAAAATATTCATACTCTCTGATTATATTATTTATCCCATGCACATTTTACACATAACATAGATTAACCACAGAGAAATATTTCAGCAATGACTCAAAATAAAAAATTAAGTACCAGAATCTGGGCTAAAGCTATCTTATAGTCTCCTATATATTATATATGCTCCTATATATTATATATGCTTTATGTTATATATGTGAATATATTACATATATAACATATATATGAGAGCTGCTACTGGCTCTCACTGTGCCCAGCCTCTCATGAGGTGCCCTGGAGGGATGGCAGGTTCTAGCCCTGGCCCGCCACCCCCGCAGAGCCTCACAACAAGCCAGACCACCCCCCCACTCCATGAGGACCTCCATTTTACACATCTGGACTTCCCCCTCGTCAGAACTCCACCCAGCAGACCAGCCTATCACAGCCCGGCTCGCACAGCTGCAAGCGGCCGCCCTGGTTCATCAATAAATGCTGGATTTTGAGATGACTACAAGAGTATGCTACCCGCACGGCAGAGCCTGGCAAGCTACTCATGTTGTATTTGATATGCCAGATACCAGTAGCAATTATAGACCTCGTTCCCATGACCTGATGGAATGGTTTGAGGCTCTTTATGTTCCTGGAGCAAGCAGGTGTCCTTGGGCTCTACTTGCATGAGACAGGTCATATGGAGATGTTACTGGTGCCTGCTCGAGCAAATCGATGATGAACGGGAAGATAGTGATAGTGATGTGAATATATATTTGTATGCTTTTACATATTATATAAAATATAGTGTTAATTTATATTATTCTAGTATATTAAGGAGTGCTTAGAGACCTGGCAACAGCTCATACATTGATCTTACATAAAACATATTATTTTGCCCTCGAGGTCTCAGACAATTTTCCCTTCCCCTGGTTTCCATTCATGTTCTCTGAATTTCTAAAGAGTTTAGGACTAGTTTTGGATGCAGACATTATAGGTGGATTCTGTGTGGATAGATTGGTGTGTAATATCATCAACGAAATTTTTAGAAGTATATAAAATTTATTATGTCAGTTAACTCTGTCTCCTCCTTTCTTCTTATAAAAGCAATGAACAATTTGGCATAAAATATCCAAATATAATAAAGTAGAAAAAATTTTTAAAAATCTTGTGTTCACACGGTCTTTTTCATGTAGAGATGAATCACAATAGTTTCATTATTATTGTGTTATACTAGTAATACTTCCCACCACCAAATTTTCAATAACTCTCCACCATTGTCTTAAGGTTCCTTCTTCCACTCCCCACCATCTTTGCAGCCTCAGTTCACTGTTGTGTTTGCAAATCTCTGAGCTTATTTCCATTGTGTTTAATTCTAGCAGTTTCCCCTCAGTATTCAAATATAATCATACATTTAGCTATGCATTTGTCAATTTAAAACATGGTTGATTTTACTGAAAACCTGAATCTTTCTCCAATTATTACCATTTACATGTTATTTTTTTATACCATTGATGAAATTTAACTACACTCATGAAGATCTAATGGGATAATACCAGGAACCACTCTATAGTTTGGTCTGAGTTGAATGGATAACCGATGTAAAGCATTTAGCAGCTTAGCAGCATGTGTCTGGTACAGAAGCAAGTACATAAATAAACATAACTGCATATGCCAATGCAGGACCTGTTTGTCCTGAATCTATCTGTGCTTTCTTCTTTGTGGCTCTGCCAACACATACAGGCCGTGTGTCTGCTTATTTCTGGCTGGAGAGAAGAGCAAGGTGAAAGACAGAGTATTAAAGTGAATTTCTGACAGTTTTTGATGGTTTCCAGCAACATTAGTTGCAAAAATCATGTCAGCTGAGGTTCCAGAATCTTACTATAAGAAGCCCCTTAAACTCTAATCTTACCGTCCCATTTTATTTCATGGGTGGTTGTGACTTTTTTTCATGATTAGTTTGTTAACTGACTCACTAATCACTGGTGTCTGGTTAGTCTCTTCTTTCTACTAAACTAGTCCTCTCCTAACCAAATTTCAACAAAACTCAGAACGTTTGTGTTTCTAGATTTTGTAAGCTGATAGACAAGGTTTTACATGTAGAAATACTTCTTTCCCTATGGATTTATGTTTCCATTGTGAAGGGTTTTAATTACAGTAAATTTTCTGGCCTCTTAACCCCATCATTTAATAATTTTTGAAGGGAGAACAGACCATGGAATAAATGTGGCAATGGCTGCTTGCTTGTTGGACTTACTCAGTTGTCTATCTTCCAAATGATTTTACATACAAGCAGAGACAGGGCTATCAACTGATTGTCCTCTGAACAGTGTTCTAGCTAGTATTTTATCACTGTAACAATGAGGAACACGATTAGAATGCAAGGAGTTGATCTTTCAGCCAACCACATGCTTCCAATGAGTAGGACTTATTAATGAGAACTGTGTATGTATGCCTGAAGTGGCAAAATTTCTATGTTTGAGTATATATATGAGCAGTAGAATCTCCCTCATCTGCCATGGAAGAGCCAAAAGGGGCTCTAACATCGATACAGAAACACTCAGCACCTAGTCTTGGGGCCTGGCACTTTCCCATCATGGGGCCCTGAGAGAGGGACCCAGAAGTGGGCCCTGTCCTTAGCACAATGGAGCCGAAATACATCCATGTGAAAAGCATCGGTGTCTACAGGAAGGTATGCCTCAAGACTAAGACAGAATGTGCCTGGTCTTCTGGCCACAGGAATATTATTCTATCGCAATGGCCTAGGAGTTTGCAGGTGCCCTTATTCCATGGCCCAGGAGTTTGCAGGTGCTGTGCAACTTGTACTTGTATTCCCTCTACCCAAAAACTGTATAAAAGCTTAAGCTGTGCTCAGCAAATGGGAACTGCTCTCTACATCCCCAATGCGTTGATGACTTTTTGTTTTCTGTAGCAGCCTAAGGCAGAAGCTTCTCCCAAGTTCTTCCCTTTCCTATTTTGAGTGTTGAAGTCTGGCAAGATCCAGATCTCCCTCATTTGTGTTGGGGACTACTGGCCACAGCCCCCGACACACTGTCCTCTGGCATCTGGACAGAAACTTGCCCTCTCAAATTCGTACAGACACATTGTACTATCACATCCATAGAGACACACTGTAATTTCACATCCATACAAAACACTAACCCTCTCCTAGAAAATTCAATTGCTTTCGAAAATAGGTTCCCAGGAGTTGCTTCTGATAAATGTCACCTTTGCCAGGTGGTTTGCACATATGGGAGCTGATGGGGTTTCTGGGAGGTCTGCTGGAAACGCTGCTCTATTGCCTGATTTTCAATTAATCAAGCTGCTTTCTGTCATTCTTGCCATTTCCACCTGCTTAACTGAGTGTTTGCAGTTGGGAGCAAACACTGCAGGAGCCCTTCCATCTACCTTATTTTCCTTTGAGAAATTCAGCAAATTTCTCTCTCCTAGTATCTCTCTTTTCATGGCCACAGTGCAGTTTTGTTCTTTTTTGTTCTTCACGTTCATGCCAAAGACTTTAGAAGGAATAGAAGTTAAAGGCTTGTTTTGGGTAAAGTTTTGAATCTGTAACCTTTGATTTTTCAGAATTCCTAATCTTTCATGAAATGTAGGGATACTCTAAGAACCCAGGCACATCCGTTTTGCTATTAGGAACTCAATAAATGATACCTTTCATTGTTTAGGCAATACAATTCGCCTTTGGTCACATTGGTGATAATATAAACTTCTACTCATAAGTCTCCCAGGTTCTCTTTGCAAACTCATAGCTACCATCGCATTTCCTCTACCCATATATGAAGTTTGATTATCTTCAACTTAATTTAGCCAGTTCAACACACTTGGGAGATACGTATTTTCGATTGCACTTTCATTCTTTTTTTTTTTTGTATTTTTTGGGTCACACAAGTGATGCTCAGGGTTTACTCCTGGTTTTTCACTCAGGAATTACTTCTGGCAGAGCCTGGTGAACCATATGGGATGCTGGGGATTGAACCCATGTCAGCGTGCAAGGTAAACACTCTACTGGCCCATGTATTTTCACTCTGAAAGTAAGCTCTGAGAGACAACTTGAGCTTTCCTAAACGATTTTAGTCCTGGTTTTGCAGTAAGTATTGAAGTAAGCAATATTTCAAGATAATGATTATGAGGCTCTATCCTGGAAAGACAATTCAACAAGACCCATGGTGATAATGTAGTATGGGCAAGAAACGCATCTTGGTAGATTTGGGGCTCTGATAGGTGGATGATTTTCATTTTTGATGGGGCTCATATGCAATGGTGCTGGGTAGGATCAGGGGCAAAGGGGCATCTCCCAATGATACTAGGCTCTGCAGTGCAGACCTGGCAGTTCAGTGCTTAGGCTTGTTGCTGTGATGCTCAGTATAATGTTGTCTAACCTTATAGTGATGCTAATACAGGAACTAACACCAATTAGTGCGTGGGCAGTCCTATACGTGTAGATCAAACTTAGTACCTCTGTCCATGCTGGGCATGTATTCTGTTCGTTGAATCATATCTGTGGCTACTCATAAGTGACACTACTCATGTTAAACTCTCACACACATACTCCTTTGCACCGTATTGTCTCCACCTTAACTTCATTGTACAAATGTCTTTATATTTACTGTTCAATTTTACTTCCTTCTTGAAAAGAGAGAGGGAGAGAGAAAAGAAATAAAGAATCTGCCATGGAGGCAGGCTATGGGAGTGGGGAGGGAATGGGGGATATCGGTGGTGGGAAATGGGCACTGGTGGAGAGCAGGTTGCTGAAACACTATGTGACCGAAACCGCCAAACAAAACAACATTGTAATTGTATATCTCACAGTAGTATAATAAAATATTAATTAAAAAATAAAAAAAAATTACTTCCTTCTTAACTCCTGATCCAAAACACAAGTTCAATGACCTGTGCTGCTTTTTTAAGCTTCACTTGATCACTTGAATTCCATTATTCATCAATTTGTTCGAGCGGGTGCCAGTAACATTTCTATTGGACCCTATCAAGTGCCAATGTAGCCCAATGGCATATGGTTGATTCAGGAATATGAAGAGCCTCAAACTGTTCCTTCAGGGTCTTGACAAGGAAGTCTGACCATCTTGTAGGTGGGAGGCCACATGATCTTTTGACATCGTGTGGGATCCAGTCGGTAATGGCTCTAGTCCAGCGGTTGTCTCCAAATCGCATTATATGTCCAGCCCATCTGATTTTCCGATGCCTTGGCAAATGAGACAGCATCCCTGATTCTGGAATAGCGACGGAGGTCAGAACTCCGGATTTCTTCTCTCACTTGAGTGAGGCGTGATATTCCAAGCATAGCTCTTTCGATTCCTCTCAGGGAGACCTGAATAGCATTCTCATCCTGCTTTCGTAGGGCCCAGGTCTCTGAGGCGTATGTTAATGCAGGGAGAATGGTGGAGTCAAAGAGATATGCCTGGAGCCAGAGGTTCTTTGTCCTTTTAGCTATTTCTTCGATGCCTTTGAAGGCATTCCATGCTGCTCTCTTCCTCCTGCGCAGCTCAGGCTTTAGGTCGTTCATCATGTTGACTTCTCGACCTAGGTACACATAACTGCTGCATTCAGAGATGTTTGTTCCATTGAGAGTGAATGGGGCCTCAGGAACTAGTTCATTTTTCCATGAACATAGTTTTCCTTCAGATTCAGCTGTAGACCTATCTTTCCACATTCTCAGTCAAAGTCAGCCAGCATTTGTGCCACTTGGCTAATGTTTGGTGTTATTAGAACGATGTCATCAGCGAAGCAGAGGTGGTGTAGTTGCTGACCATCTATCTTCACTCCCCATTCCTTCCCATTCTAATTGTCAAATGATGTTCTCGAAGGTGGCGCTGAAGAGTTTTGGTGAAATTGTATCACCCTGTCGAACCCCTCTTTTGACATCAATGATCACTTCTTTGTAGAATGGTTTGATCCTGGTGGTGAATCCGTAATACAGCTCACGAAGGATCTTGATGTATTGGGTTTGAACACCCCTGTTTGGCTAGGGGCTTCGATGTCTGCTTCAGTCTCCACAGAATCAAAGGCTTTCTGTAAATCAATGAACGTGAGACAGAGCGGCATCTTGTACTCCCTACAAAGCTCAATGAGCTTGGTCCAAGCTTGCTAAACGGTGCAGAGATGTGATAAAATAAGACCTCAAAGACAGAAGAGCAGAAATACTGGAAGATGCAGCAGAAGTCGGGAAAAGCATTTGCACCACCCGCCTGTCCTTCACCAACTATAAGACCAAGATGACTGCCCTCCGACGCCCTGATGGATCTATCACAGCTTCCAGAAAGGCAATGGAGAAGATTATCCAGGACTTCTACTAAAATCTCTTTGATAGCCACATCCACCTGCCCACATACCAAATTCCACAGGATGGATATGTCATTCCCAGTGTTCTCCCTTCTGAAATCTGACATGCCATCTCATTGGTAAAGAAGGGAACAGCACCAGGCCCAGACAAAGTCAGACCCGAACACCTGAAGAATCTGCCATTGGTACTCATCAATACACTAGCTCGGTCTTCACATGCTACCTGTCCAATGCAAGGTGCCCTCCTAATGGAAAACCAGCAGGACAGTTCTACTGTTCAAAAAGGGAGACATTCACAACATCGGCAACTATCGCCCCATCTGCCTGTTGTCCGTCATCTACAAGCTGTTTACACGAGTCATCCTGAACAGGATTGGCAGAACACTAGATGAAGGCCAACCATGCGAGCAAGCAGGCTTCCGGAAAGGATTCAGCACAATTGACCATATCCACACAGTTTTTAAGCTTCACTTCAGATTTTGATTGTGTGCACAGATAATTTCCTATAATTGCCAAAAATTTTGATAACAAGTTTGATATTAGTTGCTTTACGGAACATTGTAATAATACAAGTAAAATTTTGAAAGGAGGCAGACATATTCATGAGTCAGACTTATTAGTAGTTGTATGGGCCTATGTGTGTGTGTGTGTGTGTGTGTGTGTGTGTGTGTGTGTGTGTTTTTTAAACTTCTAATTATGGGTTCCATCATTTGAAACATGTAGGACTGGGCACCTGGTTTTGGAAAGAAAACTCTTTTGTTCTGTTTCCATTCTCATTGTAAACAAGCACCTCCATCTGCAATGAATGTTTCCTTTGTCACCCAGTGTGAACAATACTGAGAAAAAACACAATATCAAAGAAATTTTGTTAGGTCTTGTGCTAAAATCCCAACCCTCCTGGATAGGCTCTGCTGACAATGTATTTGATAGCAGGCTTATTCTCTCATATGTCCAGGGCATACTCAGAGGGGAGGCCAATCTGGTCATTTGCTCCTAGACACAAAAATAGCAGTTATTTCCTCTTCATAGCTGCCTAATGAGGTAAGAGAAGCTGCCTGCTCTACCTGCCAAGGTAAATCAAAGTATTAAATCTCCTTTAACAATCTGCTCTGTCATCCCAGGTGTCTGATTGTCTTGGCATTCATGTAATCACTGGCTCAACAAAGCTCTGTTTGAAAGTGAATTCCTATGAATTCTTTGTGCTGATTGGGACTTGGATCATCGCTGTGGTAAGGCTTGGTCCACATCTTGGTTGTTGCTAATCTTCCAGGACTTGCAGTTAGAATCTTGGAATTTTTCTGGAGCCACTTAAACCTCAGTTTTGTCTCATACAATGCTGAAAACACTTTGTACCTTTTCAGAGGAGTTTTGCTAAAGACTTTAAAAGTTTATCCTTCTCGGTTTTCCCACTCCCCTTTTGGGCCACCATCCATACGTGGGAAAAGACGCAGGGAGTAAAACAGCTGCCAATTCCATCTTCACCAGAGCCAATGGTGGCTTTTGACAGGATTGAATTCTTTTTGAGTTTTCCATTTTTCATTACCGTGAATTAAGTTCTTCACGATTGGGTTTAGAACATCCGATGTTCCTACAACAATCCCTTCCCCAAGTGTCGCCAGTTTGCCTCCGACCCACAACACCAATGCCTTCCCCAGTTTCCCCAGTTTGCTCCTCACCCACGACTCTGAGTATATGACCAGCACTTTATCATGCATAAAACTTTACCACCTTTCAGCACCCCTTCCTCCAGAGTGAACACTTCCCTCTGGTAGGCTTCCACTCAACACAATTCAGGAGTCAAATGAAGAATAGAAAAGATAGAAAATTTAATAAGCTCAGCTGAGAACCCTCGAGCCAAAGAGGCTCAGAAGGTCCCAATGCCCTGTACCACACACATAACATCATCTTTACAGGTGTGATCATAGGGCACATCCTCATTTCTACTTTGGTCATAAAGCAAAGCAGGTTTACAGAAGTAGAATAGAGCAATTAGATTATTTTGTGTTGCCGTTGCTGTGCACAACCTGTCACATACAGATATTTTATTTGCAAAACCCATCTTCTCTGTTTAATACAGAAACCAATTCATTGAGACTAGTCAATCTTAAGGATTACTCTATTTGGATTTTGACCTCTTCCATTGCTGAAGTGTTCTCTTCCCTGCCCTAAACCCCCCACACCCCCAGCGCCAAGCTGTGTAATGAAGACTAGTTCTATGTTTTCTATTTCTATTGCCTTTGGGAATTTGTTACTCCCTATTGTGTTTCTTTGTGTCCCATAATGAGAGAGACCATTCTGTGTTGTTCTCTTTCCCTCTTACTAACTTACTCAGCATGATACTTTCTCCAGATCCAACCATGTAGCAGCAAATTGCATGATTTTGTCATTTCTTAAGGCCCAGTAATATTTCATTGTGTATAAGTACCTTAACATTGTGTATAAGTACCTTAGTTTCTTTATCTGCTCATCTGTTCTTGGGCACTTGGATTGCTTCTACATTTGTCCTCTTATGAATAATGCTGCAATGAACATAAAAGAGCAAGTTCCCTTTCTGCATTTTGGTTTGGACCTTTGGGTATATGCCAAGAAGTGGAAAACCTTTAGAGTAAGCCCTACTTTGGCCCAAAGTTTAGAGCAAGGTTAGAAGAGCTCTGTTTTGACATAAGATAAGCAGTGAATTGCCCTGCAGCCAGAACAAAGTGCTTAGGATTGTTGTTTTTGGAGATAGGACCCTGATGGGTTTGGATATGATCAGTCTGGCTGGGAAACATAGTCTGGGCCATATGATGTGATCTCCCAAGGAAAGGTCACCCTACAAATATAATCTCTGCTGTAGATATATGCCTGTACCTCTTACTGTGTTTACATAAAATGACTAGAAATATTATTGAAGTGATTGTTTACTGGCAGAGAGAGAAAACAATGCTCTGCCTGATAATGCCTCAATCACCCTGGGAAGTAGGGACATGGCTCCCTGGGGATTTTGTACCCATAAGAGGAAGTCAGGTTTTACCTCATTGTATAACCTTTGGGTATGCCCTGCCCCCAGGCTGTGCATAAGATTGATCTCTAGGAGTTTGGGACTTAGAGAATCAGTGTGGAGTGAAGAGAGTCTGTTGGTCAGTGTAGAATGGTCAGAGTTAGTCGGTGTGTAGTTAAGTTGGAGTTAGGTGTGTGTATAGAGAATAAAAAGCCTCAGATTTTCTAGAACTTGTGGTTTTACTCTCTTTGTCCATTCAGTCAGAGTGGGCGATCATCAGCCCCGAACATGACTAGGAAACCCAATGGACCCACATATTCTTGGGGAGCCCACACAGTCCCAACAAATTAAAACCCCATAAAGAATAATATAACGACTTGTGAAATGGCCATTTGACATTCATAAGTTAAGAAATTAATGGCTTTGATTAAGACTCAGAATAAGAGCTAGAATATAGAAATCTGGTTCACATTTCCAAGCATTTTCTCTCATATCTTCAGATTTGGGTGGTATCTTGCAAGCAATTATGACTTAATTGTTCCTGATCCCACAGACAAAAATTCTGGTAAAGTCAATGCGTGTTGCTCTTAGACTGTGTATAAAAATAGTTTCCATATTTACTGATAATAGGACTTAGTACATACTTAAGGAACAGAAGTGGGCTCCTTGGGTAAAGCTGAAAGAGGTGGAGTGTTCTGCTGTATGCATTTGCAAGAGTATTTTTTGCTACTTTTTTTCTTCCATAACTGAATACTTTATTTTTATTTATTTATTTATTTGTTTGTTTATTTATTTATTTGCTTTTTTGGGTCACACCCAGCAATGCTTAGGGGTTACTCCTGGCTCTGCACTCAGGAATTACTCCTGGCGGGTGCTCGGGGACCATATGGGATGCAGGGGATCGAACCCAGGCCGCCATGGGCCGACCGCAAGGCAAACGCCCTACAAGCTGGGCTATCCCTCCAGCCCCAAATAACTGAATACTTTAGTCATCATTTCCCCACTAAAAAATCAGAGTAAAGGTAAATGGAGAGAAAATGGAAAAGAATAGAGAACCATTCAGAAAGTTCTTTTTATAAAAATATTAAACTTTATTTAAATGCCATGACTTACAAAGTTGTTCACAGTACAGTTGTTTCAGGTATTCAATATTCCAACACCAGTCCCACCACCAATGTACCCTTACCACCCCCCCAAAAACTAGTTTCCCACTCACCCCCCAAGACTGCTCCCCTAGCAGGTACTGATTAATCTACTTTATATTGCTTACTGCAACATCTATCTCATAATGTTGTTGTAAACGCCATGGCCATCTTACTGAGCTGTTACTTGAAGAATGGGCCATCTGTATTATTGCTTTCACTTATTGAACTTAGTGGACTTCTACTCAATTTTTTAAAGAAAGTTGTTCATGTTTGTTACAGACATTCAATATTCAACCCCTATCCTACCACTATTGCAACTTTCCACCACCATTATTCAAAATGTTCCTAGCCAAGGCTTAAGCCTGCCTTTATTGCAGACTCTCAATAATTTATTTTAGATTGCTTGTTATAGGTAATTTGTTAAAAATGATTAAGACATGTTTTCTTAGGAGAAACTCTTGAGTTCATTCGCTAACGTGGCAAGGCGCGAGCCTCAGGAGACCTAATGCTAACGTCCAAGCTTGCTAAACAGTGCAGAGAAGCGATAAAAGCAGACCTCAAAGACAGAAGAGCAGAAATACTGGAAGATGCAGCAGAAGCCAGGAAAAGTATTCGCACTGCCCGCCTGTCCTTCGCCAACTATAAGACCAAGATGACTGCCCTCCGACGCCCTGATGGATCTATCACATCTTCCAGAAAGGCAATGGAGAAGATTATCCAGGACTTCTACTCAAATGCCCACATACCAAATTCCACAAGATGGATATGTCATTCCCAACGTTCTCCCTTCTGAAATCCGACATGCCATCTCATCGGTAAAGAAGGGAACAGCACCAGGCCCAGACAAAGTCAGACCCGAACATCTGAAGAATCTGCCGTCGGTACTCATCAATACACTAGCTCGGCTCTTCACCGCTACCTGTCCGAATGCAAGGTGCCCTCCCAATGGAAAACCAGCAGGACAGTTCTACTGTTCAAGAAGGGAGACATTCATGACATCGGCAACTATCGCCCCATCTGCCTGTTGTCTGTCATCTACAAGCTGTTTACACGAGTCATCCTGAACAGGATTAGCAGAACACTAGATGAAGGTCAACCATGCGAGCAAGCAGGTTTCCGGAAAGGATTCAGCACAATCGACCATATCCACACAGTAACCAAGCTCATTGAGGTTTGTAGGGGAGTACAAGATGCCACTCTGTCTCACATTCATTGATTTACAGAAAGCCTTTGATTCTGTGGAGACTGAAGCAGTCATCGAAGCCCTAGTCAAACAGGGTGTTCAAACCCAATACATCAAGATCCTTCGTGAGCTGTATTACGGATTCACCACCAGGATCTCACCATTCTACAAAGAAGTGATCATTGATGTCAAAAGAGGGGTTCGACAGGGTGATACCATCTCACCAAAACTCTTCAGTGCCACCCTCGAGAACATCATGAGACAATTAGAATGGGAAGGAATGGGAGTGAAGATAGATGGTCGGCAACTACACCACCTCTGCTTCGCTGATGACATCGTTCTAATAACACCAAACATTAGCCAAGCGGCACAAATGCTGGCTGACTTTGACCGAGAATGTGGAAAGGTAGGTCTACAGCTGAATCTGAAGAAAACTATGTTCATGAGAAATGAACTAGTTCCAGAGGCCCCATTCACTCTCAATGGAACAAACATCTCTGAATGCAGCAGTTATGTGTACCTAGGTCGAGAAGTCAACATGATGAACGACCTAAAACCTGAGCTGCGCAGGAGGAAGAGAGGCGGCATGGAATGCCTTCAAAGGCATCGAAGAAATAGCTAAAAAGGACAAAGAACCTCCGGCTCCGGGCACATCTCTTCGACTCCACCGTTCGCCCTGCATTAACATACGCCTCAGAGACCTGGGCCCTACGAAAGCAGGATGAGAATGCTATTCGGTTCTCCCAGAGAGGCATCGAAAGAGCTATGCTTGGAATATCACATCTCACTCAAGTGAGAGAAGGAATCCGGAGTTCTGACCTCTGTCGCTATTCCAGAATCAGGGACGCTGTCTCGTTTGCCAAGGCATCGAAAATCAGATGGGCTGGACATGTAATGCGATTTGGAGACAACCGCTGGACTAGAGCTGTTACCGACTGGATCCCACGGGATGTCAAAAGATCACGTGGCCGCCCACCTGCAAGATGGTCAGACTTCCTTGTTAAGACCCTGAAGGAACGGTTTGAGGCTCTTCATATTCCTGAATCAACCAGATGCCATTGGGCTACATTGGCACGTGATAGGGTCCAATGGAAATGTTACTGGCGCCCGCTCCAGCAAATCGATGAATAACGGGATTCAAGTGATCAAGTGATCAAGTGATTCTTAGGAGAAAGTTAGTGAGGATTGTTCAATCTCACCTTGGGATTGAAGGTGAGATTCAATCCCACCTTCTTGTATAAGAAATTACTGATATGAAAGTCTTGTATAAGAAATTACTGATATGTTGTGACAGGATAAGCATTGTGTATGTATATTCTGTTATTTATTATCTTCTACTTTGCATCCTTTAAATGCGTGCTACCTGATACATCAGAATAATAGTGTTTGGGAGGTTGTGCATCCGCAAGTGCAGTTGTGTGCTCCAGGATTTTGATATTTTTAACCGGTTGATAAAATTGGAGTTAAATTTTTAACTTGAGCACAAGTTCCGGGGACTTCCAAAAGAACAGAGAGATGTGGGGAGGGAGCCCATCCTTGACACCGTGAAAGTCTGGAGATTTCAGTCATGCTATCCACTATCTCAGTTTTTCAATGGATTAATTAACGGGTTGGGCTTGTTGGAGCAGTAGAGTCTGGCCTTGAGCCTGTTGATGATTGTGAAGTGTGGAAGTTGTCGACTGCTGGGACACTGTTGGGGCAGGCTAGGACCTCACAGTTCGCTCTCTGTAGTGCCCAAATGTCAGCGTGGTACAGGGACTGGAAGCATCTCTGCTTCAGAAAATTCTTAATAGAGTGTCAGAGCCTTGCTATGCTTTGATTAGTTTCCAGGTGTAGTTGTCTTTCAATTGCTTGGAAGTAGGTTTTCTTTAAGTTTGTGGTTTAATCTTTGCCTTTAAATTTGGTCCAACCACTACATGATTACATTTTAAAATCCTAAGCAAAGATTATCTTGTATGTTGCTCATGAACACAACTTATTTTTTGAATGTCGAATATACTTGGCCTATTTATAATTCAGCATGGATCACAATCAATCTTAGATTTCATAAGGCTAAATTGTGAATCCTTGTGAGATTTACTACTAGAGCTTGACTTATTTTTTTTCAATAATATGGTTACTAATAAGCAAATGTGAAAAACATAAAATTCATTGAAATTGCATTGCATAAAATAATTCTGCCTCTATCCTAATGACAAAACTAATCTAATTCAAATTAGCTTAAGTAAGGACTATTGATAAGAAATTCTTAATGCTAAGTATTACACTGAGACTACCATTGGGTAATAATTTTCTGAAAACTCCAGTTTGATGCAGAAATATCACTAATAATGTGACAGCATCAACTTAATTGTGTTTAGACAATAAGTGTAAAACATAAACAAAAACGATAATATATTTATTATAACAGCTGTTTTTCAATAGTTCTTTATAGCTTTTCTTTTCTTCAGATTCTCTGGAAACCTTTGATGCAACATTTTGATAATGGAGGTTATCTATTAAAGTTATTAACTTGCTCTTTCTTTCCTGAAGTGTTAGTGCCAGATCCGTTGTAAGTCTAAGATTTATTTACTGCCTTCATAAATGGAATCTGTAAGGAAGAACTGCCTTTCTAACTTTTTTATCTCTACATTAGTGTGTGATAGATAAAAGGGTCTTATACTTAGCAGCTTCTGTAAGAGCCATTTTTTAGGTTTTATTATACCACTAAAGTGAGTAGTTTATCATTAAGAAGTCACTAGTGAGGCTGGGGAAGTAGCACAATGGGCGAGTGCATGCTTTGGGCTGAAATTGTGTGGTACCTGGAGAATGGCCAGGAGCAACACTTAAGCAGAGAGCCAGAAGTAGCTTCTGAGCATCACTGACTGTGGCACCCAAACCAGAAAACAAGTAAAAAACAAGCCACTGATTTTTCATCACAATTCAACAACACAACATACTTGGGGTTAATTGGTTGCAGTCCTTGGCTTCACATAGGTAACAATAAATAAAATTAATTCATACTCCCCAGAAAAACTGGAAAGAACTTTGTTTTGGTTCCCCAGAATTGTGTATTAAATTTCTAGTAGGTGTCAAGAATAAAGGAATAGAACAAGTTTTTCTTTTATGCTTACATAAACAGAATATAAATTATGACTGCACCAATGTATATATTTGGGTCCTAACCATAGAAGAGAACAATGTGCTAATTAATCTACTAAATTAAATTGATAAATAAAAAAGAGGTATAACTCTAATAATAAAATATCTAAAAGCCAGCAGTTTCTAATTTCAATAGTTAATAGAACCATTTTAGTGGTTTCTCGTTTTGGAATTAGTGACTGAATTTTCTTTCATTTACTTTTTATGTTTTTGTCTTTTCTTTCATTTCTGGCTCTTGTTGTTAAACTCTGCCCTTGCTTTCCATTATCCATTCACATAATGGTTTTAGCATCAATTTCCCTAGTTGTCTTCTAGAGGTCCTCTCCTCCCATAGTGCTCACACCATCTGTTAGTCTCCTCCCATAGTGCTCACAAAATGACTTCACTGTCCATCCCTCTTCCTCCTTGTCTACTCCTTGTCTTCACTCCCCACCACCTGCCATCTGCTGTTCTATGAAATGATTGACACTTATTATAGCCTCGAACAATCCCTGTTTTTGCTTTCTGATTGGTTACTCTTCGTGAAGATACTTTTGATGAATGAACCAATCGAAAGTCTTCATTATCTGGTCCTTCCCGTCTCTATTTTCTCCCTAGCATCTCTAATTGTGATTTTTATGTTGAGAAACAGATTCAACAGCTTAATTAATGGCGAAAAGTGGAGTTCACTGTCATGAACCTATGCATATTCTTAAACACAACACATTGTGCTCTTCATCTACTTTTTATGTTCAAATTGTTGTTAATTTAGTTATTGGAAGCTCTTTAAACTGTGTTTCTATATCTTTTTTATGTATAATTTAAAGTTTCTTTTGTCTTATGTCCTGTTAAGATACCCTAAATTAGATACTATGATTAGGTATCATGTCTGGTTAATGAACCATTTTCAAAGAACAACTCTCACAGGCAGATAGAATTTAATATGGACAGCTGTTGGTACAAATGTGGACTTTCCTATTCTGGTGATTCTTGAGAACTGTATGAAAGATTTACATACAAAACTCAGAAGAATAAAGCTAGAGATTCTTGTATAATTTAAATAGATGGATCTCCCCCCCATGTGTCCAGGCCTCTCTTTTACCTTTACATCATTCATCCTGTTCCTTGCACTGCCCTATCACTTCATTTCCTTTGTGTTTTGGAGGCAACACCCAGCGGTGTTGTGTTTACTCTTGACTCAGGAGCACTTCTGAAAGTGCTGGGAGACCATGTGGTGCCAGGGATTGAACCCAGGTCAGCCACATGCAAGCCAAAATTCCAGCCTATATCACTTTCTTTCTTTTCTTAAATTTTATTTATTTAAACACCATGATTTAAAAGTACAAAGCTTTTCACAATACACTTGTTAGACTCATCGTTCAGCACCAATCCCACCACCAGTGTGTCCCACCACCACCAGAGACCCTCATTTCCCACCCACCCCTTCCCCATCCCTTGCCTGCTCTCTTACCAGCATCAATTATGTTGATCATTGCTGCCCATATAAGGGAATGGTATTGATAAAGTCATGGCTCTTATTTTTTTCTGGGTTGTTCTGTGGGAGTTTGGCCAATTCTGTTCTTTGATTAACTTTCTGTGTTTCCAGAACACAGTGGTTTTCTACTGTCAACCCCAGACTCACCACCACTGCACCTACAGACAACACCTATTTCACATTTATCTCAATCTCTATTTGAGCTTGTCTTACGCATACACTGAATAATATATTCTGTACTGCTCATTGGGGCCACTTCTCTAAACACAATCAGTGAATATGGTCTTAGACAAGAGTCATTGGAGATTCTTAAAATTCCATTGTGCCATCTGATCCCACTGTATAGAATTTTTTTGATATGTTTCCACAGACCACACATTGTGTTCATACCCTTGGGTTTCTATGAAATTTGATGGGATACCTGTTAGATAAGTATACCTGGTTTTGAGATATTGTGGGGGTGCAAAGCGCCCACTATGCCATGGGGTTAGGGCTGTGACGAGCTGTGGAGTCTGGACCTTGAGGATGGCTGTGGTTGTGGTGTGGGAGGTTTTCTGGCCTCTGAGAGTCTGTGTGGGGGTGGGGGGGCAGGCAAGGGGCAGAACCTGCCCCCCTTCCAGGGCGCCCCATCAACCTAGCACAGGGCGAGCAGCCAGAAGCCCTGGGTTCTGGTCGACAGCATTAGCAACAGTCCTGGGTGGCCCACCAGGCCTTTGTATAGGAGATCAAGGTGGGAGAAGGGGCCCCAGCATCAGCTCTCTGAAAGCCTTGTGGATTTGGTCGCCTAGTCCCTCATATCTGGGCTCAAATTCAGCTTCTTTCTTGGTAGAGCTGTGTTGAGCTGTGGAGTCCGGACCTTGAGAATGACTGTGGTTGTAGTGCACAAGGTTTTCTGACCTCTGAGAGTCTGTCAGAGGGGCAGGCAATGTATCACTTTCTTTTGACTATTTCTACACTTCACCTTTCTCCACTCTGTCTTATACCCAGCAAACTGACCATGATAGATTGCCCATGACTTCTCTTTCCATGTAGGCAATGAGAGACCATCAAAAGTTCTGTTGGCTAAGGCGAGAGCAAGACATTTATTTACGTGATTCCTTCCTTTACAGATCTTACCAGGTTAGTTTTGAGACTGCTGAAGATCAGTTTCTCTCAGGTGGTCCTTGCCAAATGACTCTCTTTGGATTAAAGAGGCCCTTCCAGGGCCTTTGCTCTTTCTAGCTGAAAGGAAATGCTGGCTCCCCTGCTGAGTCTTACACAGTCCTATGCCATAACTTTCTGCTTTACTTAAAATTATTTCTCTGTTTCTGAATTGAACATTAAGATATGTAATTTGAGTATATCTGATAAATAATACAAAGTTTAAGACTTTTTATTCCTATATGGCATCTCCTACGATTAATAACAGGATGTCTGATATAGAGACTCTAATTTGAAAGAAAAAGCCATGAAAAGGAAGTAGAATATATCATATTGTTATTCATTACTTGTCACTTTTAAAGCTATTGCTGGGGATGGCAAGTCAAGGAATGGACATGAAGTGCATTCCCAGGGATCCTGTTGTAAATTTCAGGCCAAGAGTGAAGAGTATAACAGACTTCAGTTGTCACGGAAGACAGAATGGAGAACAGTCTATTCTTTTGTAAAGAGTACTGAATGCAGACTGACAAGGATTACGGGAAGCTGTAAGATCTCCACCTCTTGAGACTCTTTAGACTAAGGAAGACAAGCATCTATCTGGACAGGCAGCAGTGCAGAGCTTCACTGGGAATTCTTTGATTTTTTTTTCCAGAAGTTTGAAGCAAAATATTAATATAAAAATTGTTGAAATCCATGTAAAGCATTTTCTTTCAAGTAGGTGTGACACTTATGGAGAGCCTGAAAACAGCATGATATTTAGATTTTAATAGAATCTGGCTTTTTTTCTGTGTTTACAAAAAGATGAGACCAAAAGTCACACTATCTTAAAGTCAGTTCTCTGATGTCAAGGAAAGGGATTTTCTCTTCACTGAAGGAGCATGATAGGATTTGAGCAAATTGGGAGTATGTTGACAAAATGGAATGACTGGGAAGCAGATTTATTGAGAAGATGCATGTGCCCTCTTGCACGCACTCTGCTCAAGTGGTTCTAGAAACTTTGTTGCAGAATACTGCACCTAAAAAGGAAGTGAAGGAATTGTCTTTTAGTATTTACTTACTTTCCATATGAGGCAACTTAGGCATTAAAAATCACAGAGTATGTATGACTGAAACCCAAATATGAATGCTATTGTAGCTGTTTATCTCACGATGATATAATAAAATAATTAAAAAAAATCACAGTGTGTTTATCTCCACTCAAAACATATGACTTGGAGATTTTTCCTCTTATACACTTTTATATAGATTTGAAACCTAGAAGTTAAACTCAATAAAGCTAGAAGGTCACCCAACCCAACCCCCCAAAAAGTTTCATTAACTTTCTGAGAGAATAAATGGAAATATTCTTAAACAAGAGAATAATTATGGTTAACATCATTAAGGCAATAGGTAGCCCCCTTCAATGTCACAGATAGTGTCAAAGTGACTTTTGGTGCCAAACTCTTCAAGGGACAACAACTGCTAGCCCTGCTCAGCCTATATTTGGTTTTGGTGGGATGGTTATTGGATACTTCTTATCATATCCTTTGAAAATAATTTATGAAGATACCAATATACTCTCTAGGTTTGCTAATCATTGCTCCTTATGGGCCTAGTTTTCAAAATTTGTATTTTTGTTTGAATGGTTAATGGAACAAGATTTTTAGATAGCCTTTATAATAATGTCTGAGAGACTTTATAAAGATAGCCTTTATAATAATGTCTGAGAGACTCTCAGACATGGGGCAGAGCTGTTCCTTGCTCTCCCTGTGCACAGCCATTCATAAGGCAGTCGGGAGGCATGGCAGGTTCTAGCCCTGGCCCACCACCTCGGCAGAGCCTCACAAAAAGCCAGACCACCCCCTCCTCACTCCACGGGTGCTGCCATTTTCCACATTTGGACTTCCCTCTCATCAGAACTCCACCCAGCAGACCAGCCCATCACAACCCAGATCATTGAAACCCGCGCTGCAGCAGTTTTTTTCTCAATCCGGCCCAGGTATGCTGGTCCAGAGACTCTCAGACATGGGGCAGAGCTGTTCCTTGCTCTCCCTGTGCCCAGCTGTTCATGAGGCAGTCGGGAGGCATGTTGAGTTCTAGCCCTGGCCCACCACCCTGGCAGAGCCTCACAACAAGCCAGACCCACCCCCTCACTCCACGGGCGCCGCCATTTTCCACATTTGGACATCCCTCTCGTCAGAACTCCACCCAGCAGACCAGCCCATCACAGCCCGGCTTGCATGGCTGCAAGAGGCCACGCGGTTCATCAATAAATGCTTTATTTGGAGGTGTTTAAAAGAGTTTGCCTCCCACTCGGCAAGCCTGGCAAGCTGCTTGTGTTGTATTTGATATGCAAATTCCAGTAACAATTATATTAGGTCATTCCCATGACCTAATATAATGGTTTGAGGCTCTTTATGTTCCTGTAGCAAGCCGATGCCCTTGGCTCTACTGGCATGAGACAGGACATATGGAGATATTACTGGTGCCCGCTCTAACAAATAGATGTGCGGGAAGATCGTGATCTTTATAATATCTACTTTTTTGCAATAAAAACAAAGATCTGTTGCCAATATTATTTTAGGTAAAGCTTATAATTTTACAGCTACCTCCTAAAATTGTTTTCAAAGTATTTGCTCATGGTATAGTTCAAAATCACTTACACATAAGAGCCACGATCCAGAAACAACCTAGGTGCTCACGACCAGATAAGGGAATTATGAAACCATGGTATATATACACAATGGAACATTACTTAGGCATAAGGAAAGATGCTATTACATGAATGGAACTAGAGGATGGTATGCTGAGTGGAGTCAGTCAAAAAGAGGGGAGCAAATATATATCATGATTTAGAACTTGAAGGATTGGTGCACATGCCTGAGGTTCATGAAGACTTAAATATAAACCCCCTCCCCATACCCATGCCTCCCACCAGCACTACCACGGTAGCGCTCATGATGGCTAGCACCACTGGGTCCTAACAACATCTTGTTCCAGGCTCAAATAACAAATCATCTTACCCATATAGCCTGACAAATGTGAGAGAGGCCCCTGGATACACTGAGCACTGCCAGAGAGACTGTCATCCCAAATAAATGAATAAATAATTAATCCAAATTTTATCTTTTCACTGCAACACCAACACAATAAAGTCATGATTGGAACTGGAAAGTACAGCTACCAATGCTTGCCTTGTAAGCTGCTGACCTGGGTTCCATATTTGGCACCATTTATAGTTCCCAAGCACAATGACAAATGATCCCTGAGCACAGAGCCTGGAGAAAGTGGTAAACACTACTGGGTGTGGCCATAAAACAAAGCAAAACAAAAAAAATCAGAGCTGATTTGCTATCTAAGCTATAGTTGTTTGGAAATGAACACTCAGTTGCTCATTACTGCGAAACTATCTTTCAGCAAGAATAGGGACACATGTCGCTCTTTCATTTAAGTGAAGTGGCATTGATTGAGTTGTTCCTAAATGGGTGACACTGGTAATTGGTGAAGGCTGAAGTGTTTACTGCTCAGGAAAATACACACACACACAAACACACACACATACACACACAAAGTTAGTGGCCAATGGCATCTAGTTCTTATCTTCGTGAATGTACTGATCTTGTCTTTTTGGAGACTTTGAAAAAGATTGAAGGATCTATTAATTTTGGAAAATGTGCTTGTAATTTAACTACAGTCACTACAGCTTGGGTTATCCATAGGAAAAACAATTTCTCATCCTCTGTCACTTTGCAGTAGCATTTATTGTTATTGAAAAAATTAGTCTAAGCTCAAGAGTGTATGAAATGAGCATGCCCAAAACTGCCCTGGTTATTGCTAAGTATATTTTAAAGTCTTGTGAAATTAATAAACATGGTTAGCATTAAAACAAATGATACTAATTAAAATGACCTTCCTTTTCCCTAGTGCATAATATTGTCTTACAGGCATTTATATTGGATAAAACAATTCCTTTTCTCTTAAAACATCATGGACTCACTAAGAAAACTGAGCAATCACACTCTGATATGCCAATGGCAATCCACACACTAAATGCGTAATATGCATTAGAAAGATTTCTGTCTTAATGAAGTCTCACAGATAATAGTGAAATAGTGAATGTCTGGTATAATCAAAAAAAGACTGTCTTAAACATTTAAGTGCTATTGTTATTGCCATTAAGTAGTCTATATTATCTATTTTAAGCTATATTTAGGTAAATATACATGTGCTTTGTACTAATAGAATGTCTTATTAATATTACTGCAATATTTCATACATTCTAATGCATTCATTAAAGATGCACTTCCTTTAAAAATAAAGAGAGGTGAACTCGGTGTGGAAGGAAAAGGAAAATAGTACCAACAAAATTAAACATAGATTTATCTTTCCCTCTGTTGGATCAAAAATGAGTCGACTCTAGCAGAAACAGGGAAAACTGCACAATACAGAGTTGGGAGAGCTATTTTTTATAGAGCTTACAGGAACTTGGGTGTTATCCTGGGGATGTTCAGTCCAGCTGTCCAATGCCTGAACCAGAATGTGATGCTCAGATGCCATGGGGGTTATATCTGGCACTGCTTGTGGAAACCAACTGGTGTCTCAGATGAAACTTGGGACCTTGCATGTGCTGAGCAGGTATCCAAGCACCTGAACTCTGGCACTAACCAGGGAACAGCAATTTTTGAAAAGTTGTAGCAAAACACACAATTTAAAATATTATCACTTTGAAGAGTTTAAGTGTATAGTTCTCTAGAATCTATATTTTAAATCAATATTTTTATCATCATTACAACTATCATCTTCATCTCAGAGTTCTTTTCATCTTGCAATACTGAAACTCTACGCACACTAAGAAGAAACTCCCCATTTTCTTCTCCACCCAATCTCCATAAAATACCAAACTGCTTTCTCCCTCCAGGAATTTGACTCCTTTAGATACCTTACATAATTGGAACCATGTTGGATCTTTCCTTTGGGATTTATTTCTTCATTAATTATGTCTGCAGGATTTGTCCATGTTGCGATATGTAACAGAAATTCCTGTGAAGTGCTGAGAATAATCATACATGCGTATTCCATGTATTGCTTACCCTTTTATACATGTATGAATAATGGATTATTCCATCCCATTTCTTTTTTTAATATTTTATTATACCACCATGAGATATTACAGAGATGTTCATAAGATGTTCATATTTGGGTTTCGGCCATGCAGTGTTCCAGCACCCATCCCTCCACCAGTGCATATTTCCCACAACAAATGCCCCCGATTCCCTCCCCCTCCCCTAGCCTGCCTCTATGGCAGGTTCCTTCTTTCTCTCTTTCTTTTCTCTCTCTCTTTTCCTTCCCTTCCACATTGTGGATTACAATACATACATTAAGAGGTTGTCATGTGTACCTTTTTTTTGCCTGTATTTAATGCTCAGTTCTAGGTTGGTATTAGCCCTTTCAACAATTATTAGCACACTGCTCCATTCTCTATCTTACCTAGCCTCTGACTCCTACATGTTTGTGATAATTTCCACCCTTGACAAGACCTCCTGATCCATGTTTCACCTGATCTTGGATATTGGTATCATAATATGTACATATATATATTTATGTAATGCAAATAAATGCAGTCATTCTATATCTGTCTCTCTCCTTCTGGCTAATTTTACTCAACATGATCCTCTCCATGTCCATCCATTTAGAGGCAAAATTCATAACTTCATTTTTCTTGACAGCTGCATAGTATTCCATTGTGTAGATGTACCACAGTTTCTTTATCCAGTCATCTATTTTCCGGCACTCTGCTTGTTTCCAGATTCTGGCTATTGTGAATAGTGCTGCTATGAACATAAATGTGGGGATGGTGTTTCCTCTGTGTGTTTTTGGCTTCCCAGTGTATATTCCCAGGAGTGGTATGGCTGGGTCAAGTGGGAGCTCAATTTCTAGTCTTTGGTGGAATGTCCATATTGTTTCCCAAAAAGGCTGAACCAGCTGACATTCCCACCAACAATCATCCCATTTCTATAGTGAATAACAATTCTGTGACATTGGTGCACAACTACCAAGTCAAATGACTATATCCAGTCACTTACTCCAAAATGGCATTGCTGTATCATATCACAATTTCTTTTTAATATTTTTTTAGAAATTTCTATATTGTTTACATAGTAGCTACAACAGGACATCTGACAAATATCCTTAGATAGTTTCTCACTACATTTATGGAAGAATATATGAATCAATCAATGCATAATGTCACATAATGTCAGTGATTTTTCATGGAATATGTAATACTCTTGCTGCTTTTTTTCGTTCTTTTTTTTGATTTTTGGGCTACATCACCTGTGCTCACACCTTACTTCATGCTCAGGGTTCATGCCTGGTGAATGAAGGTCATTGTATGGCATGCCAGGAATTGAACACAGGTTAGCCATGTGACGTGCAAACACTTTATACATTGTACTATTTCAATAGCCTTTCTTTTTTTTTAATTAATTTATTTTTTTTTATTATACCACCGTGAGACATACAATTACAAAGGTGTTCATAATTGGTTCTTGGTAATACAGTTTTCCAGCACTCATCCCTCCACCAGTGCCCCATCTCCACCACCAATGTACCCCACCCCCTCGCCCACTCCCAGGCTGCCTCAATAGCAGGTACCCCGTTTCCTCTCTTTCTCTCTCTGTCTCTCTCTGCATCTCTCTCCCTCTTCTTTTTACACATTGTTAGCTGTTGGAGGACAGATTTAGCTAATCTAGGAGCTTTGTTGTTTTGCCCACACCCAGCTTAATCTTATTTAAGTCAAGGTTCATTCTAATGAGACCTCTCTTCTATGTAAACACTGCTAGAGGGTGTGGCAGTTACAGAAGTCACCTTGATTGAATAACTTCTGACTTATACATCTACTAAGACTTCTATGTTTTCTAGATTGGGCACAGCTCCTCTTTATACCCACTGCACCCAACGTGGGACAGTTAGAATTTACCAGGAGACTACCACCCTGGCTACGCTGAGACTATAGGAAGACTATAGGAAGGATCATACTACTTTGCTCTAAGCTGGCGAGTGTGACCCTTTCAGTACACGAGAACAAGATACTCAGAATCACCCTGGTGCAGATAATAATAAGAAGGACCTTGTGGGTACCATCTAGATTACATGAAGCTCATGAAGTTAAGATGTATTACTTTATATCAGCCCTCTCTCTCTCCAGTGTTTTACATAAGATATAATCTCCTTAGTCCTTGGTTTATACCTGCAATAGGGTAACCTTTGTTTATAGCTGCAATAGGGTGTGGCACTACACTCTGTTTAGGGTTCTTTGTTGACATGACAACCTCCTGATCGGATTACTTGGGTGTATATAAGGGGCTGACTTGAGGCCCCTTCACTTTTTAACCTTTTAATTGGGCCTTTTAGCCTTTGGCTTTTGGCTCCTCAGCCTTGCGCCTTTTGGCTCTTTGGCCTTTTGCTCCATCTTCTGGGTAGGACTCAGCTAGGGTGAGATCCTCTCTCTCTTTAGTGGGAGACTTAGGCTCTTTTGTATGGTCTAAGTTCGGACCAGAGCTAAAGTTTGTTCATTATATTGGATTGCTGTGGAAGAGCTTTTGTACTATTAAAAGCCATTTTTTGGAACTGCACCAGACTTGTGAGTTTTCATCTGGTCTCCCGGCGTCCTCAGAGGTAGAAGAGAACCTCTGTCCTGACACTGTCGGGGACCCCTGCGGCGTTCCCGACAGTTAGCCTTTTCTTTCTTTTCTCATCACAGTTCTCTATGGTTATAGGGAAAACTGCTACTTTAGAGATAACATCCATAATACAAGAACTTAAAGTTACTGAGGGTGAAATTTACTTGTTATACTAAGTACATCACTTTCTATTTTAATTCCTAATTACTTTCTATAAAGCAGGAAATGTATGGACAATTAAAGTTTGTAATATTTCATAAATGATTTTATATTGACTTGTATTATTTTCATTTTCATAAATGCCATGCTTATAATTATATACTTATATTACTTACTTAAATTTGGTTATTGTCATATCAGAATGTTATCATTTGGTTGCTGATGTGTTCCTGACCTACTTTATGGCATAGATATTGCATGACGAACCTTTAAGAAGACTTAGAGTGAATAAATATGGAAGGTCCGATGATTATTGTGGTCTTGGGCTGCTCTTTGAGAAATCCCTATGACTGCCTGCCTTGGGGTCTTATACTTTACTGCCCTTCTGTGGGATGGGGAGTAGAGACAAACAGGGATACGGCTGCCTACTCCGGGTCTCCATAACTCCCTTTACTAGTGTCTCTGGTCAAAGTAGCTAAAGCCAGCTTGGAAAAGTTGAGATCTCTCCCGTACTTCTGTTGTTCCAAAGATTGTATGAATACCTTTAGGCCCAAGAAGTGACTGAATAGGAGCCGTCTGGAGAAACAGTAGGAGTCAGATGTTTTTAGTGGTTAATATATCTGTACTTTAAAGTATGCTTGTTGTACCTTTTTTTTTCTTTTAAAATAGAGACATAATCAATTTTGTGAAAAAAACTTTATGGCTGGATTTCACCTTTTATTCTAAACAAAGTGAAAAGGAAATACAAAATGGCGTGATACCTTCATCATTATGTGTGCTCATGTTCTGAGGCCTGTCATGTTGCTAGGAGGAGTCTGGCCTGGAAGGGAAGTTCACCAATGTTATAACCTCGTGATATATTCCTTAGTAGTTTAAGGGTATCACCTTTCTGGATCTGTCAGGGTCATTTGGCAGGGTAAATATTAAATTGATCAAGCTACTCCATATAGAATTAAGATACATCAACTGAGCCTTTTTAGAAATTATACACATTTCTTTTTTTCCTTATAATGAAATTTTGGACTCAGATACATGGGCAGAGCTGGTACCAGCTCTCCCTGTGATCAGCTGATCGTGAGGTACCCGGGAGGGATGGTGAGTATTAGCCCTGGCCCGCCATCCCAATATAGCCTCGCAAGAAGCTAGAGGAACCCCCCACACACACACCCACACACCATTAGGGCTGCCATTTTCAATATCCAGACTCCACAGCTTGTCAAAGACCCAAGAGAAAAGCTGATCTCTCCCCATTGGTTCATCAGTAAATGCATGAGATGAGAGCCTACTATTGAGAATATACCACCCACACGACAGCCTGGCAAGCTACTGGTGAGGTATTTGATATGTCAAAACCAGTAACAATTATAGACCTCATTCCCATGACCTGAAGGAATGGTGTGAAGCTCTTCATATTCCTGGAGTGAGAAGATGCCTTTGGGCTACACTAGCAGGTGACAGGACATATGGAGGTGTTACTGGTGCCCACTCGAGCAAATCGATGAACAACAGGAAGACAACTAATAAGTGATACAAGTGATACAAGTGATCATTAATAATATAAGATTAATAATTTAATTCTACTCTTTCATTAGTAATTATCAAATAACAGAAAAAATCAAGCCATATTGCTGTAGGTTATTAAAAGTCTCTCATAACTATATGCTGTACAACAATGAAAGGTGAAAAGTTAGAAATTAATTTTTATATGAACACATTTTTATATGAACAAATTTATCTTTTTATGGAAAATATTTTGGTTGTCATTTTATTTCCTATTTTGGTCCTTAAGCTATACAATACATCTTTATGTTTAAA
Source organism: Cryptotis parvus (assembly GCA_021461705.1). NCBI lineage: Eukaryota > Metazoa > Chordata > Mammalia > Eulipotyphla > Soricidae > Cryptotis > Cryptotis parvus. The sequence continues at coordinate 214,921 of JAJIBD010038047.1, read as the reverse complement.
AATATTTTATCTTTATGCTGCAGATTTCTAATTCACTATGTTTGACAGAGAAGATGGACTACTTAATACTAATCTTTGGAATGCATTCAGACTTGATTTAGGTCCTAAAATACTATAAATGGAGATGTTGGCAAACATAAAAGGAGACATTTTAGATATTTACGTTTTTGTGTCCGGCCTATTTCTAGCTGTGCTCTCTCCATGCTGTGATACTCCCTCGCCTTGTTTGGCCAGGAACTAAATCAGGGTTGGCCATTTGCAAGATAAGTTTCCTACCTGATGTACTATCACTCCAGCCCAGATAATTATCTTTTTTTTTTTAACCAAACCTTGGTTTGAAAGCAGTTTCTTGCCTTTCTGTGGGGAAAATACTTCCATTTTCTTTCTGCTTCATTGGAGATATAGAAACTATGAGCCCAAGATTAAAATAAAGACCTAATTTACAACTCCTATTTTTTGAGTTACAACCCCATTTTGAGTGTCCAAGACTTTGTCTTCTGTTTTCTATGAGGTTATGTGGTGCTAAATACCTAAACTTGAAGCTTATAGTATTGTCAAATATACAAGAATAGCTACAGTTCCAATGGTGAGTTCTGAAGTTTTTCTAGTGATACAAAATCATTTTATTAAGAGAAATTTAGAGAGATATGAGAGGGCCAAAAGAGAAATACATCTTTAAGAGAGAATATAGGCTTTTCCAAGGGAAAAGTCTCAGTTGTAAGACTTTTCTTACAACTTACAACAAAAGTGAAGCTCCTCTTCACTTTTTGCCCTGAGTTTTGTCCACTTATTTTATTGGAATCTTAAGTATGCACTTAGGAAGATACCGATGAAAGACATCCATCATTTAGATTTCCGTGACTTTATTGGTTATTCTTTCATATTATTACACTATTTCCAGAAATGAAAGATTCTATCCTCTTAAAGTAAGGGTTAATTCTGTTTTACATTGACAGAAATATTTAATACTGCTTTTGTTTTTCATCATCTGTTATTAAAAAGGATTGTTCCTGACTTTAACCAGAATTTTGATGTGCACAGAAAACACTGCTTTTATGAAAACAGTGCTTCATTTAGTTTTATGGTCTTTAATCTCACATTATTTTATCTTAGGATATATATTTCTGCCACCAGGATTTTTATTTTTAGGTAAGAAGGTATAGTGAGGTCCCAATTCCCACAAGTGACAAAGTCAGAGTAGATTTCATCTGTACCTGAATTTATAGACTTTCATGCTGAAATGTGTGGTAACTTTCTACCTGAGTTTTGTTTCAGAACACTTATTAAGTGTCTGTGTCATGGGGGCCGGAGCGATAGCCCAGAGGGTAGGGTGTTTGCCTTGCATGTGGCCGGCCTGTGCTGGCCCAGGTTCGATCCCTGGCATACCATACGGTCCCCTGAGCACTGCCAGGAGTAATTCCTGAGTGCAGAGCCAGGAGTAACCCCTGAGCATCGCCGGGTGTGACCCAAAAAGCAAAAAAAAAAAAAGTATGTCATGAAAGGTATCATTTTTTTTTATCTGTATAACAACTCTGTTAGGGCATAAAGATATCCTATAACTAGTCTTTAAGGTCAGAAAATAAGATACAACACACAACTTCCAAACTTTTTTGGAAGGTTTCTTAAATTTCCAAAGTTACAACAGTTTTTCTTGTGCTGTATTCTATGAATTGTTTGTACTGCACATATCTTGAACTTCAACAAGGCATACATACTTAACATATGTCTTATTTCTTTATTTAATTAAGTTTGTACTTTATTTCAGCAGCTGCTTGAATTGAATGTGTGTATTTGTACATGTGTTAAATTACAGTAGATATAAAAACAGCTTGCAACCTGGATGGAATTCTATTTAATAGCTTGCTTTCTACTTAAAAGCATATTTTTTAAAAGCAAGTTAAAATTGGGAACCAATGTATTTAAATTGCATATTCCAGGTTTCCCCATTGCACTGTGAAAGTTAAAGAGACCAAATTCTGTAATTTTTTTAAACATTGAGAATATTCCTATTTTCCTCTTAGATATTTGATATTATATCATTAGAAATATATGTGAATGTATATGGATAGTTTTAATATTTTGCATATAAAAGAGTCTTACAGCTTATATTCCAGCTATTTAAGATGGGAGAGTTTTAATATCCTATTTTAAATAGTTTTAATTATTTAACATCACATTTTAGATAGTTTTAACTCTGGGATAGTTCAGTTATTCGTATCACATACTACCTTTTTAATTTTCACCTTTTTAATTATTTAAAATATTACTATGTATTACTTTTCTTTATAGTTGTTTCCTCTGATTATGAATGAGATTTATTTTGCTATCTTCAAGCACAAATTAATTTTATCTCTTTATTCATTAGTTCATTAACTGTTTGGCTTACTCAATGCTTTCTTATTAGGAATAATTGGTTTTTCATAGAATATTTGAGTATAGCTAATTGACTGTCCCCATTTTTGTTTTTTACTGGTTCTAAAATGAGGGGCCATGTTTAGATGGATTCTATCTTTGCTGCAAAGTGGTCTGGAGTGTTTAATGGGGTACAGGAGAGGATTGCTCCTCCATCTGCCTATTTTGTAACAGTGGAAAGCAAAGTCAGACCTACTTCCTTCTCTAAATGTAGTTCTTTAAATGGTTCTGACTTTATCTCGCACTGGTTTCAGAGGCTTCTTGTTTGATTTAAAGCTTTTGTGGACTTGCTCTTCCTTGCATATGTTCTTCTATGCCAATCATGGGCTGTGTTTTGTTTTGCTTCAATAATGTTAATGAGGGGCTGGAGCGATAGCCCAGCGGGTAGGGCGCTTGCCTTGCACGCGGCCGGCCTGGGTTCGATCCCGGCATCCCATATGGTCCCCGAGCATCGCCAGGAGTAATTCCTGAGTGCAGAGCCAGGAGTAACCCCTGAGCATCGCCGGGTGTGACCCAAAAAGCAAAATAATAATAATAATAATAATAATAATGTTAATGAGATCTCACCCGCTTTCTGTGTTTAAGGGATTTCTGTAACTTTCTTTAGAGAATATATATTTTAATGAACAGATTTGTTGTGTTCCACCATGGGTTTAGTCTTTGAAAAAGAATGCTTATTTTCTATAATTTCCTAAGATTCCTAAGGAAGGGAAGTGAGACCTAGGATAAAAATGCTTTCCTATGAAAGTTGACTTCCATTTAATTACTTGATCGCTTGATATCCCGTCATTCATCGATTTGCTGGAGCGGGTACCAGTAATATTTCCATTTGACCCTATAACGTGCCAGTGTAGCCCAATGGCATCCGTTTGTTTCTGGGATATTAAGAACCTCTAACTGTTTGTTTAGGGTCTTTTTTAAATTTATTTTTGACAATTGCAAAAATGTTCATGTTTGGTTTTAAGGCCATACAGTGTTCCAGTCTGACCATCTTGCAGGTGGGCGGCGATCTTTTGACGTCCTGTGGGAACCAATCAGTAACGGCTCTAGACCAAGAGTCGTCTCCAGATCCCATTATATGACTAGCCCCTCTAATTTTTGATGTTCTGGCAGATGAGACAGCGTCTTTGATTTTTAGAACAGAGACGGAGGCCGGAACTTTGGATTCCTTCTCTCACTTGAGTGAGGCGTGATATTCCAAGAATGGCTCTTTCAATCCCTCTTTGGGAGACCCGAATGGTATTCTCATCCTACTTTCGTAGGGCCCAGGTCTCTGAGGCATATGTTATACACGATTCCTCCACTTGTCTTGTATTGGGGTTCTTTACATGCATGAAATCTAATCTGAGTGTTGTCACAGGGAAGACTTTAGGTTTGCATTCTCATATTCTTATGACCTTTAGATTCTCTTGGCACTTCTTATGGGTTTCCATCATTCTCTGGGTTGAACAAGATTCTCCATTTCCAAAAAGCTCAGTATTTGCATCTTGAAGGGATGAGATGAGTATTTGCATCTTGAAGTAGCTCATACCTTTGAGCTACTTCAGGCCTAGCCAAATTCCTTTTAGTTTCAGTCCTATGCAAGTTCCTCTTTGGTTTACTATTTCCTGAAGACTTATTACCAGGGAATCCCTATTCATGTATCTGTAGCATATTTTATCTTTCATTTCCTAGTAAGAAAATTAGGACAATGCAGATTATAGTAAACCAAAGATTAGTAAAGATTAAGAAAATTGGTAGAAGAAGAGGGAGGAAAATAAAACTAGCAATGTGGGTTACAGTTACAGGTCTGATGATAAGTAAGTTATTCCTAGTAGACCTAGGAGACATTTGCTCATATTTTCAAACTACAGTCCTCAGGAATGTTTCAGTTAACATATCCTAGGGAGTCATCCTAAGTCTTGGAAGAGAGATGTGCAATTTTCTTCTGTTTCAACGCTATCTTTTTATAGCCACTGCTTTAATGCTGAGCTATTTTCTGATCCCTAAAGCTCTCATATCTTGGGCACGGTGACATACCTACCTGTCCTCGATCCATCTGAAAACCTCAGGGGAATAAACTTTGTTTCTTATGCTCGTCTACAATACAAACCTAGTTAATAATTGAGTCCAAATGATTCACATGGGACTAACAATTTTTTAGGGAAATAGTCCTGGCCAAGAAAAAAAGGATACTGATATCTGACCCAGAAGTAGTAGATCATTAACTAAGTAGAGCAGATGCTCTGAAGAGTATAGCCTTTCTTTTTTTTTTTTTTATTTTGCTTTTTTGGGTCACACCCAGCAATGCTCAGGCGATACTCTTGGCTCTGCACTCAGGAATCACTCCTGGCGGTGCTCGGGGGACCATATGGGATGCCAGGGATCAAACCCAGGCCGGCAAAGGCCGGCTGCGTGCAAGGCAAATGCCCTACCCGCTGGGCTATCGCTCAGCCTTTACTGTGTGTTCACTTGGTGGCTACAACTGCTGGTGCTTGGGAACTGTTCCCAGTTTAGGGCTTGGTGTTCACTTCTGGCAGCACACAGGAACATCGTAAGGTTGGAAATGGAAGCTGAGATTCTGGATTGCTCAGCATCTATGCTCAGTGTTGAATGATCTCTCCAACCCAGAAAAGGCAATTTTAAGTATAGAATTGACAAAGGATATTAAAACCATGTACAGCCATTAAAAAGCATTGCTTTGGTTATGAATACTTACATGGCTAACTTGGGGAAACTTTATGAATACAGATGAGGCTTGTCTACTCTCAACTTCAGTTGGCATGTCAGAATATTGTAGCTTCTAAAACAATGTGTTAGCAAACCCTAACAGATTTTATTCCCCTTAAACTATTGTATTACTGAAGAACTGGGTCATATAGACAGAAACAAATATGTACTCATCAAAACTGAGAAATTAATAATGTACACAGCATTATTAACCAAACCTCAGACCTTAATTTTGTTCTTTCCCCTTTCGGGGATGCTGCTGGGGTCCCGAACAGTGCTGGAAAGCGAGTTCCCTTCTGCCTCTGAAGCCGGTGGGGAATGGACGAAGACTCAGGAATCTGATACAGTTTTATTTTTTTTTCACAGAAAATAAGGTAAGACATTTTTATTTTCAGCATACAAATAACTTATTGAGGCTTGCTGATTTTAGTTTTGTCCTGGAGGGTAGCATTTTCAGTAGGGACCCAATCTTCCAGTGGTTTTCAACCTGAGGTTTAGAAAACATTAGGAGTCTGATTCTGTAAGATTGGGCTCCATCTTCAGTTCGGTATTTCACTCATGATAAATGGCCATGGTATACTATACTAAAATTTCCTGTTTTGATGATCCCAAATTTAACCTGCAAAATGGTGGGTTGTTGGTACATCAACTATGGGATCAGCTCCCAATGTCAGTACTATGCGTAAACTGTACATTACTTTCTATTTACAGAACACAGACCATCACTTTAAAGGAAGAAAAAGCACCCAGTAAAAAGCCAGTGAGAAAAAGAAAAAGAAAGAAAGCTGCTAATTAAAGTTCATACTTGTCTGTTTGTATAATGATTAAAAGTTTATATAACTGAAGATGTACTCAGTGCTTAATAACTTGTTTCTGAATGCAAGTTCAATTATGTCATACATTTTTTAACAGTATGCTACCTTAAAATCTAGAAAACATTTCTTAAAATACCGAATTTCAATAAAGCATAAAAGTAGACAAGGACTAAAAAGGCATTTTCATAACCTTATCAGTACAAAAAGAGATTCTTAAAAGATGTTCATAACCAATGATAAGCACAGGTTGATTTCGGATTATACCCGAGTCAGCAAACTGATCCAGTTGCTTAGGAAAATAAATGTCTTCACCAAGACTGAGGGTCTGTCTTCCTAAAGCTAATTTTAGGAAAAGTCAATTGCCCTAATTTTTTCTCAATTAAATTCTGGTCAAATTTCAGCCTCAAATTAAATTTGACTTATTCCAAGTTTTCCAAATCAATTTATTAATTCTTATGACAAGTGTCATTGTTAATAAAACCACTTAAAATTAGCCAAATATCTAAGATAGTGACATGTACAAAAGATACACAAATTAAAGCCATAGTAAAAAGTAATAGATACCATAATTTGTACTTGACTATAACTTCAATATTCAAAAATGATTGTAAAACTTAAAACCTCAAATAAAAACTGTACATCATATACTTCGATTTACACCTTAGGAAACCAAGATAGCCTTTCTCTATCACACATTTAGTGTTTCTGGTGGGTTGAGGAGAGAAACGCCGTGGTACTTTGAGTGTTTGACTTTTCTCTTATTGACTGTTGTGCATGGTGTGGTGCTCTGAGGTAGGTCTGGTGAAGGTCCATGAGACAAGGCTTAAGATCTTCCAGAGTATATCCAGTCTTTTGAACCAGTGATTCGGGCCAGCTTTGTCCTGTGACCGTGTAGAGTGCCAAATGGAAGGCGGCTCCAGCAATAACGGATGGCAAATACTTGAGGTATGGCTCAGCATCTATCAGACTTAACTCTCCCAGAAACATTGCTAAACTTTCAACTTTGCAGTTTGCTGACTGCTGGTGCAGAAAGTATTGGGTAAGAAACTGATTTACTGTTGGTGCAGCTAAATCAAAGGCAAGGACTTTCAGAACTAGGTGCTCCATTCTCAGTACTTGTTTCTTGGTATAGGTGTCATCTGTAATGTACACAAATTCTGCTACTTCTGGGGGGTATATTTCTTCCAAACTTTGAGGCCAACAGCATAGCTGCAGTGCCCACCAGCTGAAGTTTTCCTCTCAACACTGACATTGATGAGAGGAACCTATCAATGTAGTTCACTGCCAAATGCAAAGTCTCATTCTGTAGTTTATATTCTTCTCCTACTTCCACTAACCAGTCCACAAGGATAGCTCTCATACTGTTAGTGATATCTGGCTGTTTCTTCATGTAACCTACTTTAGGTTTACATTTAACCTCCATTTCCCTAAGGTATGTGTATATATCTTCATGGTAGTCTGGTACTTCATTCACATTCACTGGCTTTTCATCTTCCAGAACAATCGACATGTCCATAGTGTGTGGGGACTCAAAACTGCCGTCCATCGGATAATCAAGAAGCACCAGCGGTTTCAGCGGTCCAGGTAAACTGATGGCCGAATTAAATGCCAGGACGTCTTCGCATGCTTTTGGGGCTTCATCAAGGCCTTTTCTGTGGCTCTTCTGTGTCGTCCACGTGGATGGTGAATGCAGGCTGTTTGCTGTTCGCTTTCCAGGGGGCAGCGGGGACTTGCTCGTCGTTGACGGGAAGATCCTTAAGCGGGGCGAACCGTCGCGTCTTGGGCCGCTGCGGCGGCGGCGCGGCTCCGCGCAGGGTCCCGGCCTTGAGCCCGGCCAGCGCCGCCCGGGTGCGCGGCTGCGGGGCGGCCACCCGCGCCGGGTCCACGTTCTCCTGGTCCTCCAGCATCAGGGCCGCAGAGCCGCCCAGCATCCTGGCTTCGGGCTGCAGCCGCGCCGCCGCTGCCCTGCCGCCGCCCGAGTGCGGCGTTCGGTGATCGCGAGCCCGATGTGGAACGCGGCGCGCGCGGGGAGCCGAGACAGCGAGGAGCCAGCCGCCCGCCGGAGCCCGGCTGTTCCACATTCAAGTGTCCCGCAACTATTGAAATGGGCTGATACAGTTTTAAAAAGGCTTTACTTATCACAGGTTCAGGCATACAAATCAACAATAGGAAAAACCCTGTGCTTAGGATTCCTGGCTAGAACCCCAGCCACGTGTAGGCCACGTGTAAAGGCCCTGTAAAGAGGAGACAAAGACAAGACTCCCAAGAAGGGTGCGAGCTCACAAAGAGAGAGAGCCCAAAGAGAGAGAGCGAGAGAGGAAGCAGGCTAGTTTTATACCCCTGCAACTCAGACCTCCCTCCCACTATTATGGGAAGCAGGGAGGGTCAAATTCCCTCAGGTAATTTCTCCCAGCACCTCACCTAGGCCCTTTTATATGCTAATGTCTTGAGCCAAGATCTGCCTGGAAAAGCCTTTATAGGGTAAAGAAGGGGGTTTCTGATGTGGCATGTCTCTGTACCAAGGACTAATACTAATGCCAGTTAAATATTTCTCCAAGCCTTCACAAGAGTCTCGTCTACTTCACGGTACTTTTGTATTTTAGTTGCCTTTGAGTTATCAGGGGAGCCATGCTTGCTTGCTTGGAGGCAAACAGCATTTCTCTCTGGTCTAATTACTTAGAGATCCAACATGGCCAGGCAAATATGCTGGTAAGATCTAGCTAGTCCCACGATGATTGTGGTAGCATGAGAGAATATTTATACCAGCTAGTACAGCATACATGGTCAGATAAACTGCCACATTTAGACTACCCCCTTATCTACAAAGTGATCTGCAGGGAGGCAATCCAGGGCAGATGCAGAGGCTCTTAGAGGAGTCCTGCAACATCCCCCTTTATATTTTTTCTATATATTTTTTTCTAATATTGCTTCAGTTTTGTTCTGGAATCCAATTTAAATGGCACATCACATTTAGTTATAACTCTTCGACTCTGCTGGTTCATTACCATTCCTCAGTTTGCTTCACCTTTCCTGAACTTGCCATTTTTGAGAAGTTCTTTAAATCTGGATGTTTTTTATATTTTCTATGTTTAGTCTGAGATTATGAATTTTTTTTTTGTTTAAACTAAGTAACCCTGGGGTCAGAGTGGCAGTACAGCAAGTAGGGTATTTGCCTTGAACATGGGTGACCGACTGGTTACCTAAGCATCACCAGGAGTGATTCCTGAGTACAGAACGAGGAGTAATCCCTGAACATGGCAGAGTGTGACCCCCAAAACAAAGCAAGCAAACAAAACTAAGCAATCATTTTCCTGTGTTCTACCTCTCTGGAAACCAGCTGTCATTGGGGCATTATCTTTTTATCATTGAATACAAACATCTTTTCAATTTTAGTCCATGGGACTCATTTGATCTTCCTTTAAGTCAAAACAAAAAATCAATAAGAATATTTTTTTTCTCTGACTGTCAGAAATGAAATGATCAAGAATGAAATGGTTCAGTCATTAGAGCAAAGAACATATTTCACTTGCCATATCCTAAGTCGGGATGTTAAATAATCACCTTAGAATATCAATGTCACTAAGTATTGGACTGGTCTAATTATAAGTAAGTTATTTATTACAAACAAAAAGTAATTTTCTTTGCAGGAATACCATTTTCAAGCATTGGATATGGTCAATAATTTTCCTCAAAGAATATTTGAGGAACATTAAATACAATTTAAAGAAAAATAATTAAATTCAGATATTCTTCAAAATAATATCTTAATAATCTAATTGAGGTAACCTGAAACAATGTTTTGAATGCTCATTTTACTTAATTCAGTGACTTGAATGCAATTGGTTTTCAGTGTAAAAGAAAAATAAGGCAGTGATATACATCATCTATTTTGCTTGTTTGCTTTCCTTTGAGCTCAGAGAACCATATGGGGTTCTAGTGATCAAACCCAGGTCAGCCTCATGCAAGACAAGTGCCCTACCTGCTGTATTATCTCTCCATTAACCATTGATTTTGAATAAGCTATAAAATTTTGAATAAGCTCTAAAATATATGTTGGCAAAAGTTGTAAGGATTTAGTGTGAAATTTATTAATTTGTTATATGATAAAGAATGTCAGAATTAGTTTTGCAATATATTTCTCTCCTTCCTTTCTCCAGGCAAATGTAGAATTTTATTGTAATTTTATATAAAGTAATGCCAAAAAATTGTGTAAATAGTAATAAAATTATAGTTATGGCAATAAAACTTAAGCAAACAAGATTCAAGGTATAAATTTTGATGTGATGAACCACTGGGATATTAATTTTTTTCTTTTTTGTTATTTATATTTTATTAAGGTATTGTGATTTCAAAGTTATTCATTGTTGAGTTTCAGGTGTACCATGTTTCAACACTAATTCCATCATGGTGTCCACTTTCCTCTACCATACAGATTTCTTAATGATAGGAAATCAGGGTCTGGAGAAAGACTACAGTGCGCAGGGATCTTGCCTTGCAAGCTGCCAACCTAGATTCTATCTTTGGGGTCCCATGCGGGCCCCTGAACCCTGCCATGAGTGATCTCTGCATGCAGAGAGAGGTGGAATGTTAATTTATTGTTGTTTACTCTAATATAATTAATAAGAGAATGTTATTATATTGTTCTGGCTTCCTGCCCCCTTGAAGTGTTGCATGTGTGACTGTGGTGCCCGGATGCGTCAGCAAGTGGCAGACAGGAGATAGGCTTGTCTATACCCAGGGCTCTGCCCTGTGGGCCCTGGTTGGTTGATGGTCCGACATAGAAAAGACTGGGCCCCCTGGAAAGAACCCAGAGCCATGTCATAGTCTGGCAAGCTACCAGTGGTGTATTGGATATTCCAAAAACAGTAACAATAATGGACCTCATTCCCAATGAATGGAGACATTACTGGCGCCCACTCGAGCAAATCCATGTACAAAGGGAAGACAAGTGATACAAGTGTTATTATATTGTGAAACAAATGCATCAAGACACCTTTGAAGTTTACTGTACTCAGTAGGGAAGGAGCAGAAACTTTGTTGACTACTAGAAACACAGGGTTATCTCAGCATTGCTTTTCACTTCTAAAATTAGTGCAGGTATTTTCTGTGTGAGGTTGTAAGGCCAAGTCTGTGGTCCTGCCATTCTAGAATGAAATGCAACTCCTTTCTTGCAACCAAATTCTCTAAGAAGAGATCCTGACCTTTCTACATGCAACAAATTCAGGTCTTGGAACAAGAGATGCTCCTGCAACAATATCTCTCAAACTAATGCATAATCTTTCTTTAAAGAACAAATGAGTGAGTGATTATCTACCAGAATGAAGCAGACAGAAGCCTAGTATAAGTAATCACATGTTTTCATGCAATGCATATGATAGCTCTAAGCTTTGTGGGAATCTGGGAGTTGTCTATAATAGGATGGTTGATAGGTGTTTTATCTATCTATAGCTCTGCATGCTATATTACGGCTCAGACCCCAAATAGGTTCTTTATCCCACAGTGGTTCTCCCTTAATGCTGTATTCCTAGTTGTTGTTCTAGGTAGAGTAAGTGAGTTGTCAAGAGCATGCACCAGTTCTTTACCTCTATAAAATAAAGTTGTATATGTGTGTTTTAGATAATAGGTATTTATTATATACCTATTATATACCTATTATTATATACCTATTATGCTGTTTTCGGAGGGTCATACCCAGCAATGCTCAGGAGTTGTTCCTGGCTCTGCACTCAGAAATTACCCCTGGTAGTTCTTGGAGGACCATATGGGATGCTGGGGAATCAAACCCAGGTCAGCCGGGTGCAAGGCAAACGCCCTACCCCTGGACCATCACTCCAGTCCCCAGGTATAGGTATTTAAAGTTTAATAATTAGTTGTTTCTGGAGTCATGATAAAAGAAAAGAGGCTATATATAAGCCAAAGGATTCTCATCTCTGAAGTTTTTACTTATAAAAAATTCTCATCGCTGAAGTATTTATTTGTAAAAAGTTGAGTCCTACAGTTCTGGATTAGTAAAAGCTAACATCATTAATATCTTGTGTGTGTAGCGGTGGAGAGTAAGCATCTACCACATGCAGTTTAAAAGTATTTAGAAAAAATAGAAAAGGAAGAAAGTCGAATTTATGAAGTAGAGAATAAATGTGTAGTTTGAGCAAGCAAGGTTCCTACCACTGTACAGAAAAACAAGATAGAAAGAAAAAATCACAACAAAATGTAGAAGAAAGATGTTTTTAATAGCTTTCTAGGTACTTCGTAGATACTAATATGAATCTATATTCACTTTCCCCTGGTAATTTTTGGTTCTGAAGTCTTTCCTAGGAGTGATTAAATTCTGAATGTGAACTAAAGAGCTCAGATTAGAAAAAATCATGTTTTCTTTTTGATTTTTTTCTTTAGGATAATGTAATATATGGTCTCATCACCAGCACTGGATTGACCTTCATATAGCTACTTATGACAAAATCATATGTTGAATCTAGTCTTTCATTCATTAATTTACTTTTCTGTTTTTTTGAACTGAAATTGTGTCATTAGAATTATATAATGTTGGTTTAACTATCTTCCTGGTTATAAACAAAAAAAACATAGATGCTGTTTATTTTAATTGTTTAAATAATTTCAATTGTTTAACTGAAATCCTATCACGGTTGGGAAATATTTGGGGGAATGGGTTTGATGTTTTGAGGGGCACACAAGTAAAGATGTATTTAAGTCATATATATAAACTGAGAAAACTATTAAAATCAAGGTAAATATATGTTCTAAGTGAAATTTTTTTCTCTCCCCATTCTTCATAAATTGCTGAAGATTATTTAATTAAAATATAATTGCCCTTTCACAGGTAGGAATAATACTAGTGACATTTCCAGTGTTCAGTCTATAACACAAATAGAAGAAATAAGAGAAGGCGAATTGAAAACAAATAATTAGAATGCAATGAGATTAAGTTAAAATGGGAAACATAGACAAGAAAAAGGCAATCTGGTTATCAAAGAAGACTATACACAGCCTGTTTTGAATATTGAAAATTTGTTGATCCAGAGACTCACAGACATGGGGCAGAGCTATTACTTGCTCTCCCTGTGCCCAGCCGTTCACAAGGCGCCCAGGAGGGATGGTGGGTTCTAGCCCCAGCCCGCCACCCCAGCAGAGCCGTGCAACAAGGCAGACGACCCCCCCACTCCATGAGGGCCTCCATTTTCCATATCCGGGTTCCCTCTCGTCAGAACTCCACCCAGCAGACCAGCCTATCACATCCCGGGCTTGCTCAGCCGCTTGTGGCAGCGCGTTCATCAATAAATGCTGGACTTAGAGATGACTACAAGAGTATGCTACCTGCACGGCAGAGCCTGGCAAGCTACCCGTGTTGTATTTGATATGCAAAATACCAGTAACAATTATAGACCTCATTCCGGAATGGATTGAGGCTCTTTATGTTCCTAGAGCAAGCAGGTGCCCTTGAGCTTTACTTGCATGAGACAGGACATATGGAGATGTTACTGGGGCCCGCTGGAGCAAATCTATGATGAATGGGAAGACAGTGATACAGTGATCTGGCAGTGACAGGAGAGCAGGAAGGAATATGCAGAGTTGAATGTTTTGAATGCTGAGATTTTATTTGGATGTTAAGATTTAACCAATGGGGCAAAAGGAAGACCATGAGAAATAAAAGACATAAGAAAATTCCTTAAGGGAGTGACAGTGGATGATTGTTGGTTAAAAATAGGAGCTTGAGGGGTACAAAGCAGGAATGGAAAGGTAGACTATAGCTAGGTTACCACACACCTAAAGGATTTGGAAGTTATAGATTTTGAAGAAGTGAGGCAATTATGAAACCCTTTGAGAAGCACAGCTCTGCCAACAAAAGATGGATTAAGGGAAAAAAACATTAGAAGCAGGAAACTAGGAAGGCAATTGTGATAAAAAGCTTAAAGCTAGGCTTGACCGGAGCAACAGGAGTGCAAACAGATAGAAAAATGAACTATGATATGTTCAATAAGTCAAAGTTGCAAGAGAGGGTTAAAACAAGGTTATATATACGATCCTTTTTAGAACTTCTGATAATTCAGTAAAATAAAATGACTGATGAAATGTATGGCAATTTAAAAAAAATTTGAAAGCCTTTAGAGAGAGATATTAAACAAGAGAACACAGCATTATGAAAAAAAGGTGAGTTTGATAGTGTTATTAACGAGCTTTCCTTCTCTCCAATTTTCTAGAGCTCAAATTTTCCCCAAATTCTAAGTTGCCAATTTTTGAATTAGTGATGAAACCGGAGGGACAAAAAAAAATCAGTGGAAAGACACACTGCAGCAAGGACTTTCCTTGTTCCTTTTTGCTCTCCCTCACTGTCCTTTTGCTCTCCCTCACTGAAATCCATCACTGTTGGAGATTCTCTAGGGCAGAATAACAAATAGAATAAAAACTTAGCACAGGAACTTCAATGAGAAAACCTGTATAACCTCAAAATGAGAAGTTTCCCTTCCCATAGTAGAAATGAGTGAAGCTCCTATATGCCTAACAGAAACCCATTCACAATTTCTGTATTTTTATACCATTTTTCTCCACTCATTGACACTTAGTAATTATGTTCTGTGCATCATCCACATTCTCAACTCTGTTAGAGGTTAGAATTAGAGGATTTACATCTATAGTAAAATGGATGGAACAAACTATTGACATCTCCATATTATATTCTTTAGTATTCCACTATAACCTGTCGGTTTATGTCTATCTGTCCATCCGTTCATCCATCCATCCAACCATCCAACCATCCATCCATCCATCCATCCATCCATCCATCCATCCATCCATCCCTCCCCTCCCTCCATCCATCCATCCCTCCCCTCCATGGTGCCCTCCCTCCCTCCATCCCTCCCTCCCTCCCTCCATTCATCCATCCATCCACCCACCCATCCATCCATCCATCCATCCTCCATCCATCCATCCATCCATTCTCCACCTATCTATCCATCTATCCATTACACACACACTCTCTCTCTCTCTATATATATATATTCATATATATACTTTACCCTGAATGGCATAAATGTTTTCACAGGTGAAAAAATGCAATGAATTCTGAAATAAAATGATCTCAAATAGAATTATAGAATATATAAAATAGAATTATCTCAAAGTTGAAAGCCTTAAAACATCTATAGTCTTAATACATATGCAGTGATATATATATATTATGACTAAGTGTTATGATCTCATTAAATTATATAAGACAAAGATTTGTTTTGGGTGGGATCACACCTGGTGCTGCTCAGAAGCTATGTCTAGAATTTTGCGTGTGTTATTCCTGGTCTTGTTTGGGGACCTTGGACCTCCAGATTTGGAATCCAAGACTCCTGCTGATGAAGCATGTACTCAGTCCTTCCAGCATTATATCTCCCTCAGCCCAAAGCAATGATGTTTACAATTTTTTAAATGTTCAGGAAATTTGTGTGCCCACTTTTGTGTTTGTGCTATCACTGTATCACTGTCTTCCCGTTCATCATCGATTTGCTCGAGCGGGGCCCAGTAACATCTCCATATGTCCTGTCTCATGGTAGTAGAGCCCAAGGGCATCTGCTTGCTCCAGGAACATAAAGAGCCTCAATCCATTCCGGAATGAGGTCTATATTGTTACTGGTATTTGGCATATCAAATACAACACGGGTAGCTTGCCAGGCTCTACCGTGCAGGTATCACACTCTTGTACTCAACTCTAAGTCCAGCATTTGTTGATGAACCGCCGCGGCTGCTTTGCGGCCGCGTGAGCCAGGCTGTGATAGGCTGGTCCTGCTGGGTGGAGTTCTGACGAAAGAGAAGTCCAGATGTGGAAAATGGAGGCCCTCATGGAGTGGGGGGTCATCTGGCTTGTTGCAAGGCTCTGCTGAAGTGGCTGGCCAGGGCTAGAACCCACCATCCCTCCTGGGTGCCTCGTGAGCGGCTGGGCACAGGGAGAGCCAGTAGCAGCTCTGCCCCATGTCTGTGAGTCTGTTTGTGCTATAACTATACTATATTTTTGTACACCTGAGATTTCCCTAATTTAACAATATAAATATGGGTAGTTTTTCAAAAAATGGATTTCCATGCTACCTAATATTAGTTGTGAGTAGAAAACCAGCAAATAAATACTGGTGGTTGGTATCTTCTTTATACAACCAAAGCAAGTGAGAAGACTTATCATGAGATAGAATTTTTTCCTCCTTTCTTATGTTCTTTTATTATATGGCCATTTATAGTTTAAAAGCATTGGACATTTTATTTTAAGTCATTGAGTTATTATTCCTTGAGCATGTATCCTTTATTTTAGAGTGAATCCTAGCATTATTTTTGGTTCTACACTTATACATTCTTCCCCACCCCCATGGTTTTCATTTACAGAGTCTTCAGATGTGGTGAGGTTTTATGGTTATTAAATTCACTACTCAAATATTCCACAGTAGTTACTATTTTTTTTTTCAACTGCCTGCTTTTTCCCTGGGGATTTCAGTCAATCCCATTTTCGTTCTGTGTTGTGATGGTTTGAACCTCACTTTAACTCCACAACTTGATTACTATTGGCTTCAACAAATGGAGACATCCCATATGCCAGACCACCGTTGGTGTTTTAAGGATATACCTATTATTCATTCAGTCAATGAGATTGAAGACACATTTGCCAGGCACCTCTTAATTCTTTTAAGGAAGCTTTTTTTAATCTAGTGGATAATAAGAATGAAAAAAAGCTAGCCTTGAGAAGAATAGGCAGCTGCTTTGGAAATACAAAGAGTATGTCTATGTAAAATAAGGTAATAGGGGCTAGGGTGATAGTACAGCAGGTAGGGTGTGTTTGCCTTCCACACAACCAACCCAGGTTGGATCATTGTTATCCAATATGGTCCCAAGCATGACCAGGAGTTATTAGTGAGTTCAGGACCAGGAGTAACCCCTTAGCATCACCAGGTGTGACCCAAAACATCAAAAAAGATCCAACAGCAATATAGCAATGATAATGATTTCCAGGGTGAATATTGGAAGACCGAGTTAATTAAATTTTTCAAATTCTGGACTAAGTAATAGAATTTTATTCTATTCAATCTATTATTTAAGTACTTTTTGTGTTGTATTTTATTCAAACTATAAGGTATCCTAATATTCTAATAGACAAATAGACTAATCCCTTCTGAGATTATCTCATGTGAAACACTGGAGAGAGAGGGGGTTGGTATAAAGTAATACATCTTAATTTCATGGGCTTCATGTAATCTAGATGGTACTGGCAAGGTCATTCTTATTTACTATCTGCACCAGGGTGATTCATTGATGTCAAAAGAGAGGTTTGGCAGGGTGTTACCATTTCACTGAAACTCTCAGTGCCACCCCTCGAGAACATCATGCGACAATTAGAATGGGAAGGAATGAGAGTGAAGATAGACGGCGGACAACTACACCACCTCTGCTTCGCTGATGATATGGTTCTAATAACATCAAACATTTGCCAAGCAGCCCAAATGCTGGCTGACTTCAACTGAGAATGTTTAAAGAAAGGTATACAGCTGAATCTCAACAAAACAATGTTTATAAAAAAAAAAAATCTAGTTCCAGAGGCCCCTTTCACTCTCAATGGAATCAACATATCTGAATGCAGCAGCTATGTGCACCTAGGCAGAGAACTTAATGTGATGAATGACCTAAGACTTGAGCTGCGCGGGAGGAAGAGAGCAGCATGGAATGCCTTCAAGAGCATCAAAGAAATAGCTAAAAGGACAAAGAACCTCTGGGTCAGGGCACATCTCTCTGACTCCACTATTCTCCCTGCATTAACATACGTCTCAGAGACCTGGGCCCTACAAAAGCAGGATGAGAATGCTATTCGGGTCTCCCAAAGAGGAATCGAAAGAGCTATGCTTAGAATATCACACCTCATGCATGTGAGAGAAGGAATCTGGAGTTCGACCTCCATCTACAATTGAGAATCAGGGACGCTGACTTGTTTGCCAAGACATCGAAAATCAGATGGGCTGGACATGTAATGTAACTTGTACATGACCGCTGGACTAGAGCCGTTACTGACTGGATCCCACAGGATGTCAAAAGATCATGTGGCCGACCACCTACAAGATGGTCAGACTTGGTCAAGACACTGAATTCCTGGAGCAAGCAGATGCCATTGGCTACACTGGCACGTTATAGGGACAAATGGAAACATTACTGGTGCCCACTTGAGCAAATTGATGAATAACGAGATGTCCAGTGATCAAGTGACAGTGTTTTTAAGCATGATAAGCAACATACGTATCCTCTTGTGAGGCAAAAAGGGTTTTACTTCCTAGAATCAGCTAAGCATGCTGATGGAAACAATTTATCTCTGTTTCAAGAAAGTTAGAAAGACAGCAAAACTTTATGCTGAAAATTTTTACTGGTAGGTACCTTGGTATAATGAAATTTAAATGATACAATGACTAAGTAGTTACTAAGGTTTCTTATCATAACAAAATGACAAGTTCTTTTATCAATTGGACTTTTATTTACCATTAATGGGTATAAATCTATGTTATGTGCATACCTACTCTTAATTTTCAAGTGGCTCAAAATCTGTGAAGAAAATTTGGAATGATTAACTGAAAGACGGGGAACCATGTTTTGTAATATGATACACATTCAGGGTTCTAGGCAAAGACGTTATCTATCTTTCTACTACTTTGACCAAACATTCTATGAGTTGTTTAAAAGTTAGGAAGCTTCACAGATAAGAGTAAAAAATATGAATTTGTATGCCTCAAACAGAAGGCATGAATTATGACCTTTTGAAATGAGCCCTTAATTTAAATATAATGGATATAATAAAAAAGAACTATTTCATTAATAATCTTTTAGCAGTCATTCGAGATTGTCAAAGTTCAGAGAATGGAGAGATAAAAAATAGACAAAAAGTTTCTTTTTCTCCTTGGGAAATGGAAAAGTCTGACATGGTAAATACTAGTTATAAATAAGTAATAAAAACTTCTAGCGGAAAAGTACATATCTAGAATTATATTCTGTTCCAACTGTCAAAGCACATCTCTCTGGTTTAATTTTAAAATTCATTAAAAGTACTATTTCCTTAGCTTAGGCATTACCATCTGGAATAAAGTTTGTTCTTGTGCAGAATAAAAGAAAAACTTTTTTATTATTGAAGTGTTATATTGAAGATTTCTACCTCTAGAGTTTCATTCTTAAGAAAAATAGAACTGAGGGCTTAAGTTTTTTATGATAAAACAACTATTTTCAGGTTTAACATTTAAAATCATTTCCTCTATAATAAAAATATTAAATGAATTTGTTAAATTTTCTAAGTAACAAGCATTACCCCCCACATGTCATATGAATATCCATGAGTGGAACATTTTTAACCATATTTTTATGCTTTAAAAATAAACAAAACATCTTTTTTCTATGTTTAAAAACATTTTTTAGATATTCCAATTTTATATTTTTGCATATTTATGGTTTGGGGGGTTACAATAGTGTCAATGTTTATGCAATTTATGTGAAAAGTTACTTCAACTCTATTACATCAATGGGCCAAAAGACCCTTCCCTTGTGACATGTCAAATTCATCTTTTGGCAACTTCAGCTCTATAATCAACATTTATGTTTGCCTTTATTAGATGATATCCATACCCTTTATTGGTGACTTGTTTTCTTCCTTCTTTTTCCAAGTACAGACTAATAGGGAAACTATTGCAATATGCAACACACAACAATTTGCCTATTGTTCTATACTAGGACGCACTACCTTGAAAACCCCACCACCAGAGAACCCATAATCTCCACCACAGGGTCAAGATTCCTCCTTCCCACCCTCACTTTGAATCTTCAGTTCCCTCTGTTGGTGATGCCTCAAGTTTTGTTTCCATTGAGGATTGTCTACTTCCTTGCCATGTCACTTTATGTACCAGAAACGAAAGAGATCATTTGGTACTGATCTCTGTCCCCTCTGCCTCACTTCATTTAACATGATATTCTCCAATTCTACTCAAATGCAGTGAATTAAACATTTTATCTTTTCACATACCTGAATAATATATTCTATTGTATACATGTATTACAGTTTCATCTGTTGTTGGGTGCTTGGGCTGCTCCCAAACTTTAGCTATTGTGAAGGATTTTGTGATGTATATTTTAACCTACACTCTTAATGGGGGCAGTTGTTTTTAATGTCACTATTCAGATCATTCAGGCAAAGTTCTTCAAAGTGTTGAAGTGTTGTTCAGAAACGCATGCATCATAATCAATTAGTTTCTGTTTGGAATATAAGAAGTCACAAGAGACCTTTTTTATTCCCCTAAGAATAATAAGTCGAATAAGCCACAAGCTGCAAAAACATAGTTTAAATAAATCATTCAGAGAGCTGAGGCTATCCTCAGCAGACTGAAATAAACTGAAATTTAGACAATTATAAGTCCTTAAAATACACGTGTCTGAGAAGAGTAGTGGGTATTTGGAAGTTCACCACAGATGAGAGGAATAAACTTAACAAAATTATATTTTTAATCAGAAGAAATCATTAAAGCCTCAAGGAAAGACAACCGGGAAGTGTGTATTCACACACCTATTATAGATTTCTCATTATCCCTTCCTTGGTACTTTCAATGCTAAGTGCAGGGGACAAGCAGAATGCTGAGATGAATTGCTCAAGAAATTTTGGAGCTAATCATTCCAGACACTGAAAGGATAAATAAGATTATGTCATGAACAACTCTATACAATAAATTCCACAAATTAGATGAACAGGTCAAATCTTTGTATAACCATGAATATCAAAATAAACTGAAATCAATATCTCAGCAGGGCCATTCTTACTTCCAGAATATATAAGAAAGATCTTATTTCTTGCACGTTTTGGTGACATTTTCTAGTATTCCTTGTCTAATTACTACACCACTGTAGTTTGCAGTGCCAGTATCTTTAAATCTCTATATAGTTTCGTATTATATATTTTATTATGTAGTTTCCATTTGCATAATTTATAATAAATAGTTCAATAATATCTGTTGGCAGAAGGTAGATCTAAGGATATGCGAAGGAAGGTCTGATGGATACTGCCTGTTAACAGATACACAGGCACTTCTAGTAGACTGTCTCCCAATAGAGTTAGTATGTGGAATTCCCTAGTGAGACTGTTAATCAAGCTGCAGTTACACAGACAAGGTATCCTAGGTCATTTCTCTGCACATTTCCTTGTTGGCTATAGTTAGCCTAAGATGGAGTCTAATGGACTATGCTTAAAGTTAGGCAGAAAACAGGTTTTTCTTGTTCTTCTGTCTGACATGTCCTTGCCATCATGGGCTATTCTGGAAGGCTGCATTAGCAATTGTAATTCATTCTTTTGTTCATCTCATCTTACCTAGATAGCACCCCCTGCAGGTTTTTGGTTCCTGGTTGTCTCCTTCCTATTATTCCTAAGTCCTATGCAAAGAATGTGAAATGTCTTTGTAATGTAAACCATGAGCTGTATTGCCCTTTGAGACTATGGGATAAGAGAGTTGGGGTCTTTGTGGAGGTGGGCAGTCTGCTCAAGTGAGTCAGCTCAGGTCAGTCAGCTCAGGTCAGTCAGCTAAAGTCAGTTAGCTGTGGTTAGTCAGCTGCCAAGATGAGAGTTGCTGCCCTTCCGGTTGGTGATCATTAAAAATGTTAAAGGATATATGTCGTATTCCTAGTGTCTCATCTCTGCGCCTCCGACCTGACAGGACATTCCTGCATCAAATATCTATAATGACTATCTCCTTTCTCAATGTAATATTTATACCTTACAAGGATAATGATCTCATAAGGACCAATATTCAACCTATAATACCTATATAATCTATAGAACATTTATTAGAAGTATTGAGCAAAGTCACAGATTATAAAATCACAATATAAAATGAATTGTATTTCTATATACTGCAGTACATAATTTAAAATTATAATGTAAAAGAAATTTTTAGTAGCATCAAAAATTTTAATGGATAATAAAGTTAGCACATTCAACTTTTACACAAAATTATGAAATATTCTAATAGTTCACTTGACATCCCATTATTCATCGATTTTCTCGAGCAGGTGCCAGTAATATTTCCATTTGACCCTATCACATGCCAGTGTAGCCCAGTGACATCTGGTTGCTTCAGGAATACAAAGAGCCTCAAACCGTTTGTTCAGGGTCTTGATGAAGAATTCTGACCATCTTGTAGGTGGTCGGCCATGTGATCTTTTGACATCCCGTGAGATCCAGTCGGTAATGGCTCTAGTCCAGTGGTCTAACAGTTAAAGGTGAATTAAATTAAAAGATATAATATAAGTAAGAATTATATTTCCATATTCAATGTAATCTCAGTAAAAATCTCAACAAGAAAAGTAATTAATCCTAGAATTTATATAGAATATAAAGGATCTGTAATAGCCCAACTATCTTCAAAATTAGAAAATAATTGAACTAAAATTACCCAACATGGCCAGAGCAATAGTATAGCAGGGAGGATACTTACCTTGTATGTGGCCAACTTGGTTTGATCCTGAGTCTAACCAGAAGTGATCCCTGAATGTAGATCCAGGAGCAAGCACTGAACACTGTTGGATGTGGTCCCCCAAACAAAAACAACAAAATTACCCAACAACTTACGAAAAAACAACAAAATTACCCAACAAAATTACGAAAGCCAGCTTTGTGTGAAATCTGTACAATGATAGACATATTGATAAAAAGGTAAAGATCAGAAAAGAATCTTAATTGCTAATTCACTCAATACACAAAAGTGATCAAAAACTAGATCACGGGTCTGGATATAAAATCTAAACCCTAAAACTTCTTAAGAAAAGCAATGGAATATGTTTTTGTGTGAATTTTTAGTGGATGGATGATACAAAAGAAAAAATGATAAGAAAGTAAAAGCAGACAAGAACAAAATCAAGTTTTTGTTTAGCAAGGAATCCAAGAAATCCCAGGCAGGGAAGGAAATGATTTTATAAATAACTATAACTGTTTCTATTTATGCATATGTGTGGCATGGAAACAAATATAGCTGAAAGGGTTGGCCACCCAATGGGGTGACTGACTGGGAGCATCGAAATGCCGCACCTATCAAGGAAAACTCTGAGAGACCGGTCTTATGTAAAAGCAAGGGTTTTATTCAAGTATACCCAGGCTTAGCATGACCACAAGCAGTCAGCGGCTAAGAGCCCCGAGCCCTTCCAAGGAGGATCTTTTAAGAGATAATTCCTGCCACTACAGAGAAGTCTGCACATAACCATCAATAGATTTAAAATATTGCATCAAGGTCTGTGCGCAGGCAGCCAATCACTTTGTAACAAGTTACCAACACCTACCAATTGGGACACACTCAATACTTTTTTCTATATTTGGTGCAGCTAGGCACACCTGCGGGATTGTAGGTCAGCAACGGCTATGCGTATGTGCAGGAATGCAATTTAGGCCAGATAGCAGGTTCTGGGCGGGGTCTCCTAACCTCTAACAGGAATTTGTTCTGGGCCTTTTGTAGATAGCAGCATGAAAAGGTCACTTAGGCCCTAAATTGGTAACTTTCCATGAGTAGGCCTGCCCTGGTTGGGGAGCAGGTAGCTGCTCTCTTTCATAGCCTATATAGTAAGTAGCATACCATTTTGTGCATATTAGAATGACTAAAATTGGGGCTTTTGGTGGTTATGTGTAAAGTAGTTCTCTGGGACAGCCTCTAGTTCTGTGCCTGGGGATTCATGTGATGCCAGAGTTAGAACCCAGGACTCCTACATGTTAAATGTGCATTCATTCTTTTGAACTATCTCTATAGCTCAACAATGGCCAGAATTAGAATGACAACTGTTGTATATTAACCCCAAGTGTTTTAGGCTTCACCAGTGAGTAGCCCCTTTTTCTTCCCCCAGAGAAGTTTACAGTGCTGTTATTTTAAGATTAACTTCTGTGCACCACTAAACAGCAAAGCCTAATTCACTGTAGTGTTAGAAGTCAGAGGAGCATTAGGAAATTTCTGAGAGCATGACTAGATTCATACTTAATTTAAAATGGTTATCTGCTGCTGAAACTCACCAAGCTGAATGCTTAATAGCTTTGTATTTTATTTTTATTTTCATGTGAAATTCCAAAATCCACTCTAAAATCCAGTGTCAATGTTGTTTAACAGTAAACAGGACTTTGTCATTGGTGAATATATATCAAAGTGACTTTTCCTTAAATAATGAAAAGATATTTACTTACTTCCAAAGGTGGAAAATATAAAACGACAAATATTTAGGATGGTCTAATTCTTCCTTCTAATTCTTAAAATTCTTCATGACTCTAGGATGAATATGTTCCAGGGAACTATGGATCTATTTATCTGATGAAAGGGAAGCAAGAAAAGAAATGTTGGTTTTGTAGAATTGGAATGTTATAAACTACTAGAGTTAGTCATATTCTGGGTTAAATCTTATGGGCTGGCCAGGGACCTAATCAACATTTATTCTAATTGCTAGTTTGAAACAATATATTCTGAGTTCCCAGCAATTGACTTACAAATGAACTTGGGAAATACAGCCAGATTGTAAATTGAGGACAGCCTGTACTGGGGAAGGGGAGAACAAAACCAAACCCCTCATTTACATGACAATTAAGAGAAAAGAAAGAATTTGACAAAGATTATAGAAGTGAGAAAATTTAGTCCAATGCAATTTTGTAAGCTAAATCTTTTTAATAGCAGTTAGAGATATTTTGTTAATACTAAATTAAACTCTCCTTGTGATTTCTCTCCTTCCAGATTCAGAAAGCAACCCTTTAAAGCTATTCCACTTAACGTAAAGAAAAACTAAATTCTTTTCACCTAATCTGAATAACAGCCTATAAAATCATGGGCTGCACAATTCTTTTCACAAAAACAGCATAATTCAGTATTTTATTCTAAGTTTCTCCCAATATTGTAGTCCCTCACCCCAATTTTCCTCTAGATTAGGCAAGGGTGATTTATAATAGTTTCAGACATAAATCATCCCACCAATATCTCAAGGTCTCTATCACTTTACTACTTATTCATCTAGTTTTTATTTGTTTGGGGGCCACACCTGGTTGTGCTGAGGGACTTACTCCTGACTCTGCACCCCGGAATCACTCCAGGCTGGGTTCTGAAATATGTGGAGCCAGGATCAAACTCAAGTCAGCCTCATATAAAGCAAGTGTTCTACCCACCCCCTTCCTATAACTCTGGCCCCAGTTATTTGACTTTCATTCAGATCTGCAATGAAGTAAATTTCCACATAATTACTATTTTATTCTCCTGTCTTTGCTGCTCTAAAACAAGAAAGGAGTAGTCTTGTTTTTACTCTGTAAAAAAAGTTTCAGCCATTGATCTGATTAAAAAAAAATTCGTGGGGCTGAAGCCATAGTACAGCGGATAGAGCATTTGCCTTGGGTTCGATCGTTTTCTTTGAGTTCGATCCCCGGCATCCCATATAGTCCCCTGAGCCAGGATTAATTCCTGAGTGCAGAGCCAGGAGTAACCCCTGAGTATTGCTGGGTGTGACCCAAAAAGCAAAAAAAAATCACAGTTCACACACACACACACAAACACACACACTCACACACAGAGTACCCCCAAAAGCAGCAATTTTAATGCCTAAGATCATGAAAGCTGTGCTCAAACTTTAGTGAGACAAGCTTTGCAGAACAGACAGGATGATCTGATGGAGAAATGATTGAGAGCTGCTTGTTGACAGGAATGATGCTGTGTGTAGGAATATGTGCTTTCAGTGATACTGTGTGTGGGAATGTGTACTTAGATAAGTCTAAATGGCCTTGAAATGAAGAGAGTCCAGTTTTTTCTGGACACTTGTGGAGACAATTTATTAAAGAATCTGCTCTAAGGCACTCCTTCATTTATCTGTCTGCCCAGCTGCAGTAGATGATTAATGCCACAAACCAGGGCCCCTGTCTGCGCTGGCTTAATTCAAGTTCAGACTCTGATGTATTATAGGTAGCAGGGGTGGTAGAATAGTTGCTCATAACAGCAGTAATACCAACATTTGCAACCAACATCAGCAAGAATAATGCATGTTTATTGCTCATATGAAGCGCTTTACTTAAATTATCTTTCTGATCCTAGTAACAATTTTAGGAAATATTGTAATTATCCTCATTTTACAAATGAAATGATTAAAAAAGGCAAATGCAAGCATTGTGTGCAATGCTATCCCTTCTGTAAACAAAAGCTCAGGGTCCTGTTGTGGTTGTACAAGCCTTAGACTCTCAGTCCGTCTAGAGTCCTCCCTCTAATATGCATTTGCAGAAAAAATAATGAAGGGTGAGATGGTCAGTCACAGACTGCCAAAAACCTGCTCCTTCAGAACTGTCATTTAAATTCAGTTTGTGGAATTCTGCTGAGCCTCCTTTTCAGGAATTCGTCTTCAATTAATAAAAAACGCACAAGAAATCTTATGCTAATAAGCCAGCATATTTGGTAGAAGCAGAAGTCATTGGTGGAATTCATATTGGTCCTAATAAGGAGGGTTTCATTGTTCACACGGGGAAAATGTGTGATCCACAGATGAGCATACTGACAAAGGAAGCAGTCATCTTGGCATTTAGAAATGCACTCTGGAAGGCTCTGGAAAGCTTAGCAATGCTCTTTGCCAAATCTGCATAGCAGTCCTCAGAAGTCACCTAGGTAGGTATTAATCATACTTATTTATGAGGTCTCTGCCTCTAATCCTCTGGGTTGCACTTTAAAGCTCATCTCTAACAGGTGAAAGTACTTTCTGTCCCTTATTGATAAAAATAGGAAGAATTATGAACACGATACATGTTGGTGCTGGGGAATGTTAAGAAAAAGCACTGGAGAGAGAAATATCTAGAGGCATTAAGAGTTAACTAGCATTTATTATCCTACTTACTCAAGCCCAAAGAACAGAAGCTCCACTACTGGGCTACCAATTATTTATAACCAAAACAGTTTGCATTGTAGCTCGAAGATATTTTATCACTTTTTTCATCTTGAATTTCTGACTATAGTGGAAATATTTAACAAATTAACCCTAAGTGTATTTCCTTATTTTGAAATCCTATTTCTATGATTCTTGGACTTTGAGGGGCCATGTATTTCTTTGAGTCTCTGTCCAATACCAGGAATTTACTACCCATTCCCACTCCTAAATATGACTACTTATATACATGGCTGTTGAAATTCTCTTAACTTATGTAATTTAGAAAAATGTGGACCTGTAATTAAAATTTCTGTTGTGATCTTTTTTCGTTAGAAATTAGCTATTGTCATACACAGACTTTCTCATAATAATGACGGGTAAAGGATGTCATAAAAAGTTACTATGATCTTGTCAGTCACGTTCTCTTTGTGAGCTTAATATTCACATTAGGTAATATTTTCTTTCAATATATGTAGAAATTACCCCATTTTCCCTGCAAAATTCTGTAAAATTACAATCAATGGAAATTACAGTCACTTTTTTTTGGGGGTGGGGTCACACCCGGCAATGCTCAGGGATTTCTCCCTGGCTCAGCACTCAGGAATTACTCCTGGCGGTGCTCGGGGACCATAAGGGATGTCGGAGATCAAACCCAGGCTGGAATGGGCCGGCCGTGTGCAAGGCAAATGCCCTGCCCGCTGGACTGTCGCTCTGGCCCCACTTCTAATAGCTTATTAAAATCCACATTATTTTTCCAAACCAGAGTATTTAGGCATTATATTGTGACATTCTATACATAAAACATACTATATATTTAAAAATTTTATTATGATTGAATGAATTTATAGGTATCTTAGTTCTATGAAAGTCTATTTATGGCACAATTCATAAGCAAAATAGAATCAGAGGTTAATGGAAAATGCCTAAGATGCTAGCCACACTGTAATTATAGCAACAGCTCTAAAATAAAGATTTATTTTAGATTTATTTTAAAATTCCCTCCGAGGTCTATGACGTTCTTTCAAATTTGTGTTAGAATTTACCCCTTTTTGTGACATATATATCTCAAAGAGGGGTAGTTGATTTGACAGAAGCTCCATTCCTAGTTTTTACTAGAAACCTCCCTATTGTTTGCCATAGAGGCTGAACCCGGTGATTTCCCTAACAGTGAATGAAGATTGCCTTGTCCAACACATCTTCACCAACATGTGTTGTTTTTAGCTTTATTTTATATATACCATTCACACTGGAGCAAGGTGCTACCTCATTTCTCTTTTGATTTGTATTTCCATGATACTAAGTGATACTGAGCACTTTTTTCATATGCTTTTTGACCTTCTTCATGGAAGCATCTATTCAGCTCTTCTGCTCAGTTTTTAGTGAGGTTATTGATTTTCTTTTTTGCTGATAATTGTGAATGATTAATAGATTTGGATGTTGTTCCTTAGTCTAAAGTCCTATGCACTAATATATCCTGCCAGTCAGCTGGGAATCTTTTACATAAGCTTGAGTTTCTTTTGCTATAAAGAAATTTAAATTTTATGTATTCCCATTTGCTTTCCTTTAGTTTTTGTTACGTTTGCCAGTGAAATCATGTCACCATTATCAAATTTATGTAACAATGTATCATTTTATTCTTCCTTTGTTCTAGGCTATATTTAAATTGCCAGTTAAATACAAATGTGACTAACTTTCCTTAGATGATAAAGAAATGGAAAAATGCTCACTGAAATATAAATAGTGGGAACTGCGATGTGTCAGGAATTGTACTATAGCTGTTGTATTAAATAAGAGAAACATGTCTTTTCCTAACTCTAGTGAGAGACAGAAAATAAAAAAGCAATTGTAACACAGTATAAATGTGCAAAAGCGAGGTCATCACTATCTTATTGAAGATGAGGAGGTGCTGCTGTTCAAATACTACTAGAATTTCTGAATTACAGCATTTTAATCATCATGAAAATAAATTCTTCTTGGACAATCATTTTAAAATATGTGATTTATTTATAATATTTATAATTGTATCCTTATAATAAATCAATGCACAACCAGTTGGTTTGCATAAAATTGGTGACTTTTAGTATCATGGTGTTTAATGAATTTTCTTCAGTTTGCTTGTTTGTTCATTTTGTGTGTGTGTGTGTGTGTGCATATGACTGTACATTTTTGACATTTTAGTTATTTTGTAGCTTTCTGGGGTACACCCCACGAAGCTCAGGGGTCCTGACTCTGCCAGAAATTACTCCTGATGGTGCGCAGGAAACCATATAGAATGCTAGGGATCGAACCTGGGTTGCCCACATGCAAGGCAAATGCCCTATCACTCCAGCCCCACTTTTTGCCCTTTTAGAAATTAGATATTTATATCCCACAATATCTATGAGAAAGCCATAAAAATGCTTACGTTAGAAAAGTGTCCTGGGCACTAGTTATACAATGTGGTTGTGTAAGCAACTTATACACTCCTAGAGTTAAACCATATAAGAAGTTAAAATTGGGCTGGTGGGAAGGAAAGTCTGGCCAGAGGTGATAAAGAGATAGGAGTAGGGGGAGTCAAGAGCACTCTCGTTGCAAACACTGCTTTGTAGTGATCAATAATCAAAACTTAAGTACTCCTGTAGCCCTATTACTTAAACTGTAATGAAAATAAAAGCAGATATTTGCTACATAACAAATCACCTGAACATATGAGTCTATAGCAATAAGCATTTATTCTGTGCAGAGAATTTTGTGGAGCCTCTTAAAACTGCTTGGTTGAACATGGATCCTTTCTCTGTTACCCTCTCTGGGATACTAGACGTTGTCAGCAGCTGCCTGAGGCACACTTTTCTCAGTTACTGGAGTGGGATGTGTATGACACCCAGGTAGAGCTCGGCAGTGGCAGGAAGGAGAATGTGCTGTATGTTGTGTGTTTACATATGTAGAGTAATGAAACTGTGGAGAAGGTAAAGTACAAGATATAGGTCTCAGCAAATTCTTAGCAAACCTTTGGAGAAATGTTCACTGAAAGACTAGATATGTAAAATGAATGAATTCTCTTTTCTGTTGTATAAATGCTACTGGGAATAGATTATCAAGTAACAAATACTTTAAAATATGTATATTTACACTTAACTTATCTATAGGCATATTTTCACTTGCATTTGTAGTAATACAGTAGCCAGTAACTCTAAGATTTGAAACAAAATAGCCGGAGGTTAAATAAAACTATAGAATAAAACATTATTAAATGATGCATGCATTTTAATGATGGATATAGTCAGGTAATACAAAAATGGGCAAAAAATGTGAATAAGAAATTTTACATTCTTTTCCCTAGAAAGATTACCCATGTACTCATCAGTACAATTTAAAAGTAAACAGCAATTGTAGTTTATTTTTCAACTCACAGAAAGAATTCACTTGATTTTAAGTCTTTTTGAGGTTGGTAAATTTCTCTGTTCAGTTTTAATTTCAGAATCAGCAGGCTGTAACAGTTCCTTGTCTGATGTAGAAACTTTGTCTTGTCACTCACCCTTTAGTGATTTAAAGCAGATTCCACATTAGTAAAAGAAGCAATGTTATTCTGACCAAAGTATAAATTCTAATTCCCCATGTGGCATTGAGAAGTCATTAGAGTTGACATCTATGTAACCCTCAGATTAAAGTTTTTAACTCTACAGAATAAACTCATATTATTTCAATATTTATGATCTGTTTTTAACAGTCTAAGTAATACAGTCAAAATTATAATATCTAAAGATTGTCTAAATAAAGACAATCTTTACAAACTATAGAAAAAGTTGCTTACTGGACTTAATGTTTATAAGTTCTAGGTCACAGTCATTTAATATCTAAATATACCCCCTTAGGGAGAAGAATAAAATAGGTATAAAATTTGTTCATTTTTCATTGTTTCTAAAAGAGAATAAAAAATTGTTTATTTCATATAACTTTTTGATGTTATTAGTATTTATTTTCATGCAATACCATTAGAAGTAGTATTTTAAAATATGATTACTATCTCTTATAGCATAATTTTATTATCTATTAATGATCTATAGGTAAGAAAACAAGCAGAAAAAAACTTAAATTCTACCCGAAAGAGTTGATAATATTTCATAGCATAAGCCTTCAGATGTCATATATACATGTATATATTTATAAAATTTTTTCTATTATGTACAGATATATTGATGCAATATAGTCCCTGTGTATTGTTATATATACATATACAGATGTATATGTATATATACATATTTCACATAGATATTTATTGAAGGATTATTTTAATAGCACAAACTTGGAAATGATTGCTAAAGATAAGGTTAGCTGAAAAAAATGGCATACATATAATTGAGAATTATGAGCAATGAAATTAATGCTGTCCAAACTCTATTTTGAGAAATATAATGTTTTTACTGTTCATAGAATACAGATGATTTAAAGTAGCCCTTCATTTTACACAAATATCACTTGATCACTTGACATACTGTCATTCGCCGATTTGCTCGAGCGGGTGCCAGTAATATTTCCATTTGACCCTATCACATGCCAGTGTAGCCCAATGGCATTTCGTTGCTCCAGGAATACAAAGAGCCTTAAACCATTCGCTTAGCGTCTTGATGAAGAAGTCTGACCATCTTGTAGGTGGGCAGCCACGTGATCTTTTGATATCCTGTGGGATCCAGTCGGTAATGGCTCTAGTTCAGTGGTCATACACAAATATATAGATAACTATGAGTCAAATTATATCATCTGCTTGTCACCCAAGTATTGCAGTTGGGCACATGGTGCCCAAACCCATGCAGCCCACCCACGTCTCTTCTCTTGGAATATGAACTTTCAAACTTTCCAATGTTAATGCTGGGATATGTGCTGGATCTCTCCACTCTGGAGAAGCCTGTGTTCTCTCGAGCATGTACCTTTCCTTATTTCTCTCTTTATCTCCCTTTACTTTTTAATAAACTGGTTATACATAACAAAAAACAAACTACATTCTTTCTTTAAAATTACATCATCATTATTACTTTTGGCCTGGCTAAATATTGAAACAACAAATTTTGTACTTATTTTCACAAAGTAAGCTATTACAAAATTAGATCAAATATATAAAGCAACTGTTTGCAGATACTGAAGGACAGAGTAAGGCTATGTATGATCCCTGTAATTACTGTTAACACATGAGATGAGATTTGCTTTTGTACCAGCTTTTTACTTGGAACAGTTCCAAAATAGCACTGAGAAGCAGAACCAGAATAAATATTAATACATGTCACTGAATAAAGGCACTGTAGACAGAACTCAGGGATTCTAAGGTTCTTCAAAGTTACAAGATATGACACAGAAGAAGTGAGAGCTATGTTAATGCTAAGACCTTAAAAATGTTTCACAAGCTACTCCTGAAATCTTTGGCAGAATACTGAGCTGTTCATGTAGCATGATATTCTGAAGAACTGGTCATACAAAAATAAGAGAGCAGTGTTCAGGAAAAATGAGACAACAATGCAGTTAGATATCAGGACTTGTATTAGTCTGGGATTGGGAGACAATATAGTAGTCAACTGGGTTTGAACTGTAACACCATATGATCTCCTGGATATCTTTGCATGTAGAACTGGAGGTCCCCTGGCATATGGATCATAGTCAACCCAGTTTGATCTCAGGCACCACATATGGTCTCTTGAACACATGAGCCCTGAATAAGGCCTGAGCCAGGTCTTTTTTTTTCTATTTTTATTTATTTTTATTTATGTTTGGGGAACTGCCCCTTGAGGTGTTGCAGGTGTGGTTGCTGTGGTTGGCTGCGTCAGCAGGTGGCAGACAGGAGTCAGGCTTGTCTACACCCAGGGCTCTACCCCATGGGCCCTGGATGGTTGATGGTCTGATATAGAAACGGACTTGGCCACCTGGGATGAACCCAGAGTCATGGGAGAGCCTGACAAGCTACCTATAGTTTATAGGAAATGCCAAAAACAGTAGCAATAATGGACCTCATTTCCAATGAATGAAGACGTTGCTGGTGCCCACTTGAGCAAATTAATGAACAACGGGACAAGTAATGTTTGGGGACCACACCACTGCCAGGTGTGGTCACCAAATATAAATAAAAAAGAAAAAGAAAAAGAAATAAAGAGAAACATTTAAAAATACTTTATAAAGCAAAGAATGTTGATGTATAGAAAGAAAACAATGGAACTAAAACTTTGCAATGAAATAAGTTGTTGAAATTTTATATATAAAAAATGCCCCAGATAGCATTATTTAGTGGTCTTTCATACTTCTAAATAATATTATTGCAATATGAGGGAATATTGGGCAACTGGTTTTTTAGTTTTTACATATTTTTTCTGCACCTTAATGGGGTGTAAACATATCTTGCCTTCTAATAACCTTAAGATATGAGTATAACAAATGGAAATGTATCCTCCATTGTTCATGAAGTAAGGTGTTCATCATATGATCTGGTTTGGGAGTCTTCATAATCCTACATAATTTCCACTGAACGTATTTTCATTTTTTCCATGGCTATCTATTCTTGAAAATCTTTTCTGTGAGATAGGACAAAGACTTGTAAGCTCTGAGTAAGGCCTACAACTAATTTTCTTTTCTTACAAAGAGCAATTCCTTGCTCCAGCAGGAATCTAGGGCTCCATGAGAAATTGTGTGGTGGGAATTAACTCCTGGGCAGAGAAGACCAGAAGATCTCAGGTGTGGCTTGAAAGTCACCTGCTGTGACTGGCGGAGTTCTGGCCTGTGCCATGCAGGGGCTCATCATAGACTTTATCAGTCCTTGTCTTCCCTAGTCAGTCCCAAGGTGGCAAAGGTAGATGAGGAGAAAGTGACCATCTCTCACAGAGGCCATAGGCCTCACATTGGACATTCATGGGGGCCCACTGACTTCACTAGGACAGAATATTATAGGAACTTGATCAATCCATTATTATAAGTAAGAGACTTGCTTTAAATGGTGACTAAAGCTATCAAAGTTGATAAATTGAAAGAAACTGTTTTCCATATCTCTCCCACTTCACTGAAGATATACAAGTGCACTGAATGTAAAAAGTAAATAAAAGCCAAATCATTTGGGGTGGAGGCAGGATATACATCCCTTTCTTCTTTTACTCGGAGACTGCTAACTTGTTGGTTTAGCTGTTTTGAACTGCTGTTGAAAGTACTCTCATATGACAGAATCATTTTTATAGTTATTATACAGATTTTCTTTGAAAATCTATTCAATTTTTTTCTTTAGAAAAAAACATTCATTTTTTTTCTCACAAAACCTTACCAACCTCCTTGCTGTGAGTAGGCTTTATGAGAGCAGTCTTTTCACTAACTCACCGTCAGGGTTTCTCACACCTGTCAGCTGAAAAGCTCCACACTTCCTTCTCTGAGTCCACAGTCATTACTGCATAGTGTGGGGTCTCAATTCCATCAGTGGAGAGAGAGACTGCTACCTAGGAAACTGCTACTGGGCTTCCAGAAAGCTATCAAATCCTTAAAAGAACTGCAGAAAGGAGCATCAGAACTAGTTCCCTAAAGGGAATCTTCACTGAAGAAATGCCAGATAATTCCAGGGGGCTTGATGGATAAAATAGGAAAATGTTATTCCCCTGAAAGGATAAAATTCCAGTTAGAGGTTTAATATCACAGCCAGAGGCAGTATGGATATCATATAATTGCTTCAGCTCTGCAGATGCTCAATTAAGACAAGATGGAATTAGCAGCTGCCCTTCTTTTAAGGATATGCATATAGTATGATATCAGATTTTTAAGAAATTATGTTAGAATGCAAATATATCATATTAGTAATTTAAGCCATTTTAAGTTTATGGTTGTGTTAATAAAGTAATTCAGGTTATCAGAAACACAGTTTGTAAGTGTATAATTTGATAGATTTTGGTAAACATACATATCCATAAAAACACTATTTTAAGATAGCAATATTTTTCTATCACCCAAGAAAATTCATTATGTCTCTCAAGGAAGAAATTTAAATAAAAACTTATTTTTCTATTTTTCTATTCTGCTTTTTAATTTCAGAAAATCATAGCTATAGAATAATTATAGAAGAGTCACCTATTGAGGTAAGGAATTGACTACCTTGATATATAAATCTTTTTAATCAACATTTTATTGAGGAATCATGATGTATAATGGTATCAGTATTCCTGTTCTAAGCTAATATTGC
Organism: Cryptotis parvus; assembly: GCA_021461705.1. Taxonomy (NCBI): domain Eukaryota; kingdom Metazoa; phylum Chordata; class Mammalia; order Eulipotyphla; family Soricidae; genus Cryptotis; species Cryptotis parvus. The sequence continues at coordinate 179,914 of JAJIBD010038047.1, read as the reverse complement.
TATAGCACCACTCACCACCACAGTATCAGAATCTTACCTTCCCTCAAAGTCTTCCTAGATTCCTGACTGTCCTCTCTACCCTTTGACTTCCTCAGGTGTCTTGGCAGTTTATACATGACTCCTTAAGTAAGTCGATGCTATAGCAAGTGATATTCAGGGCTTGGAGAGGTAGCACAACAATTCAAGGGGTCTTTCCTTATGTGTGGCCAACCAGGGTTTCATTCCCTTCATCTCATATGGTCCCTGAGTCCTCCAGGAGTGACTTGTGCAGAGCCAGGGGCAACCCCTCAGCACTGCTGGGTCTGAACAAAGATAATAAATTAAATTCAGAAAGAATGGATTTTGAAATAACCATATAACCATGGTGCAGCTAGAAATGGCTTTGAGGTAGTAGGTAGTTATTGTGCTGCTCTTCCACCCAACTTTCTTGTTCTATGAACTTACAACTCCACGCTCCTCTCACTTGAAGTATTTTTTCACTCTGAGATCTGCTGAGATCACCAACATTTGGAGTCACCTCCAACAAGAACAATATGCCAGGGGAGAAAGTGGATTCATAGAAATATTTAATGTTAGTGAAAATTATCATCCTGAGGCCTGGTTATTACTAGAGAGCAAACTTGAGGGAGGTCACAGACAAGAGGGGGAACCCCAAACATTTCATTTCTAATTCTTGAAAAATGGAAGTCTATTGGTGGGTGGCACCCAGGAGTCATTTGTGCTGTTCAGCTTTTAGAAACATCTGGAAAATATTCCAATGCTCTGAGTTTCATTGTTTCGGAAATTGTTTAATGGGAGATTAGATTTATAAAGTGCATGCATCTTTCTGTTTCCCCACCAAAAGATAAACTTTTCTTTTAGCTACCTATGAGAGATAGAATTTGGTGTGATTTAAATTTAATTGGATTGTATAAATTAAAGGGCGGTGCCCCAAGTATATATTTTTTCTTTTATTATTTGGCTTCAGAAACAAAAACTATGTTTTTGGGAGTATAGGAGCATTTTACCATTTAGCCCATCATCTGTGGTCTCAGTAAAAGAAATTAAATTGAAAGTACTAAATTGTCAAATTCATACATTGCTTCAGGATGACTTGGATCTCAATGAAAATAGGCTATTATATTGAGTATTTTCTACTGAAACAAATCCAATAATCTATGGAGTTTGTAAGTTTGATTAGTTTTGTAGGGGATCAAACAGAGAGTGTCTGTTATTTCTCAAAAAATCAGAGAGAAAAGAAGCAAAGGGAGAAGCATATATTTCCAAGAGAAAGCCCTGCCCAATGATCCATTATGGAATTAAAGTTCTTATTTAGCAGCACACTCAGGGAACCATGATACTCCTGACTCATATGTATGGAATTGTTTAGGCATTCAGCACCTCTGGAAGGAAGAACAAAGTCAAAATTATTTTGAGTACGAGAGATAGTTCATTATATCTTGCTCTCGTTTGAGGTGACTTTCAAGCCAAATCTTTGGAGTTTCCACCCAGGTCAGATGATTTCTTGATGCATGCAGTAGTCAGAAATGAACAAACTGATAAGAAAAAGGGATAGAGAGAGAGATCAGGGGGTTTCTGAAGCTACAGGGAAGGAGATGTTGAAAATATATATGATGAAAATACTTCTAAAGATATTATGATAACTGAGGGTCATAATAAATGATGAGATACTTGATATTCTAAGATTATGCCCCCTCTCATGGATAGCTTTCTTCCTATGCTATGGAAAAGAACAGATTCAGGGAAGTCACTGAGACAAAGGATTTGGATAAGTTCCTGTTTATCCTCAAACCTCAAGGAAGATAAAGGAGAACTTGCCTGAGCTCATGGCTCAGTGATGGCAATTATGCTGCCAGTCCCACTGAGTGACCATTAAGCCACACTTACCTCCATTTCACCTTTCAGTCTTGGAATTAATCCTTGCCATCAGTTAATTCCTCAGTTGTCCTGGCAACTTATACATGAACACATCAGGATTAATTCCTGAGTGCAGAGCCAGAAGTAACTCCTCAGCACTGATGGATGTGGACAAAACAAATAAATTCAGAAAGAATTGCTTTTAAAAATAACCATCTAATCGTGATGCAGCTAGAAATGACTTTGAAGTAGTAGATCACTTTTCAAAATTTTTTAAAAATTAATTTTTATTATACCACCATGAGATATACAATTAAAAGATGTTCATTCTTGGTTCTCATTTAGTGTTCTGGCACCCATTCCTCCACCAGTGCTCCCTTCCCACCACCAAAATCCCCATATTCCCTACCACCCACCCCCAGCCTAAGAGAGAAATAGAGACAGAGACAGAGATAGAGATAGAGTAGATCATTTTTGTGTTGCTCTTCCACCCAACTTTCTCGTTCTGTGAGCCCAACTCCACACTCCTCTCTGAAGATACAGATCACATATATTCTCAACACCTTCTTTCCTCTATGAAGATACTGGAAAGGAAGTGTTGAGAGCATATAAGATGAATCTCAGGAGAGACACAAATTTAGGCTGGGATGGGATTTCATTTCACCAGCTCCAGAAAACTCAAAACCTGTGAGAATAAAGAAGAAATCAGTCTCTTTATCTTTATTAGAGAGAAAATTTAAGGATAAAACAGTGCAGGTAAAAGTCGGAAGTTTGGTTAAGGAGATGATACATTTCTGAAGCATGAGTGCTGGCTTTTTTAAGAGACAGTGGCACATTGCATTTGGGGGAAAATTACTAAGGAGTGAACCAACTAAGGAATGAATAAGCGTGCGAGATTGACTACGAATGGGGGCTGGAGTGATAGCCCAGTGGGTAGGGCGTTTGCCTTGCCGCTGGCGGCCCATGCTGGCCCGGGTTCGATCCTCGGCATCCCATATGGTCCCCTGAGCACCAACAGGAGTAATTCCTGAGCTGAGAGCCAGGAGAAACCCCCTGAGCTCTGAGCTCAGTTATCGCCTGTTATGACCCCCCAAGAAAAAGCAAAAAAATAAAGAGTGACTACGAATAGCATGATTGGGTGATTCTGTGTTTGCATATGTGTATGAGTACTACATGTTTGCATCTATATTGCTTGAATAACTAGTTTCTAATTATGCAGTCAGTGGTCAGGCAAGTTAAAACGCATTTTGAACTTATGGTGGAGGAAAGTGAAATTGGGTCAGAGTTCTATTCTCTGAGCATGCTCTAGTATCTGGGTGGAATTTCTTTCCAAGATCCCTCTTCATCAGGGAGTTAGAAACCTCAGGTTTCTCTGGGCTGCAGTCTCAACATTCCATTATTTTTCCTTTAGACACATGAGATAGTTCTTTTGTTTCTTATAGTAGTTTTCCACTGTGTCTCCTACAGCATTTTGAGCAGATCTTAATAATTCTCAAACTTAGACTAGCACTTGTTTCTTAGCCAGCTTATCGGTAGAGTTGACAGCACAGACCAAATGAATTTTTGTTTAAATGAGGATAACAGCAGAACTAATATGGAAGGGAAGGGCTTATCCATTAGTTATTGCTGAGAAGATTCATTCAATAGATGTCTATGCATTAGATTTGACCTATCTTATGGAAACACTTTGACGTGTTCTAGGCATGTAAGGACACGGTTGTGGAATGGTGTTATTGCCTGAAAAGACAGAGATGTTTTCATTTCAGCTATCTGCTCTGGTGATGATAGTTTAAAAACTTTGGGCAAGAGATTGGAGTTATGGAATAATTTCAAAAATTGAGACTTACACCAAGGGGATTAGGGACTTGAATCAGGGGGCCAGTGGTAACACCTTATACAAGATCCTTTCTAGACTTCTGTTAGCTGTGGTGGACATTACAGTTAGTCCTGGGAAGTTTCTGTTTAATATCTTATTGTGAAAACATTTATTTTTGGGTTTGTTTATCTTGCAAAGGTCTTATTCCTGGCTCTGCACCTAGAGATCACTCCTGGCAGGTCCTCAGAGCACCATGTGGTGCCTGGGATCTAACCTAGGTCAGCCATGTGCAAAGAAACGTCCCAGCTATACTATTCTCCAGTCCTGGAAGCACATGTGTGTATGTGTGTATGAGAGATAGAGAGAAAAAGTGAGACAGATAAAGAGACAGAGACACAGAAAGAGGGAGAGAGACACAGATAGAGAGAGACAAAGACACAGAGAGGGGGAGAGAGACACAGAGACACAGAGGGAGAGAGATAGAGAGAGACAGAAAGAGAGAGAGAAAGAGAGAAATAGAGAGAGGGGAGGGAGAGTTGGGTGGTCTACAAAACTGTACTGAAAGACATTCCTAGTGTGGCAGGTTTGGCTTCTTCATAGTGTTTATATAAGAGAAGCTACACAGACCTTCAGGGTTAAACAGTGGGGCTGGGTAGAACATGTGACACTGGCTGTGCAAGAGACCACACTTACTATAACTCAGATTTACTTAGTTGCTGTTTGAGTTTCCCCTGGACATTGCATGCACATGGTTAGCCAGATGGTAAATTTCTGCTTTAATGTTCATTAAACCCAGCTTATGGGTAGTCCACAGCTGAGTCACTTCCTTTGCCAACATCTGAAAAGGTATCTTTAATAGGCATGCCTCATTTACAGATGCCTAGCTCTCAGGAGGAAATTTGAACCAATACCAGACAGTCTGAGCTATTCAGTTTGAAATGGTGTTGCTAGGTTGCCTGTCCACTGACAAGACTGGCATCAGGATATTAATAAATGTATACCCAGAAGAGTGAATGATATATGCATTCCTCTCCTTGGTTGCTGTTTCTTTGACAACTTTGAAAGATAGTCTCTAGAAGCATTGCTCTGAGTTATGCTGAGAGTTTTTGGATGTAAGCAGGGGCAATATCAGCAAAGACCAGTGGACTATACAAACACACATAATAGTTTGCTATAGAACAACAGAAGTTTTCTTGAAAAAATTATGTTTCAATGGAAAAGGAATCACCTAAATTAAAGAACTCTTTAATACATGTATGTGAAATTGAATGGAAGAGATAAAATACTCTTATTGTTTCTTAATGTCAGTTCTCAAAATGAAGAAATAGGCTTGGGACTGTATAATAAATACCACTTATAAAACTTCATGACTTTTAATAAGGGGATTGTGGTTTTGACTATTCCACTTCATCAGAGAAAATGGCTGATTTTAGGGAGACTGCAAGTTTGATAAATTCTTACCTTTTGAGCTCTCCAGGAAAAATCTTGGTGTGCTTAGTTGGTGGAATGAGAGTTGATAGCAGTGGATGATCAATGGAGATTATAAGGGATTTGAAATCAGGTCAGGATGGATTGTGATGATTTTTAATATATGAAGATGACTCCTAGGAGTGCACACTCAAGTCTGATTCATTTGATGTTCTACCTCCCACCATGATCCTCTTTCACCCAATTTCCCATTCTACAATCACAGACCCTACAGTTCTTTCTCAGAATTTACTAATTATGACATGAATGGGGCAGAAAATGGAAAGGTATTATGCTCAGTTTAATTTAATATATATATGACTAACAACCTCCTAAGAATATTCTGCATTATTAAAAGAGAAATGATCAGCCTGGATCATCAACAGTCACCCTGCAGCAGTTTTTTTTTTTTCAATCCAGCCCAGGTATGCTGAACCAGAGATTCTCAGACATGGGGCAGAGCTGCTACTTGCCCTCCCTGTACCCAGCTGCTCGTGAGGTGCCCAAGCGGCATGGCGGGTTCTAGCCCTGGCCTCCCACCCCAGATGAGCCTCACAACAAGCCAGACCACCCTCCCCCCATCCATGGGACCCGCCATTTTCCACATCCGGACTTCCCCCTCGTCACAACTCCACCCAGCAGACCAGACTATTACAGACTGCGCTTGCGCGGCTGCTAGCGGCCGCGGCGGTTTATCAATAAATGCTTTATTTAGAGGTGACTACAACAGTATGCCACCTGCACGGCAAGCCTGGCAAGCTGCTCATGTAGTATTTGATATGCCAAATACCAGTAGCATTTATATTAGGTCATTCCCGTGACCTAATATAATTGTTTGAGGCTCTTTATGTTCCTGGAGCGGGCGGATGCCTTTGGGTTCTACTAGCATGAGACGGGACATGTGGAGATATTACTGGTGCCCGCTCTAGCAAATAGATGATTAACGGGAAGATAGTGATAGTGATAGTGAATAAAAGAGAAATTCACTCCATAAAATCACTTCCTTTTGAGATATTAGACCTAACAATGACTGTATCTGTATAAGGTCACAACCTTTGTTGCTGTTTTTTATACAGAATCAAATTGTGTCATAAGAAAAACTCATGGTTAAAAATAATCTGAAATTATTCTAATCTTTGAACTGAAATGGACATAGTATAATTGTTACAGCTTGAAGAAAAAGGACACTCTCCTTCTGAACTTTAGTCTAAATAGGCTTATCTGAATTGATAAAAAAAAACATGTAATTCATCTTAAAAGCAATTAATATTATTAAACTCAGGAGCATATTCTAGAAAGTGTTTTTTTCTCCCTAGAAAGTGTTTTTTTTTTAATTTTTTATTATACCACCGTGAAACATACAATTACAAAGGTATTCATAATTGGTTCTTGGTAATACAGTATTTCAGCACCCATCCCTCCACCAGTTCCCCATTTCCACCACCAATGTACCCCACCCCCTCCCGCCCCCGGCTGCCTTAATAGCAGGTACCCCAGTTTCCTCTCTTTCTCTCTCTCTCTGTCTCTGCATCTCTCTCCCTCTTATTTTACACATTGTGGCTAGCCCTGCAGATATTTAGAGTTTATCACTTAAGTCTCTTTCTGTATATTCAATGGTGAGTCTTAATCTGCCATTACCATTTCCCCATATTTAGTAAAACACTGGTATCTATTTATATCCTATTAATGAATGCAGTCATTCTATATCTGTCCTTTTCCTTCTGACTAATTTCACTCAGCATGATAGACTCCATGTCCATCCATTTGCAGGTAAATTTCATAATTTCATCTTTTCTGACAGCCGCATAGTATTCCACAGTGTAGATGAACCACAGTTTCTTTAGCCAGTCCTCTGTTTGTGGGCATTTAGGTTGTTTCCAGATTCTAGCTATAGTGAATAGCGCAGAGATGAATAAAGAAGTACAGATAGTGTTTCTGCTATGCGTTTTCCGGTCTCTCGGGTATATTCCCAGGAGTGCTATTGCTGGATCAAATAGGAGCTCAATATCTAGCTTTCGGAGGAATGCCCATATTGTTTTCCAAAAGGGCTGGACCAGCCGGCACTCCCACCAACAGTGGATGAGAGTCCCTTTTTCCCCACATCCACGCCAGCACCGGTTGTTCTTGCTGTTTTGGATGTGTGCCAGTCTCTGTGGTGTGAGATGGTACCTCATTGTTGTTTTGATTTGCATCTCCCTGATGATTAAAGATGAAGAGCACTTTTTCATATGCCTTTTGGCCATTCGAATTTCTTCTTTTTTGGAAGCTTCTGTTCATTTCTTCTCCCCCATTTTTTGATGGGGTTGGCTGTTTTTTTCTTGTGGAGTGCTACCAGTGCCTGATATATCCTGGATAATAATCCCTTGTCAGATGGGTATTGGGTGAATATCCTTTCCCACTTTGTGGATTGTCTTTGCATCTTGGTCACCATTTCTTTTGAGGTTCAGAAGCTTTTCAATTTTATATAATCCCATTTGTTTGTCTTTGCTTCCATTTGCTTGGTCAGTGGTGTGTCGTCTTTAAAGATACTTTTCGTTTCGATGTCGTAGAGCGTTTCTCCTATGTTTTCTTCGATGTACCTTATAGATTCATGCCTGATGTCGAGATCTAGAATCCATTTTGATCTGACTTTTTGTGCATGGCCTTAGAAGGAGGTCTAAGTTCATTTTTTTACACATAGCTGCCCAGTTTTCCCAGCACCATTTGTTGAAGAGGCTTTCTTTGCTCCACTTAATATTTTTTTGCTCCTTTATCAAAGATTAAGTGGTTGTATATTTGTGAGTGCGTTTCAGGATACTCAGTTCTATTCCATAGGTCTATGGGTCTGTCTCTATACCAATACCACACTGTCTTAATTACAACTGCTCTGTAGTAGAGCTTGAGGTTGGGGAAAGTGATACCTCCCATCTTCTTTTTCCCAAGGATTGCTTTAGCTATTTGTGGGGTTTTATTATTCCATACAAATTTAAGTAGTGTTTGTTCAATTTCTTTGAAGAACATCATGGGTATCTTTATAGGGACGGCATTGAATCTGTATAAAGCTCTAGGGAGTATTACCATTTTGATAATATTAATCCTTCCAATCCATGAGCAGGGAATGTGTCTCCATTTCCTCAGGTCTTCTTTTATTTCCTGAAGTAACGTTTTGTAGTTTTCTTTGTAGAGATCCTTTACATTCTTTGTCAAACTGATTCCTAGGTATTTGAGTTTCTGCGGTGCAATTGTGAATGGGATAGTTTCTTTAATGTCCCTTTCTTCTCTTTCGCTGTTTGCATATAGGAAGGCCATTGACTTTTGGGTATTGATTTTGTACCCTGCTAATCTACTATAGGAATGTATTATTTCTAGGAGCCTCTTGGTAGAGAGTTTTGGGTTTTCCAGGTATAATATCATGTCATCTGCAAATAGTGATAACTTGGCTTCTTCCCTTCCTATCTGGATGCCCTTAATGTCTTTTTCTTCCCTGATTGCTATGGCAAGTACTTCCAGTACTATATTGAATAGAAGTGGTGAGAGCGGGCAGCCTTGTCTTATCCCCTGATCTTAAAGGGAAGGCTTTCAGTTTTTCCCCATTGAGAATGATGCTCGCTGTGGGCTTGTAGTAGATGGCCTGGATTATCTTGAGGACGGTTCCTCCAATCCCCATTTTACGGAGAGCTTTTATCATGAACGGGTGTTGAATCTTATCAAATGTCTTCTCTGCATCTATTGATATGATCATATGGTTTTTATTTTTCTTTTTTGTTGATATGATGTATTATGTTGATTGACTTGCGGATGTTGAACCATCCTTGCATTACCGGGATGAATCCTACTTGGTCATGGTGTACAATCTTTTTGATGACTCTTTGGATTCTATTTGCTAGTATTTTGTTGAAGATCTTAGCATCTGTATTCATCAGGGAGATTGGTCTGTAGTTTTCCTTTTTTTGTGACATCTTTGTCTGCTTTGGGTATCAGGGTGATATGTGCCTCGTAAAAGCTATTTGGGAGTGTTTCTGTTTCTTCAATTTGCTGGAAGAGCTTAAAAAGAATTGAGAGTAGGTCCTCTTTAAAGGTTTTATAGAATTCACTGGTGAATCCATCTGGACCTGGGCTTTTGTGTTTGGGGAGACTTTTGATTACCGATTCTATTTCCTCAATGGATATAGGTTTGTTGAGGTATTCCAAATCTTCATGTTGCAGACTTGGGAAGCTATAGGAATTCAGGAATTTGTCCATTTCTTCTAGGTTCTCTTGTTTTTGTGGTGTACAGGCTCTCATAGTAATCTCTGATGATCTTTTGAATTTCTGTGGTTTCTGTTGTGATGTCCCCGTTTTCATTTCTGATTCTATTTATTTGGGTTCTCTCTTTTCCTTTTCTTACAAGTCTTGCAAGTGGTTTGTCAATCTTGTTTATTTTTTCAAAGAACCAGATTTTGGTTTTGTTGATCTTCTGGATTGTTTTTTGACATTCCATCTCATTGAGTTCTGCTCTAAGTTTTATTATTTCTTTCTTTCTGCTTGGGTTGGGTTCCTTTTGTTGATCACTGTCTAAGATCTTAAGTTGTGAAGTCAGACTGTTTATGATGGCCTTTTCTTCTTTTCTGATGAATGCTTGAAGAGCTATGAACTTGCCTCTTAACACTGCTTTTGCTGTATCCCACAAGTTCTGGTAATTCGTGTCTTCAGTCTCATTTGTTTCAAGGAATCTTTGGATTTCCTCTTTGATTTCTTTTATGACTTGCTGGTTGTTCAGAAGTGAGCTGTTTAGTTTCCAGGTACTTGGTATTGGTCTCCGTTTTTGTGTACAATTAACTTCTATTTTCAGTGCCTCATGGTCTGAAAAAATAGTTGGCACAATTTCTATTTTCTTGATTTTATGGAGGTATGATTTATGGCTCAGCATGTGATCTATTTTCGAGTATGTTCCATGTGCACTGGAGAAGAAAGTGTATTCAGCTTTTTGGGGATGAAATGCCCTCTATATGTCTACCAGCCCTCTTTCTTCCATCTCTTCTTTTTAGGGCCAGTATTTCCTTGGTAAGTTTCAATCTTGTTGATCTATCCAGGGTAGACAAGTGTTGAAGTCTCCAACTACAATTGTGTTGCTGTCAATGTCTTCTTTGAAGTCTATTAGTAGTTGTTTTAGGTATTTTGCTGGCCCCTCGTTGGGTGCATATATGTTTAATAGCGTGATTTCTTCCTGATATATGCATTCCTTGACTATTAAGAAGTGACCTTCACTGTCCCTTCTGACCTTCTTCAGCCTGAAGTCTATGTTGTCAGATACCAGTATGGATACCCCAGCCTTTTTGGATGGGTTGTTTGAGTGAAGGATTGTTTTCCAGCCTTTGATTTTGAGCCTGTCTTTGCTCCGATTGTTCAGGTGTGTTTCTTGAAGGCAGCAGAATGTCGGATTCAATGTTTTGATCCATTTTGCCACTCTCTGTCTCTTAACTGGTGCATTTAGACCATTGACATTGAGAGAGATTATTGTCATGGGATTTTGTGCTATCTTTCTGTATAGGTTGGTTGTTCTTTTGGGTTATGTCTCGTCTTATAGTAGATCTTTCAGTCCTTCTTTTAAGGTTGGTTTTGATTTTACAAAGTTCCTAAACTGTTGTTTATCCAAGAAGTTGTATATCTGTCCTTCAAATCTGAGTGAGAGTTTAGCTGGATAAAAGAATTCTTGCTGAGGCATTCATTTCATTAAGATTTTTTACTATATCCCACCACTGCCTTCAGGCTTGGAGGGTGTCTTCTGAGAAGTGCTGAAAGTCGAATGGATGCTCCTTTGTATACAATTTCCTTCTTTGATCTTGCTGCCTGAAGAATTCTGTCTCTGTCTATGGCATCCATTACTTTGACTAGGATGTGTCTTGGGGTCTTTCTATTGGGGTCTCTTCTTGCTGGTACGCGCCAGGCTTCTTGGATCTGGATGGCTTCATGCTTTAACTCGGGAACTTTTCAGCCAGGATGTTTTTAACTGTTTTAATTTCCTTGGGGTTACTTTCCTGTCCCTCTGGGACTTTGATGATTCTTATGTTGTTCCGCCTGGCTTCATCCCATTGTTCTCTGTTCTGTTGCTGATCCATTTTCTGATCTTTTTCCATCTTATGTAGTTCTCTGAGTGCTTTCTGCAGCTCCTCTTCAGTCTCACTGATTCTCTCTTCCACTGCTGTCATCCTACTGTTGAGAGCCTCAATTGTGTTTTTCATTTCATCTACTGAGTTTTTAAGCGATGATATTTCTATTTGCATGGTTCTCATTTCTGCTCTCATTTCCTCCCGTAGTTTATTGACTGCCCTTTCAACTGCTTCGTTTATGTTCTCCTATATTTTATTGGACATCTGCCCAATTTTTTCGTTGAGCTCCTTACACATCCTACCAATTTCTTCTCTAATTTCATTGTCAGAGAGATCATGCACATCTGTATTCTTTTTTGAGTCTTCAGGGTCGATTCCTTCATCTGTTCTTCGAGCTGGGGATCTGCGTTTTTCCCATGGTGTTGCGGTGTTCAGGGATAGATTCCTCTAGTGTACTGTTTCTTTTTTCTTGAGGGTATTACCTTCCCTTGGTATTGAATTTCCTAGTTTTTGTATTAATAAGCGGCCACCCACCCGGCCAGCCGCGATACCCCAGGGAGGCTACCTGAGATGCAGACAGGCCAGTGTGAGAGTTCAAAATGACGGTTTACTTCCGCTTCCCGCTCGGACTTCTGGGGTTGTAGTTCCACCTTCTGCCGAGACCTGGGGCTCTACCGTGACCCCAGGCGCCCGCCTGGCCAGCCGCGACACCCCAGGGAGGCTAGCTGAGATGCAGACAGGCCGGTGTGAGAGTTCAAAATGACGGTTTACTTCCTGTTCCGCTCGGACTTCTGGGGGTTGTAGTTCCACCTTCTGCAGAGACCTGGGGCTCTACCGTGACCCCAGGTGCCCCGCCCGCCAGCCGCACACCCCAGGGACGCTACCTGAGATGCAGACAGGCCAGTATTAGAAAGTGTTTTTAAAAATGGATTCCATGTAAACTTTCACAAGGTATTCATAAATAAAATAATTATGTGGGAAGAAAACAAGATCAAAAAAATTGAAGAAGGTTCTCAATAAAGGTAACTGAAGTAGATTGTGATACTAACTTTCTGAAGGAGATTTTTCAGATGTGTTGTTTGCAGCTAGCACATGAAATTTGGAGCACCTGTTTTTTTATAATCCTTCATCACTGTTACCTTCCTGAATGGAGATGGATTTTGGAGACAATTGCTTGACTGTGATGAAATTTAGCTCCTATAGGAGTGTTATTCCTCCCTCATTGTCACTTTAAAGTCAGTTGTATTTATTGCAGCCTTATAAAGCCTTTCTAGAATAATTCATCCTGTAGTGCTGAACAGTAAATTGATGGTCATTGAAGACACTATTCCTCGCTAGAGACTAGCTCAGAAGACACTTAGAGAGAGAGAGAGAGTTAGTGAGACAGAGACAGAGAGACAGAAAAGTGCATGCTACAGAGCAGGCTGAGGGAGGGGGAGGAACATTGGGACATTGGTGGTGGGAAATGAGCACTGGTGGAGGGATGGGTGCTGGAACACTATATGGCTGAAACCCAATCATGAACATCTTTGTAATTGTATATCGCACCGTGGTACAATAAATATTTTTTTTAAAAAAGAAGATTTAAAACATTAAACTCTGTTATTAACAAAAATTCTTCACTTGATCACTTGACATCCCGCTGTCCATCAATTTCCTCGCACAGGCACCAGTAACATCTCCATTTGACCCTATCACGTGCCAGTGTAGCCCAATGGCATATGGTTGCTTCAGGAATACGATGAGCCTCAAACTGTTCATTCAGAGTCTTGAGGAAGAAGTCTGACCATCTTGTAGGTGAGCGACCATGTGATCTTTTGGCATCCTGTGGGATCCAGTCGGTAACGGCTCTAGTCCAGCGATTGTCTCCAAATCGCATTACATGTCCAGCCCATCTGATTTTCTTTTTTTCTCTTTTTTTTTTTTTTTAATTTTTTTTTTATTTTTAAAATTACAAAGATATACAATTAAAAAGTTCATATTTGGGTTTTGGTCAAACAGTGTTGCAGCACCCATCCCGCCACCAGTGCCCATCTCCCACCACCAACGTCCCCGGTTCCCTCCCCCTCCCCAGCCCTGCTCCATGGCAGGTTCTTGATTTCTTCCATTTCTCTCTCTTTCTCTTTTCCTTCCCCTCGAGACTATGAATTACAGAACATACATTAAAGGGTTGTCATGTGTATCTTTTGCCTCTATTTAATGCTAGTTCTAGGTTGGCATTAGTACCCTCAACAATTGTCAGCGCACTGTTCCATTTCTGTCTTACCTAGCCTCTGAATCCCACACATTTGTGATAATTTCCACCTTTGACAGGACCTCCTGATATATGTTTCACTTGATCTTGGATATTGGTATCATAATATGTACCTATATATTTATGTTATGCAGATAAATGCAGTCATTCTGTATCTGTCTCTCTCCTTCTGGCTAATTTCGCTCAAATATAATCTTCTCCATGTCCATCCATTTGTAGGCAAATTTTATAACTTCATTTTTCCTAACAGCTGCATAGTATTCCATTGTGTAGATGTACCAAAGCTTCTTTATCCAGTCATCGATTTTCGGGCACTCTGGTTGCTTCCAGATTCTGGCTATTGTGAATAATGCTGCTATGAACATAAAAGTAGGGATGGTGTTTCCGCTGGCGTATTTTTGGCTTCCCAGAGTAGATTCCCAGGAGTGGTATGGCTGGGTCAAATGGGAGTTCAATTTCTAGTCTTTGGAGGAAAGTCCATATTGTTTTCCAGAAAGGCTGTACCAGCCGGCATTCCCACCAACAATGGATGAGTGTCCCCTTTTCCCCCACACCCACGCCAGCACTTGTTGTTCTTGTTCTTTTGAATGTGTGCCAGTCTCTGTGGTGTAAAGTGGTATCTCATTGTTGTTTTGATTTGCATCTCTCTGATGATTAGTGATGATGAGCATTTTTTCATATGTTTTTTGGCCATTCGAATTTCTTCCCTTGCTGAAGTTTCTGTTCATTTCTTCTCCCCATTTTTTGATGGGATTGTTTGTTTTCTGTTTGTAAAGTTCTACCAGTGCCTGATATATCCTGGATATTAACCCCTTATCAGATGTGTATTGGGCTGTACAGATTCAATGCAATCCCTATAAGGGATACCCATGACATTCTTCAATGAAATTGACCAAACAATCCTGAAATTTGTATGGAACGATAAACCCCACAAGGATAGCTAAAGCAATCCTCGGGAAAAAGAAGATGGGAGGCATCACCTTACCCAACTTCAAACTGTACTACAAGGCAGTAGTAATTAAAACAGCATGGTATTGGAATAAAAACAGACCCGTGGACCTATGGAATAGAATTGAGTATCCTGACACCCAACCTCAAACGCATGATCATTTAATCTTTGATAAAGGTGCAACGAGTTTAAAATGGAGTAAGGAAAGCCTCTTCAATAAGTGGTGTTGGGAAAACTGGGCAGCTACATGTAAAAGAATGAATTTACACCTGTGTCTAACACCATGCACAAAAATCAGATCAAAATGGATTAAAGATCTCAATATCAGACTTGAATCCATAAAGTACATTGAAGAAAATATAGGAAAAACCCTCCATGACATTGAAGCTAAAGGCATCTTCAACGATGAAACATCACTAACAAAGCAACTAGAAGAAAAGATAAACATATGGGACTACATGAAACTAAAAAGCTTCTGCACCTCAAAAGAAACAGTGACTAAGATACAAAAAGCAGTCCACAGAATGGGAAAGAATATTCACCCATCTGATTTTCAATGCTTTGGCAAACGAGACAGCGTCCCCTGATTCTGGAATAGAGACGGAGGTCAGAACTCTGGATTCCTTCTCTCACTTGAGTGAGGTGTGATATTTCAAGCATAGCTTTTTCATTCGATTCCTCTTTGGGAGACCTGAATAGCATTCTCATCCTACTTTCGTAGGGCTCAGGTCTCTGAGGCGTATGTTGATGCAGGGAGAATGGTGGAGTCAAAGAGATGTGCCTGGAGCCAGAGGTTCTTTGTCCTTTTAGCTATTTCTTCAATGCCTTGTGAAGGCATTCCATGCTGCTCTCTTCCTCCTGCGCAGCTCAATTTTTAGGTCGTTCATCATGTTGACTTCTCAACCTAGGAACACATAAATGCTGCATTCAGAGATGTTGTTCCATTGAGAGTGAATGGGACCTCTGGAACTAGTTCGTTTCTCATGAACATAGTTTTGTTGAGATTCAGCTGTAGGCCTATCTTTCCACATTCTTGGTCAAAGTCAGCCAGCATTTGTACCGCTTGGCCAATGTTTGGTGTTATTAAAATGATGTCATCAGCAAGAGAGTTTGTGTATGTGTTGTGTTGAGGGTGGTGGTGGTGGTGTAGAGGGTTGGGCCCCACCTGGTGATTATCAGGGATACTGCTGTCTGCATGCTTCCAAAGATAGAAGCAGAGTGGGCCGCAAGCAAAGCAAGTACCCCGGCTCCTGTATTATCTCTCTGGCTTGAGAAATGATGATTTTGACTTTTTAGAGCCCCAAAAGTATCAGCTAGTTCCCATTTTACCCTTTTTAGAATTCTAACCAAGAATAGCTTCTGTCTGCTAATAATACTAACCAACTCACCTTTTTATTTAACCACTTACCTCTTCTTTGTCACATAAAATCCCAACATTTTACCTTCTTAGGTTATATTTTAAGTATATATCTCAATTGCAATTTTGAAGATAGAAATGTGTAGTTATAATTATACAAAATGCAAGTCTATTCTAGGTCATATATAAATACATATATACACATATGAGAATATATGTACATACACAGTGATAATGTTTTTTTTTCATTTTTTAAAAAAATATTTTATTATACCACCATTAGATATACAATTATAAGATATTCATGTTTGAATTTTAGTTCTACAGTGTTCCAACATCCATCCCTCTACCCTGTGCCCATTGCCCATCACCAATGTCCCCACCTCCCTCCCACTTCCCCCAGCCTGCCTCCATGGCAGGTTCTTTATCTCCTATCTCTCTCTCTTCTCGCATCCCTTTCTTACACATTGTAGATTGTAATATATTCTAGAACATGATAGGTTCCACTAGTTTGATGTACTGGGTCTTGATCATGAAAATGGCAGCAATTATGGTGAGCCAGTCTCATCTGGCTGCTTTCAAGGCCCTACAGAGGTGATGGGCCCACTCCCAAAACCCATCTTGCAAGACTCAAGCATTTCTAACTTTCCCAGAGCACCTTCTAGCTGAGCTACACAACAGTGATAATGTTTTAGCAAAATGATTTCATTTTTTGCTACACAACTGTTGGTATGTAAATATAACTAGATTCACGCAGATTCACCCATAAGATATAGCTTATGAGTAAAAATATGTTTTTTAAAATGTTATACTGTCAGTAACAGTATAATCTATAAGAAATTTTACCTCTACACATGAGGTAAAATTAAAAAAATAGAAAACTAAGGAATATACTTACGCAAGGCAATTTATAATAACACTTACACAGTAGCTACCACAATTACCTTTAAGAATAACAATTCTTTTTCTTTTGGGTCACACCTGGCAGTGCGCAGGGATTATTCCTGGCTCTGTATTCAGGAATTACTCCTGGCAGTGCTGGGGGACCATATGGAATGCTAGGAATTGTACTCGGATCAGCCACTTGCAAGGCAGATGCCCTACCCATTGTGCTATTGCTCTGGTCTCAAGAATAACATTTTAAGCACAGTAAAAATAATTTCACCCAAAATGTCAGAGAGATAAAGGGTAAAAGTTCCTTAAAGAGAACCGACAGGATTCCACATACTATAGAAGGTACTTAATCCAAAGGAACTCAGACAGTGTTTATATGAGCTGATGTCCAAGTCCTTCTGTCCCTCCTTACTAAAGCATGACTGTTAGTCATGCTTTCCTAGAGAATTCCTAGAGAATTCTGGTCACAGCCATTTAGTCTTTATATTAAAGAGCTACATGAATAAATGCATTGAAGTGCTAATAGCTGTTAATGGCTTTGTGTTATCACTGTATGCATTCTAATAAAGAACTAGAGACCTGATGTCTAGTTCTTATAACTAAAGCAGTAATGGCCAATGAACTTTCAGGTTCTTCTTTCTGCGGTGAATTAATTTGAATAAACTCTGCCGTGTGAACTCCTGCAAATTGCAGATACACATAATAGGTGGCATTTCAAAGTTCAAGAATTTATCCTGACACTATGCTTTCATGAAAGACTTACATTAGTACCTGTTTTTGCTCACTGCAAGAGACCCAAGGAAGACTTTCACTTTTACTACAAATGAAATGAAAATAGTGTTCAATGTGTTTGCAGAGCCATTTTAGAAGCAGTACAAACTCCCAGCAGTGAGATTGGCTCTCTCCAGCAAGTTTCTTCCTGGAAACTGCTTCCTGTAGACTGTATTGTTTTAATATTCCTGTTTTGTCTATATATTACTGGTATTTTAGGCTTGGTCTGATATTTTATACTAATCTGTAGTTATTTGGCGGACATAGCAATGCTCAAAATATGTTTCCAGGCAAAGTAATGATAATTGCTTCACTTTTTTTGTCATTTCATATGCTGTATATATATATATATATATGGCTAGTTTAATAGAAGCAAACAGCTTTTAGATAGTGGAAACTTGTATTATAAGTAGATAATCCTCAATAGTCTTCTTTAGTTTAGTTTGTTTTCTGGCCAAACCCAGAGGTGCAAAGGGCTTACTCCCTGATTCTGCCTTAGGGATCAGTCCTGACAGGGTTTAGGGGATTGTGTGAGGTGCTGGGGGTTGAACCCAATTATACTAATGTTAGGCAAGTGCCCTGCTATATCCCCTCCAGCTGCCATTTATTGTATGACTTTCCTGTCTCCTCTGCTTCTATTTACCTTCCATATCCCTACAGTATTTAAGAAACTTCTAGTATTAGGAACTAGATATAAAATTTTTCTGAATGCACATATCAATCAAATATGAAAAAGGAAATTAATTTTGCAAACAGAATCACAAACCAGTCAACAGATATCCAAATAATTATAGAGTTTCAGAAATGCTGTCTTTAAGCTTTTGTTTTTAAATATTTTAAACATTATTACAATGGCACTTCCGAGCTGATTCCCCTTCCTTCTAGGTTAGTTATGGGAGCCATACTCAGTTCAGAAACCTTTGAGTGCTGGGCATCAAAAACAAAGAACCTCACATATAAAGCTTGTGTCTGCCATATGAATCATATCCCTGGTCCTTAAGGGGAATTTTGATTGGCTTGAAAGTTCTTATTTATCTTTAAACAAAGTCCCCTATTGGTATTATCTATGTCACCATATCACAATAATCAAAGTCAGAAAATTAGCACAACCTTAGTGGAACCCATACACTAAACCTCATTATCTATTCATCACACCCCACTAATAACCTTTTTCTTCCTTCCTTCCTTCCTTCCTTCCTTCCTTCCTTCCTTCCTCTTCTTCCTTCCTTCCTTCCTTCCTTCCTTCCTTCCTTCCTTCCTTCCTTTCCTTCCTTCCTTCCTTCCTTCCTTCCTTCCTCTCTCTCTCTTTCTTTCTTTCTCTCTCTCTTTTCTTTCTTTCTTTCTTTCTTTCTTTCTTTCTTTCTTTCTTTCTTTCTTTCTTTCTTTCTTTCTTTCTTTCTTTCTTTCTTTCTTTCTTTCTTTTCTTTCTTTCTTTCTTTCTTTCTTTTCTTTCTTTCTGCTTTTTGGGTCAAACTAGATTCTCATCATGTCATGTATCTAATTATATCCTCAGTCACAGAATAAACATAAAATAATTGTAGAATTAACCGTTAACTAAGAGAAACAAAATAATCAAGTAAATTTTTTGCATATTTTTCCTTGTCTAAATTTTGGAGGTAAAATATCCTCCCAAGTGATTCTCATGGGGTATACGAGCCATTCCCAGTGATACTCAGACAACAAGACTGGGCAATTCAGTGCTAGGGTCCAAAGATAAAGAGCAGCTGACTGGTGTGATAGTACAGTGGGCAAATATTTGTCTTGTACTTAGTCCATGTAGGTTCAATCCTGGCACACCATATAGTCTCCCAAGAATTGCTAGGGGTGGTCTCTGAGTATAGAGTCAGTAGGTACCTCTGAGTACCAAGACGTATGGTTCCCAAACAAAACAACAACAAAAAGAAACAAAAAAATATAAGGAGGAAGAGAAGGTAGAGGAGGAGAAGGAGGAGGGGGAGGACCAAAAGATAACTTCTCAGACCTTGCAGTTCCAGGACCACCAGAGTTACTCCAGTAGTGCTCAAGGGCTTCCAAGATTGTTGTGGCTCAGCAGGGTCCCTAACAGATATTGAGGTTCTCTGGGAATCCCTGTTTGTGTTCTGGGTCAATGACCATTCCCACCCCTTTCCAACTAAGGAACAAGACCACAAGCTCTAGAAAATATGTATTTATCTCTCTCCACTCACTCCTCAATCCATCACCTCCACATACACCACCAAGACAAATCAAGTGTCCCAGAGATATATACTTTACAAAAGATTGGGAGAAGGTATTTTCAAGAAGCAATGGCTCTTAGTCACAAAACAATGAGGTAAGAGAAAGCTTTCCCCTACCAGGGCAAAACTACCAGGGGGCCTTGCCCATTCTTCTGGGCTATAGGCCCACGCAGGATGAGAGTATAACCCCAGACATGTTGTTTTCTTTCTTAACCTTGGTTGGTAAACAACCATTTCAATACTATTTCTAGTCGTTTTGTCTGAAAACAGTAAGAGAGGCAGACATTTATCTAAACCTGGGATTAAATTAATAGGGTGGCCATTCCTGGGGACATCTCGCCATATACCCCAGACTACATTCCTCTCTACAGGTATGTTTTATTCCTAAAATCAACAGGGTTCTTTATATATATGCTTATCTTTGGGTCAGAACAGAGTTTGTTCTATGTTGTTGCACTCTGTTTATAATATTGTTCAGGACATTTAGTTCATTCCATGTTGAGGGCAAGGTTGTTTACTCACAGCTTGCCCTGGGTCCACCCAGTCCCATGATGGAACCCTCCTTTTGGGGTGTAGGAATTAGGATCAATCCAAGGGCATCTGAGATTTTAAGTCAGGAAATCTAATGAATGCCCACGAGTAGCTATTTCAGCATTAATTAACTTCTATGCATTTCTATATCACAAATGCATAGCCTTGACAGTCTTCCTGTGTCTATACAAAAAAAAATCCTTCGTACTAGCATAATATGTAAAGGGCAGACAGGAAAAAGAGAAATAGACTTTCACTTACAGTACAAACCCCAAGAGTAGCAAGTAGAGCAGTAAATATAGGGTACTACAGCACGAGATTATACCTTCTGGTGCTCCAGGAGCACCAAACTAAAATCATTGCTTTCCATGATCCTTTGACCCTTCTTTCTGTTGAATTCATAATATTCAATTGAAATATTGTTTTCCAAAGTTACATAATTAGATCTTTACTTCTTATTCTCCTTATTGTAATTAAGATATTTATTTACTTACATATACATATACATATACATATATACATATGTGTGTGTATATATATATATTTCTGTAGCTTTTTGGTCACACCTGGCAATGCTCAGGGTTACTCCTAACTCTGCACTCAGGAATTACTCCTGGCGGTGCTTGGGGGACCAAATGGGATGCCGGGATCAAACCCAGGTCAGCTGTGTTCAAGGCAAATGCCCTATCATCTATATTATTGCTCTGGCCCCATAAATATGTTATGCTTTTATTCCACTTTAGATCCATGGAGAAGAGAATATTTCCCCTCCATACCTCAGGGTTCTCATTTTGGCCAAACTATCAAATTATCCTCAGATTGGCTAGTTAGAAAAAGGGCAATCTAACTTGTATATATACATGGGATCTTTATCAGTAAGAATTTCAGAGCTAGTGTGGGCTAAATGAGTTATAGGACCTTAGTTTGGAATGGTAGCGTCTATAGATTTGGAAGGGGATAGCATCACACATGAGGAGGAGAGGATGGCTCATATGACCAAGATAAGATGCTGCGGAACTCGAGCTTTATTCTGCCCTATGCATAGGTTTCTCCAACAGCAAGGTTAATTCTGATAAAAAAAATTGTGTAATGAAATGATCCCGTTCCCATTCTTCCAGTGCTAAGGGAGTTAAAGGATTTTTTGAGTTGGCAGAGACTCTGATGTTTTTAGTTCAAAATAATCTTATATGGCATACATTGTGAAAACCTGTTCTGAACATTTGGTGAGGTTAGGGGCCTGCGACATAATCACCAGCACACTCTAATTTTAGAAAACCTTCCTTATCCCCTCAAAGAGACCCTGTGCTCATTAATAGTCATGCCCCATCAAACTGATTTTTCAGTTAATATTTTAACTTCTGAATACTGTGCATATCTAATACTTTCTTCCTTAAAATGTGAAATTTAAGATTAAAAATAGTTATAACACTGGTACCAACTGACCCATCTACCTGCCTCCATATTGGAACTCCAAAACTGATATATATCTTTTCTTTTTTCTTCTGTTATAGTTGAGTTTTCATGAGGCTACTATGCCACAGAGTAAGGAATGGAAGAATAACTGGAATAAATACATGAAAAAAGCACAAGTTTCACCAAGATTTTTTAGTTTATTTGGCACAAATAGTTTTCAATTTATTCTATGTCTATGGTTTAGTTTTTTTAGTAGATAAGATCTACTTAAAAAAGTTAAACCATAGACATAGAATAAATTGAAGTTCCCTACCTATTCTGCACTCAGTGTTTATACATAATAGTTATTTACCACTATCTTTATCATGAAGTTCCCTTCCCTATCCCAACTGCCTTTCTCCTTGAGAGGTTGAAGCAGACTTCCAACCTTAGACCAAACTGCCTGTCCCTTGTCTCTAGTACCCTTAGATATTGGTTTCATATTATGTTTATTACACCCCACAAAATGAGTGAGTAAATGTTTTTCAGATGGCTAAAGCATTCATGAGTAGAGCTAAGCTTTCTATGTCAATCAACTTCTTTCAACTTGATTTTCAATATTCTTTATTGACTTGCAATGGAATAAAATGCACATAATTCTGTAATATGACCTACTTTCAGTGTTTAATATTTGAAAATGTTCCAGCACTTGGGGCCAAAATGTGCTATTGCTGATATTGGTATCTCTAGTTGATTAGTTGAGATTATGTTTTGAGTTCCATTCATTAGTGTGACTTAATAGAGGCAGACTGGGAGAGAGGGAAAGAATATGGGGACACTGGTTGTGGAAAATGTGTACTGGTGTGGGATAGGTGGTGGAACACTGACTGAAACACAAACATAAACAGCATTGTAACTGTTTATCTCATGGTGGTATAATAAAGATTTTTAAAAAATCACTTCTGTGACTTACTACTCTAAGTAGAAAAGGTTTATGTTTTGTATATAAGCAAGCTGTTTTAAATGTAATAATGAATGGTCATCATGCAACAATTAGAATGGGAAGGAATGGGTGTGAAGATAGATGGTCAGCAACTACACCACCTCTGCTTCGCTGATGACATCTTTCTAATAACACCAAACATTAGCTAAGTGGCACAAATGCTGGCTGACTTCGACCGAGAATGTGGAAAGATAGGTCTACAGCTGAATCTGAAGAAAACTATGTTCATGAAAAATGAACTCGTTCTTGAGGCCCCATTCACTCTAAATGGAACAAACATCTCTGAATGCAGCAGTTATGTGTACCTAGGTCGAGAAGTCAACATGATGAATGACCTAAAACCTGAGCTGTGCAGGAGGAAGAGAGCAGCATGGAATGCCTTCAGAGGCATAGAAGAAATAGCTAAAAGGACAAAGAACCTCCGGCTCCGGGCACATCTCTTTGACTCCACAGTTATCCCTGCATTAACATATGCCTCAGAGACCTGGGCCCTACGAAAGCAGGATGAGAATGCTATTCAGGTCTCCCAGAGAGGAATCGAAAGAGCTATGCTTGGAATATCACGCCTCACTCAAGTGAGTGAAGGAATCCGGAGTTCTGACCTCCGTCGCTATTCCAGAATCAGGGACACTGTCTCGTTTGCCAAGGCATAGAAAATCAGATGGGCTGGACATATAATGCGATTTGGAGACAACCGCTGGACTAGAGCCATTACTGACTGGATCCCACGGGATGTCAAAAGATCACGTGGCCGCCACCTACAAGATGGTCAGACTTCCTTGTCAAGACCCTGAAGGAATGGTTTGAGGCTCTTCATATTCCTGAATCAACCCGATGCCATTGGACTACATTGGCACATGATAGGGTCCAATGGAAATGTTACTGGTGCCCACTTGAGCAAATTGTTGAATAACGGGATTCAAGTGATCAAGTGATCAATGAATGATCAGAGATATAATTTTGACTAATGATGAATGTTTCATAGTCAGGCAAGTGTTAAGAGGACTATTTAGCTGCAGTTAATTATATTTTCTGTTATCAGAATCCCACTTGGAATTCCTAAAAAAGATGGATTTCTAAAGGCTATGACACCCAACCTCAAACACATGATCATTTAATCTTTGATAAAGGTGCAACGAGTCTAAAATGGAGTAAGGGAAAGCCTCTTCAATAAGTGGTGTTGGGAAAACTGGGTAGCGACATGTAAAAAATGAATTTGGACCTGTGTCTAACACCATGCACAAAAATCAGATCAAAGTGGATTAAAGATCTCAATATCAGACTTGAATCCATAAAGTACATTGAAGAAAATATAGGAAAAACCCTCCATGACATTGAAGCTAAAGGCATCTTCAAAGATGAAACATCTCTAACAAAGCAACTAGAAGAAAAGATAAATATATGGGACTACATGAAACTAAAAAGCTTCTGCACCTCAAAAGAAACAGTGACTAAGATACAAAAGCAGTCCACAGAATGGGAAAGAATATTCACCCAATACTCATCTGATAAGGGGTTAATATCCAGGATATATCAGGCACTGGTAGAACTTTACAAGAAGAAAACAAACAACCCCATCAAAAAATGGGGAGAAGAAATGAACAGAAACTTCAGCAAGGAAGAAATTCGAATGGCCAAAAAACATATGAAAAAATGCTCATCATCACTAATCATCAGAGAGATGCAAATCAAAACAACAATGAGATACCATTTTACACCACAGAGACTGGCACATATTCAAAAGAACAAGAACAACAAGTGCTGGCGTGGGTGTGGGGAAAAGGGGACACTCATCCATTGTTGGTGGGAATGCCGGCTGGTACAGCCTTTCTGGAAAACAATATGGACATTCCTCCAAAGACTAGAAATTGAACTCCCATTTGACCCAGCCATACCACTCCTGGG
Organism: Cryptotis parvus; assembly: GCA_021461705.1. Taxonomy (NCBI): domain Eukaryota; kingdom Metazoa; phylum Chordata; class Mammalia; order Eulipotyphla; family Soricidae; genus Cryptotis; species Cryptotis parvus. The sequence continues at coordinate 155,434 of JAJIBD010038047.1, read as the reverse complement.
AATCTACTCTGGGAAACCAAAAATACGCAGCGGAAACACCATCCCTACTTTTATGTTCATAGCAGCATTATTCACAATAGCCAGAATCTGGAAGCAACCCGAGTGCCCGAAAATCGATGACTGGATAAAAAAGCTTTGGTACATCTACACAATGGAATACTATGCAGCTGTTAGGAAAAATGAAGTTATAAAATTTGCCTACAAATGGATGGACATGGAGAAGATTATGTTGGAGCGAAATTAGCCAGAAGGAGAGAGAGCAGTTACAGAATGACTGCATTTATCTGCATAACATAAATATATAGGTACATATTATGATACCAATATCCAAGGTCAAGTGAAACATACATCAGGAGGTTCTGTCAAAGGTGGAAATTATCACAAACGTGTGGGAGTCAGAGGCTAGGTAAGACAGAAAATGGAACAGTGTGCTAACAATTGTGAGGGTACTAATACCAACCTAGAACTGAGCATTAAATAGAGGCAAAAGGATACACATGACAACCCTTTAATGTATGTTTTGTAATCCATAGTCTGGAGAGGAAGGAAAAGAGAAAGATAGAGAAATGGAAAGAAATAAAGAACCTGCCATGGAGGAGGGGCTGGGGGAGAGGGGGAGGGAACCGGGAACGTTGGTGGTGGGAGATGGGCACTGGTGGCGGGATGGGTGCTGCTACACTGTACAACCAAAACCCAAATATGAACTTTTTAATTGTGTATCTTTGTAATTGTAAAAATAAAAAAATTAATTAAAAAAAAAAATAAAGGCTATAGAAAGCCTCTTTTAAGATGGAAAGTGGGTATAAAAAGTTCTTAAGATAGAGAGTGGTTAGGAGAAGGTAGAATGCATGAGGAAACTGGGAGTGGAGAGGGTGCTGATAACCTGGTGGAGGGTTTGGTACTGGAATGTTTTATGCATAAAATTCTATTAGAAGTTTTATAAACCATGGTGCATAAACTGAAATAAAATTTTTTAAAGAAAATGATAACTTCTTTTTTTAAATTATAATACCACAGTGAGATATACAATTACACAGATGTTCATAATTGGGTCTCTGTCATACAGTGTTCCAGCACCCATCCCTCCACCAGTGCCCAATTCCCACCACCAATGTCCAAACACTCCCTCCCACTCATCCCCAGCCTGCCCCTATAGCAGGCACCTTTTCTTTCTCTTTCTCTCCATCTGTCTCTGTATTTCTTTCTCTCTTCATTTCTTTCTCTCTTCTCTTACACTTTGTGGCTTACCCTACAGATATTAACGGTTTATGATGTCTCTATGTATATATTCAATAGTGAGTTCTAGTGTGACATTATAATTCCCCATTTCCCATCAACCTCTCCAGTTTGTTGCAACTAGAATGGACCTTACAGTGTACAAATGTGAAAGATCCTGGGAAAGACCGGCCCTAACTTCCATTATTATCTAAGTCTGTCGCACAGCCACTCCGCGGTCATGTACTGGCGCAGCTGTGGGTCTGGAGTGTCTCTTTTCCACTGTTGCTGGCTGTGAAAGCTGGGAGCTCACAGCCACGCTTGCCGACATGGAGGTGGAGGAATGGGAGGAGGAGCCCAAATCTCCGCTCCAAGTCCCGGCAGTGTGGCCTCCCCAGACCCCCGCATGTGTGTGTGAACGCTAGGAGCTATGTTGGACTCGGCCAGGGGCTGAGCCATTTACTGCCCTCTGAAACTCCATGGGCCACTCCACATGGGGGCCGAGTAGTGCAGCTGTGGGTTTCGAGTGTTGAAAATGATAACTTCTATCAGACTGTCTCAAAATCAGTCTGTCTCAAAATCCTTTTACTATTATTGTGAACTACATTTACTTGCGTCCAAGTTTATGGCATTCACTTGCCATGTCATATTTGTATCTTACATTCTATATTTTGAAATTGGATTAGATTATAATTATGCTTTTGAATTTGAAGTCATAGATTTAGCTCACTGCAGAAATATAAAATATATATTTTTATCAATTCACAGATAATGAAAAATGGACCCTTTTAGTCTATTGGACATTTTTCATCTTCTTGGTAAAACATCTATAAAATTATCTTAAAACTGAAGAGCATTTAATGAGATCTTTTTTAAAGAAGAAGGCTATGTGGCTGGGTTATTTTGTCCATTGAAATAAAGTAATCTTTTAAAAAGTAGAGGAATAATTTTGCTGGAAGGATATGAGAAGTTTTTAGTTTGACATAAGAAAAGGGTTTTAGAAGAAAACAGTTTCAGAATGAAAGGGAATCTTCTTTTTGTAGATAACAGAAGTGACCAGAAGCAGAAAGAATGTGTGACCTGTGAGGAATAGAACTTTTCTTGTGGAACACTAAGATGACATAGGCTGAATTTCAGGCAAGGACCCAGACTGCAAGCCCAGACTGGAGAGTAAAGCAGGCTGTTGGTAAGGTTAGAGATCAAAGGTCCCACCAAAAGCATTCAATCTATTGAGTTACCATATTTGAACTGAATGTTTGTGGAGGGGAAAATGTCCCCATGTCTGTCTTTCTGCCTATGTCTCTGTCTACTTTTGTCTCTGTTTGTCTCTTCCCCTAATCCCTTTCCTGGTTTCTGCCATCTCCTAGAACTTAGCCAACCACAGTTTGGATGACGTCATAGTCATGGAGGACTTCATGGACTAATGCCTGTACAAGAATTTGTTAGGATTTGCAGTAAACATCTGACACTATCGGGAAGGCCTTTTTTCTGTAGGGTTCAGAGGGAAAATGGACCTTCTTAAATCTTAATTTCAAATTTCTAGTCTCCAATAACTGGTGTATAAAAATTTTCTGTTGTTTCAAGCCACTCGTTTGCAATAATTCATTACAGTAGCTGAAGAAAACTAGAAACAAAGAGCCATTAGACAATCTCTGTGGAAATTAATTTTGTTTTTGTATTCACTTTGCAAGAAATATCTGAATAAACTGACTAGATGATGGAAAGAGTAAACCTGAGGCCCCTTTAAGATAGAGACTGACTTTCCAATCTACCACACAAATGACTCCTCCACTTTCAGTCCCACCCCCACCACCATATTATCCCTTAATATTTAGCTACTTTCAGAACATATGAGATACTATTCATGTGGGATTCATCTGTTGTCAAGACTTATGGCCAAAAAGAACTCAGTGTGTGGATAATTAGAGAGTAAATATAATAAGAGTGGGTGACGATGTCCATGTTTACTAAGCAATATTGTTGACAACAAAAAGTAAAACAATTTTGGAGTTCCATGACTCAAAGTGTTTTCTTTCTAACTGGAAGGACTCATAAGTTCCAACTCCAGTGTCATCCCATGTGATAAAGAGATACTGTAATTGTTTCATTATCAGAGATCCATTCCTGGCAAAGGAAAAATAATAATTAAAAAGAGTTTATGAGAATTCCTGCTGAGGTTGTGTGTTTCACAACAGTGAACAAGAATGTAGTGTGAAAATTGTTTGAAAGATAAATTCCTATTCAAATGAAAAACAAAAGGATTAACCAGAACCATAAAATTAATAAACTAAATTGTTCTAAGAAACTGTCTTAATGTCTTTCTTAGAAAAGAAAGTGCTGGGGTCAGAGTGATAGCACAGCATGTAGGGTGTTTGCTTTGCATGCGGCACACTTGGGTTCAGTCCACAGCATCCCATAAGGTCCCCCAAGCACCACCAGGAGTAATTCCTGAGTGCAGATCCAGGAGTAACCCTGAGCATTGGCAGGGGTGACCCAAAAAAAAAAAAAACAAACAAAAAAAAAAGTGCTGAGTCTTTATACACTGTAAATAAATAAAATTGTTCGCTTGAAATTCAAAACTCGAATATCCATTTGTTGGATTATGTATGGCCCCATCCTAGAAACTTAGTCATTATGGATAATTTTAACTAACATCCTGATAAAATGTAGAAAGATTTTATAGTGTCATTTCACTTGTATCACTTGTCTTCCCTATATTCATCCAATTGCTGGGCACAAGTAACATCTCTATATGTCCTGTCACATGCTAGTGTAGCCCAAGGGCATCTGCTCACTCCAGGAACATGAAGAGCCTCAAGCCATTCCTTCAGGTCATGGAATGAGGTCTCCTAATTGTTACTGGTTTTTGGCATATCAAATACGACATGGGTAGCTTGCCGGGTCAGAGCGATAGTGTCGTTTAGTGACAACTAATTCTATATTAACAAGGAATTGTCTATGATTTAGTTCCTCTTAGGGAATCCTTTACAACAATATGACCTTTCTGTTAACATTTATTTGGTAATACAAGATTTAATGATTCTGTCATTGGAAAACATCAAATTCTCGGTGAAATGCATATAGCTCAAGTTACTTTTGTCTCCAGTGGAATATTTTATTCAGAGAACAAATGTCACTTTGGGGGCACATTTTCTTCATTTCTGTGAGTTCATTTAATAATTTCATATGAATTGCAAAATTAAATGAATTTTATTATTGAGGTATATAACACTGAATGAATATGGACAACACAAAACTAGTCTGTCTTTTAACATTTGTTTTAATCATGCATCTGTTTTTAACTATTTAAAAGAAAAAGAATAGCCTTCCCCCTCCATCTTGTCGGTCCTGGTGGCCCTGCCGGCGAGCTGCCCACGGCCAGCACAGGGCCTCACGGAAGGCTGGGGAGGCTGGCGCTCGGCCTGCGCCGGGCCTAGCTGACCATGGAACCCCGAGGAGGGCAGATGGGTTTTGGGAGTGGGCCCGTCGCCTCTGAGGGGTCCCGGAAGCAGCCAGATGTGACTCGCCCACCACACTAGCCACCATGTTTGCTGTCCGGACGCTGCGAAAGCGGCCTCAGACCAGATCAACAGAGCGAAGCCAGTTCGAGCCCAGGTAGGCGGCTCCAAGAGGCGGGAATCACCGGGAAGTCGTCAGTGGAGGCGTGGTCGTCCCTTCCCCCTCCATCTTGTCGGTCCTGGTGGCCCTGCCGGCGAGCTGCCCACGGGCCAGCACAGGGCCTCACGGAAGGCTGGGGAGGCTGGCGCTCGGCCTGCGCCGGGCCTAGCTGACCATGGAACCCCGAGGAGGGCAGATGGGTTTTGGGGAGTGGGGCCCGTCGCCTCTGAGGGGTCCCGGAAGCAGCCAGATGTGACTCGCCCACCACACTAGCCACCATGTTTGCTGTCCGGACGCGTGAAACGGCCTCAGACCAGATCAACAGAGCGAAGCCAGTTCGAGCCCAGGTAGGCGGCTCCAAGAGGCGGGAATCACCGGGAAGTCGTCAGTGGAGGCGTGGTCGTCCCTTCCCCCCTCCATCTTGTCGGTCCTGGTGGCCCTGCCGGCGAGGCTGCCCACGGGCCAGCACAGGGGCCTCACGGAAGGCTGGGGAGGGCTGGCGCTCGGCCTGCGCCGGGCCTAGCTGACCATGGAACCCCGAGGAGGGCAGATGGGTTTTGGGAGTGGGCCCGTCGCCTCTGAGGGGTCCCGGAAGCAGCCAGATGTGACTCGCCCACCACACTAGCCACCATGTTTGCTGTCCGGACGCTGCGAAACGGCCTCAGACCAGATCAACAGAGCGGAAGCCAGTTCGAGCCCAGGTAGGCGGCTCCAAGAGGCGGGAATCACCGGGAAGTCGTCAGTGGAGGCGTGGTCGTCCCTTCCCCCCTCCATCTTGTCGGTCCTGGTGGCCCTGCCGGCGAGCTGCCCACGGGCCAGCACAGGGCCTCACGGAAGGCTGGGGAGGCTGGCGCTCGGCCTGCGCCGGGCCTAGCTGACCATGGAACCCCGAGGAGGGCAGATGGGTTTTGGGAGTGGGCCCGTCGCCTCTGAGGGGTCCCGAAGCAGCCAGATGTGACTCGCCCACCACACTAGCCACCATGTTTGCTGTCGGACGCTGCGAAACGGCCTCAGACCAGATCAACAGAGCAAAAGCCAGTTCGAGCCCAGGTCCACTAAAATAGTGAAACAGTAATGTCTTTTAATGCACTGCAGTCAACGAAGAGCAGGAAAGTTTGTTGGGAAGGAGATATAAAGAGGAAAGAAATGACATACAGAACTTCGCCAAGTGGTTGAGGGTGCGGGAGGCGGGGAGGGAGGTGGGGTCATTGGTGATGGGAGATGGGTTTGGGCGGAGGGTGCGTGTTGGAACACTGTAGAACCAAAGCTCTACCTAGCATCTTTCAATAAAAAAAAAGGTGGAATCTTCCACAAACATGTGGGAATCAGTGGTTGGGTAGGACAGAGAAGAGAACAGTGTGCTAATATTTGTCAAAAATGATAATACCAGTCTAGAACTGAGCATTGAATATAGGAAAAAAGATATACATGATGATCTCTGAATGTATGTATTGCAATCCACAATGTGTAAGAGAAGAGATAAAGAATTTGCCATAGAGGCGGGCTGGGGGAGGGGGAGGGAAGTGGGGACATTGGTGTTGGGAAATGGGCACTGGTGGAGGGATGGGTGCTGGAACACTGTATGACGGAAACCCAAACATGAACATCTTTGTAATTGTATATCACATGGCGGTGTAATAAAATATTTAAAAAAAAAAAAAAAAAAAAAAAAGAAAAGAATAAGGCTTGTAACTTAAAAACATAGTGGATGCTTAATATGTTAGTGAATATATTAATTAACAAGGTAGCTATGTAACTAATTTCCTGAATGAACTATTTCACAAAGATATACTTGCTGTTATGGAGCAGATTTTAGCAACACCTTTATTTTTTTTTAAAATTTTTATTATGCCACCATGAGATATACGTTACAAAAGTGTTCATATTTGGGTTTCAGTCATACAGTATTTCAGCACCCATCCTTCCACCAGTGCTCATTTCCCACTACCAATGTCCCCTTATTTCCCCCTTCCCCCAGCCTGCTTCTATGGCAGGCAATTTTTACTTCTCTCTCCCTCTCTCTCTCTCTCTCTCTCTCTCTCTCTCTCTCTCTTTCTCTCCCTTCTCTTACACATTGTGGCTTGCAAAACACAGAAGTTATTATGTATATTCTTTTGCCTGCTTTCAATGCTTAGTTCTACTATGCTCGTGTTATCACTTGTATCTCTTGCCTTCCGTTGTTCATCAATTTGCTCAGCAGGCGCCAGTAACGTTTCCATTCATTGGGAATGAGGTCCATTATTGTTACTATTTTTGGCACATCGAATACATCACGGGTAGCTTGCCAGGCTCAGCCGTAGCTCTGGGTTCATCCCAGGGGGCCAAGTCTTTCTATGTCAGACCATCAACCATCCAGGGCCCATTGGGCAGAGCCCTGTGTATAGTCAAGCCTGTCTCCTGTCTGCCACCTGATGACACAATTGAGTACCTTAGCCACAGCTGCAACACCTTGAGGGACATGCTTCCTTAGATAGCTCAGCTGGTAGAGTGGAGGACTATAGCATGGTTACAGATGGTGCTGTTGTTAACATTTACAATAATTATTACTTTGTTCCTTTCTCTGTATGACCTAACCTCTGACTCCCACACATTTGCAGTAGGTTCTACCCACTGACAAGACCTCCCTGATCCATGTTTTGCCTGACCTTGGATATTGGTATCATGCTATTTTTTTATATCCTGCAAATAAATGCAGCCATTTATCTGTCCTTTTCCCTCTGGTTAATTTCACTCAGCATGATCCTCTCCATGTCCATCCATTTATAGGCAAATTTCATATCTTTGTTTTTCCTAATAGTTGCATAGTATTCCATTGTGTAGATTTACCAGTTTCTTTATCCAGTCATCAGTTCTTGGGCACTCTGGTTGTTTCCAGATTCTGGCTATTGTGAATAGTGATGCTATGAAAATAAAAAGGATTTTAGCAACACCGTTATGGATGGTGATTACTCTTCGTTCACAGTAATCTGTCTCCTACTCAGCATGAGTACTAACCGAGTGCAGTGACTTGCCATTCCTGGGTTTGTATTGTAAATGAAATGTTGTTTTTCTCTTCCCTCTATGGCCCATTGTATATTCTTATGTTAGAACATCATCTTTTTATTTAGAAACAGGAAGACAGTTAAGGCTAAGCATTTGTAATTTAGGCGTTAATTAACTCCATAAAATTTACTCCTGAGCATCCATAATATTCACTATCACTATCTTCCCGTTCATCATTGATTTGCTTGAGCAGACACCAGTAACATCTCCATATGTCCTGTCTCATGCTAGTAGAGCCCACTGGCATCTACTTGCTCCAGGAACATAAAGAGCCTCAAACCATTATATTAGGTCATGGGAATGACCAATATAATTGTTACTGGTATTTGGCATATCAAATACGACACGGGTAGCTTGCCAGGCTTGCCGTACAGGTGGCATACTCTTGTAGTCACCTCTAAATACAACATTTATTGATGAACCTCATGGCCGTAAGTGGCCATGCAAGCTGGACTGAGATAGGCTTGTCAGCTGGGTGGAGTTCTGACGAGAGGGAAGTCTGGATGTGGAAAATGTCAGCCCTCATGGAGTGGGGGAGTCATCTGGCTTGTTGTGAGGCTCTGCTGGGTTAGTGGGCCAGGGCTAGAAACTGCCATCCCTCCTGGGCGCCTCGTGAGTGGCTGGGCACAGAGAGAGCCAGTAGTAGCTCTGTCCCATATCTGTGAGTCTCTGGATCAGCATACCTAGACCGGATTGAAAAAAAACTGCAACAGGGTGGGTGTCGATGATCCGGGCTGTGATAGACTTGTCTGCTGGGTGGACTTCTGATGAAAGGGAGGTCGGATGTGGTAAACAGCAGACCTCATGGAGTGGAGGGTCGTCTGGCTTGTTGCGAGGTTCTACTTGCATGGCGGGCCAGGGCTAGAAACAGCCATCTCTCCTGGGTGCCTCGTGAGCAGCTGGGCATAGGGAGAGCCAGTAGCAGCTCTGCCCCATCATTCTCTCAGGATAGCTGGTGCTCGCACGAACCGAACCCCAAAAGTTTTATTCGGTAAAGTGAATGATTAGAGGTCTTGGAACAGAAATGATCTCAACCTATCCATAATATTTCCTAACTTAAACCTGAGTTACTCTTAGATTGATTCTAGTTCTTTAGACCCTAAAATAAGGGTCCTGTTGTAGGACTCGGATAGACCCTGGGCAAGTTGCGAATAAGCTACTCTGGCCTCAACAACATGGGAAGAGCTAAGTGTCAGCAGTATAATAAGTTAGGAGTGCAGTCATGAAAAAAATCTGTCTTGACTCTAAGATAAGCAATTTATTTTGGACCCTGTTGGAGTTAGGATAAAGCTAACCTGGCCTGAGAACTGGAGTCTGGAATATATTGTGCGATTCTCCAGGAAAAGCCACCCTTTAAACTTAATCCTGGTTGAATATAAATGTCTGGATCTCTTTCTGTGTTTAAGCAAACTTACTAGAAATATCATTAAGATGATTGCTTACCAGCAAAGGAAAGGAGAAAACAGCATGCTGGGATTCTGCCTCTGTCCTAGGCAGATCTATAGCCCACCAGGCATGATTCTATCTCTAGGGAAGTTTCCTTGTTAGTTTGCCCTGGAAAGAAGTGCTTTTACATGTTTTGGCAGGCACCATTAGTTGTATACCCCAAAATCATCCCTCCATATTCCTTGTTAACAGAATCCAGTTGCTCTTGTGGCAATGTGCCGAGTTCTAAGCCATGAATGTATGTGTGTGTCGATTCATTTTTATTTATTTAGCAGGGTGGGTGTCGATGATCTGGGCTGTGATAGGCTTGTCTGCTGGGTTACTTTGTGCAAGATATGGTGTTTGGCTCTGAGGATACAATAACCAAAACTGCTGACCGAGAAATTGGAACAGTGTGCTAACAATTGTTGAGGGTACTAATACCAACCTAGAACTGAGCATTAAATACAGGCAAAAAGATACATATGACAACCCTTTAATGTATGTTCTGTAATCCATAGTCTGGAAGGGAAGGAAAAGAGAAAGAGAGAGAAAGGGAAAGAAATAAAGAACCTGCCATGGAGGAGGGCTAGGGGAGGGGGAGGGAACTGGGGACGTTGGTGGTGGGAGATGGGCACTGATGGAGGGATGGATGCTGGAACACTGTATGACCAAAACCCAAATATGAGCTTTTTAATTGTATATCTTTGTCATTGTATATCTCACGGTGGTATAATAAAATACTTTAAAAAAAAAGAAGTGCTTTTAAACCTTCTCATTGTTTAAGGATCAAAGTCCATTACCTTTTGTAATGCCCAACATTAACCATTTACCATGCCTATAACTAGCTCACATGACTTGAATTAAACTGCCACTCACTACCAAGAAGCTTGTGGTCCAGTTCCTCTGTCCATTAGTTGGGGGTGAATGGCCATTGGCCCTGAATGTGCCAAGGGACTCTGTTGAACCCAAATATATGTTGGGGACCCTGTTGATCCCCAATAGCAATAATGGGAAATGGTTTGGGTGTATCACTCATCACTATGTCTATAATTCCTATATCAGCAATAGACCCTATAGCCATAGAACCATTAATAATTGACTGAATACTCAATTATTTTGATTTATCATAAAGACAGTTTATATAGAAAAACATATATTATACATATATAATATATATAAACTGTTTTAATTTATATATTACTATATACAAACTGTTTTAATATTTTAATATATGTATATGTGATATGTAAATACTTTAGGTTTGAGTAACATTCTGGTGACTATAACATATATGAATGTGTATGTGTCTTAGATAAATCAGCATCATATCACAATTTTTATATTTCTAAATTTGACTTAAACAGTTCACATTATTTTCTTTAGTAATGTTTAGATGTATTTTGTTACTGAAATTCACATGCTTCTTTAAATTATTGAAAACATTTTGAGCAAATAAAATGTTTTTTGATCTCCATATCCCCAAAAGCACTTTTAACAAAGTGTTCTATGTAACGCCTTCTCAGTATCTTTGATGACTAAATGGTACGCTTGCAACCTGGTAGGATTTAAAGAATATCCACTAAATCAAATCAGAACTCTGCAGGGTTCTACATTCTATGGAAACCAGCTTATCTCTGTCCAACTTCCTTGAATGTAATTTTGACTGAATAAAATTAAATAGGTTTTCATTACAAAAATTTCAGTGAATACATTATTCCACTCTAATGGTGTTCAGGAAGAAAATACCTAATTATTAATAGTCTCCTGGAGTTTGATCTTAACCAAATGGCTTTCCATTATTTCAATACAGTTTAATGGCTTTATTTTTAATCATGCTACTTAGCATGAATAAAAATAATCTCAGCAGATGGTTCTTCCCAAACTTAACTCTTATTCAGTGAAAGTTGTATTTATCTACTTCAAAATTTATGGAGGTTATTATGATATCTACTGATTTGAAAGACAATGATAATTTACATAACAATGCTTTATTTGCTTTATAGTACCAGGGATTAAACCCAGGGTCTCATTGATGCAAGGTATACACTCTACAGTGAACCAAATCTTTGGTCTTTATAGATTACTTGAGAAAAAAATTATTCTTCTAAAACATCAATATTCACTAACTGTATTATCTTTCCCTAGTCTATGTGTTTTTGTGCAATCATAAGGAAAAGTGTATGACTTTTTAAATGCATTGTTTAATTCTTTACCCTAAAAGACATGAATGTTCAGTATCTGTCTTTTTTGTAAGTTTGATATAAAGTATTTGCCTTTCTCTAGTAAACAACTCAAATAGATGGGAAATTTGAAAACTATGAGGCAATACCAAAAGAAACTGGAATCTTTTTAAGCTCTCCATATGCTTATTTTGATATAAAAGGAGATTTCGTAGTTGTAATTAAAAACAACTTTACATACAATAGTACCAGACACTTGATAGTGAGACAGTATCAATTACTTTAAAATCAGTCGGACTCTTGGGGCCAGAGCGATAGCACAGTGGGTAGGGCATTTACCTTTCAGGCGGACAACCCAGGTTCGACCCCCGGAGTCCCATATGGTCCCTTAGCACTGCCAGGAGTAATTCCTGAACAAAGAGCCAGGAAATAACCCCTCGGCTTTGCTGGGGTGTGACCCAAAAAAAAAAAAGCAAAAAAAAATCAGTCGGACTCTAGAACTTTTTATTTGGCATTCTTGGTAGTTTTCTAATCTAAGTCCCTCATATTAGTAGATGGAGACAGTGCTGAGAAAGGGGAGGTATTTGGTCCTGAAGTCACCCTAATGTAGTTAGTGGTCGCAGTACAAGACCAAGTAACTAGTTATGCTGAAGGAATGAAGTGTTGGTGGTTTTCTTTGTGAGGAGAAAGGTTTAAGGAATCAGGGAAGCACCTACAAGAACCAGGCATCTGTAGTTATAGGAGTGAAAAAAGTATGATGAAGATGAGAAGCAGTCTTTATTTTTTTTTATTTTTTTGGTGACATTGTCAACACTCAGAGGTTACTCCTGACTCTGCACTCCAGAATTACTCCTGGCAATGCCCAGAGACCATATAGGACGCTGGGGATTGAATCTGGGTCGGCTGAGTGCAATGCAAACCCCTACCTGCTGTAATATTGCTCTAGCCCCAAGAAGTCGTGGTTTAGAACAATGAAGAGATAAAGCCACATCAGTGATAAGAAAAGGTAGAGTGAGAAACTCCGCAGCACAGTTACTGAGTGCTGAGAAAGAGGATTCTGCTTCTCACTAAGTAAATTCCCTGTCTTTAAAGCTATTTGAAAGACTGAACCATTCTTAAAAAAGTTTAAATTGAAATCAATTTAAGGAAACAGAAACTTCTTTTTACAGTGCTGGGGATCAAACCCAAAAGTTCATATATGCAAGGCATATGTTCTAACACTACATGCCTGCCCCTTATGTTCACTTTCAAGAATAAAGTTCTGAATTTTTAGAAAACTAAAAGTTATTTCTAAAAAGAACAAAATCTAGCTTCCTATTAAAATAGCAGGCATATGTATTTTATAGCACACTTTGAAAAAATATGACTTCCCTTATCTGTCTATTCTGCACATGGAAAGTTTGACTAAAATTTTAAGTTGTGAGCCATTGGAATTGAATGATGTATTATGTTTATATGTATAAATGTATATATGTATACATATATACATGCATGTATATGTGTATATATACAGATATACATACACATGTATGTACGTATACATATATACAAAACATGTATATATGTATACATATACATATGTGTGTATATATACATATATATTCTGCTGGTAGAGAATGGCATGATTGAGAACAAATATTCTATGCTTCATTAGCCCTAAAAAAAAGGTCACACACATTCACAAAGAAACATTTGTAATTTACATGAATAGAAGTAGAAAGATGAGTACCAGAGAATGATACTTAGTGGGGGAGGGGGGCAAAAAGTGAAAAAGAGAGAATAAAATTTGTGAAATCAATGAACATGTACAATTCTGAACATTCGGTCAAATATTCTTTTATAAACATTTTTGTATTTATCTCATTATCACCCCTGGGAATTGAACCTAGGCCTCACATATACAAGGCAAGTGCTCGGCAAATGGGCTGCTTTTCTGGCCTCATATTTTACAAAGTACAGTATTAAAAATACTAGACCTTGCCTGTTTATGAGGCTTTGGAGATTTGTTGAAGAGGGCAATGCCCAGTGATGCTCATGGCTTATTCCTGGATCTGTGCTACTTGATCACTCATGGTGGTCTTGGGGGATCATATGGGGTGCCTGGGATCAAACCCCATGTCAGTTGCATACAAAGTAAGTGCACTACCCACTGTTCTATGGCTCAGGCCCATGAATTGGAGATATTAATAAATAATAAAGAACACACAAATAAAATGCTTCTAAGGCAAAGAGGAAACTTTGATTGAGTGAATGATGGCGATATGAAATAAATTTATCATTTATTACAACTTCATATTTGATATCATAAGAACAAATAGGAGGAAGAAAGACAACAAATGGGAAAAGAAGAAATAATTTTTATAATTATATCAACAGATTCTTTGCATAAAAAAGAGGATTTTAGATGCCAAACTACCAGTGCAATTTTAGTTTATTATTATTATTACAGTTATTAAAACTTAAAATGTTTCTATCTTTGTTTCCTTACTCTTGCCAGCCTATGTTCTTCCTTTAAGGAAACACGAAGACAGAATGATAGGAGAGAAATCTGAGTGGAATGTCGGAACCCTTCTACTCTTTTTTAAATCTTTTTGGTTTGCTAATATTCTAGATAATCTGTTACATATCCCAGTTCCGCATGGCAGAGCCTGGCAAGCTGTCCGATGCGTATTCCATATGCCAAATCCAGTAACAGAAATGTTTATTTTCCTGACCCCAAAAGAGCCCTTAATACGGCAGCAGTAAGAAAGGTGAACAAGCAGTGCCAGACAAAATTTCATGGCCATCCCTAGGCTGCCAAAGCGAAGAAGGACTAAAATGACTGTCTGTACTTTCAATGCACGTACACTGGCATCAGAAGCATATATTGAGGATCTGATGCTGCAAGCAAAAAAAGATCAAGTACGACATCATTGGTCTCACTGAGACAAGGAGGCGTCAGTTGCATCATGCTGTATTTGACACCGGAGAAGAATTGTTCCTTGGAACATGCGATGAAAGAGGTATCGGTGGCGTTGGTGTCCTTGTCAACACGAACATGGCTGTCAACATTGATTCATTTGAATGCCTTACAAACCGAATAGGACGATTACACTTGCAGAGATGTGGCCCACTGCCAGCAATTTCTATCTTCATTGTCTACGCACCAACATCCACATACAAAGAAGATGAAATTGAGAAATTCTACATGGAATTGGAGGAGTTCTATAAAAATGATCACACCTTCTACAAGATCATAGTCGGTGATTTTAATGCCAAGATAGGACCAAGAAGATCGGCTGAAGAACTGCACATCAGAACCCAAGGCCTAGAAAGGAACGAACAGGGTGAGAGACTATCTGAGTTCATCATGTCCACCAAGACCATTCATGGGAACTCACAGTTCCAGAAGGCTGAAGCAAAACGTTAGACATGGGAATCTCCTGGCGGACAGTTCCACAAAGAAATTGACCACATCATCTTCAATCGACGGTTTTGTCGAACCGATGTAGCTGTCGTCCCCAAATTCCAAACAGGATCGACCACCTCAAAATTCTACTTCCCGCAACGGGGAGAAAAGGCAGCAAAGTTTAAGAGAGAACTCCCAGAACAACCACCAACTGGGAACTCTTTGGCACCATTGCAGCAACATGGGAAGATACCATCATTGGCGACATCGATGAAGAATACAACCGACTGGTTCAGCACCTCCATGATTGTGCAAAGAATGCTGAGAGAGAGAGGAAGACACAAAAGGATGCCTGTCTTCAGAAACTCTCGAGCTCATTCACCAACGTGGCAAGGCGCCGAGCCTCAGGAGACCAAATGCTAACATACAAGCTTGCTAAACAGAGCAGAGAAACGATAAAAGAAGACCTCAAAGACAGAGGAGCAGAAATACTGGAAGATGCAGCAGAAGCTGGGAAAAGCATTCGCACTGCCAACCTTTCCTTTGCCAACTATAAGACCAAGATGATTGCCCTCCGATGCCCTGATGGATCTATCACATCTTCCAGAAAGGCAATGGACAAGATTATCCATGACTTCTACTCAAATCTCTTTGATAGCCACATCCACCTGCCCACATACCAAATTCCACAGGATGGATATATCATTCCCAATGTTCTCCCTTCTGAAATCTGACATGCCATCTCATCGGTAAAGAAGGGAACAGCACCAGGCCCAGACAAAGTCAGACCCGAACACCTGAAGAATCTGCCGTCGGTACTCATCAATACACTAGCTGGGCTCTTCACATGCTACCTGTCTGAATGCAAGGTGCCCTCCCAATGGAAAACCAGCAGGACAGTTCTACTGTTCAAGAAGGGAGACATTCACGACATCGGCAACTATCGCTCCATTTGCCTGTTGTCTGTCATCTACAAGCTGTTTACACGAGTCATCCTGAACAGGATTAGCAGAACACTAGATGAAGGACAACCATGTGAGCAAGCAGGCTTCCGGAAAGGATTCAGCACAATCGACCATATCCACACGGTAACCAAGCTCATTGAGGTTTGTAGGGAGTACAAGATGCCGCTCTGTCTCACGTTCATTGATTTACAGAAAGCCTTTGATTCTGTGGAGACTGAAGCAGTCATCGAAGCCCTAGCCAAACAGGGTGTTCAAACCCAATACATCAAGATTCTTCGTGAGCTGTATTACGGATTCACCACCAGGATCTCACCATTCTACAAAGAAGTGATCATTAATGTGAAAAGAGGGGTTAGACAGGGTGATACCATTTCACCAAAACTCTTCAGCGCCACCCTCAAGAACATCGTGTGACAATTAGAATGGGAAGGAATGGGAGTGAAGATAGATGGTCGTCAACTACACCACCTCCGCTACGCTGATGACATCATTCTAATAACACCAAATATTAGCCAAGCGGCACAAATGCTGGCTGACTTCGAACAAGAATGTGGAAAGATAGTTCTACAGCTGAATCTAAAGAAAACAATGTTTATGAAGAATGAACTAGTTCCAGAGGCCCCATTCACTCTCAATGGAACAAACATCTCTGAATGCAGCAGTTATGTGTACCTAGGTCGAGAAATCAACATGATGAACGACCTAAAACCTGAGCTGCGCCAGGAGGAAGAGAGCGGCATGGAATGCCTTCAAAGGCATCAAAGAAATAGCTAAAAGGACAAAGAACCTCCGGCTCCGGGCACATCTCTTTGACTCCACCGTTCTCCCTGCATTAACATATGCCTCAGAGACCTGGGCCCTATGAAAGCAGGATGAGAATGCTATTCGGGTCTCCCAGAGAGGAATTGAAAAGAGCTATGCTTGGAATATCACGCCTCACTCAAGTGAGAGAAGGAATACGGAGTTTTGACCTCCGTCGCTATTCCAGAATCAGGGATGCTGTCTCATTTGCCAAGGCATCGAAAATCAGATGGGCTGGACATGTAATGCGATTTGGAGACAACTGCTGGACTAGAGCCATTACCGACTGGATCCCACGGGATGTCAAAAGATCATGTTGCCGCCCACTTGCAAGATGGTCAGACTTCCTTGTAAAGACCCTGAAGGAATGGTTTGAGGTTCTTCATATTCCTGAATCAACCAGATGCCATTGGGCTACATTGGCACGTAATAGGGTCCAATGGAAATGTTACTGGCGCCCGCTCGAGCAAATCGATGAATAACGGGATTCAAGTGACCAAGTGATACATATGTATGTGTATATAAATGTTTATATATATATGCATATTTGTGTATATGTGTATATGTTTATATATGTATATATGAAAGGAAATTATTATATAGACATATATGTATATGTTTGTATCTATATGTATATATATATGTGTGTGTGTATATATATATATGCTTTTAATTACCCAAAATAATATTGAGATGATATCTGTTACAGAATAGAAAGCTTACAGTAATCTTTGAAAGAATATAATCAGTGGAGGAGATTATAATAAAATATATTTAAATAATTTATATTATGTAGCATTATTTATTTTTCCCAGTCATGATGTACTTTCAGACTCCTTTCACTCAGTAAGCCCATATCACTTTAAGTTGCTAAGACAAGACTAAAATCTTTTAAGGAAATAAATACTTATCAGAGATGAATAATTTCAGAGGTGATATCAAGATTGAAATATTTTTCTTTGAGTATGCTACATTCCAGAAAAAAAAATTTCAGTGACTTTTTAAAAGACTTCTCAAGAGGATCTGTTAACAAGGTATCTATCCATAAGAAAAAGACATAGGGACATTAAAAAATTTATAATCAATTTTAAGTTTAAAATATATATGTATATGTGTATGTCTGTAATAAATAAAACCTAGATACAGTTAGAAACAAAAGATAAAATTAACAAAACGAATAACATCAAATTAAAAACTTATGTTTTGTGAAAGAAATTATAACTTAAACTACAAGATGTCCTTTTGGTGATATAAAATATTTAAACACCATAAATACAAAGGGCTAAGATCCAAGATAAATAAGAGCCCACAAAACTCAGCAACAGAAAAACAAACCAGAAAAACAGCAAAAGAAATCTCCATCACAAAAGTGAAAAATAATAGAACAAACATGTATAAAAACCGTCCGAGAACATACTTTTTACCACTTGTCTTCCCGTTGTTCATAGATTTGCTCAAGCAGGCACCAGTAACATCTCCATATGTTCTGTCACATGCTAGTGTAGCCCAAGGGCATCTGCTCACTCCAGGAACATGAAGAGCCTCAAACCATTCCTCAGGTCATGGAATGAGGTCTATAATTGTTACTGGCTTTTGGCATATCGAATGCAACATGGGTAGCTTGCCAGGCTCTGCCGTGTGGGTGGGATACTCTTGTAGCAGCCTCTCATATTGTGCATTTGTTGATGAACCACACTGCTGCTTTGTGACTGTGCGAGAAGGGAAATATCAGCTTTTCTGCTGGGTGGAGCTCTGACAAGCTGTGGAGTCAGATGTTGAATATGGCGGCCCTCATGTGTAAACAAAAGTAGAGTGAAATATCAACTAACTGATATCTGTTAGTTAGCTGAGGATGGCCTATATAGACAAAACCAACAAATGCTGGTGGGGATGCAAAGAAAAATCGACCCTCATTCCCTGTTGGTGTTTATGGGAGCTAATTTAATTCTATAAAAAATTATACTGTGTTCAGGCTTGTGCTATTTACAACAGCCAAGAACTGGAGACCGTATGGTCTCTAGTTTGTATAAATGTGAAATTATTGATGAATGGGTAAAAAATATTTTATTATATTTTTATACATAAAATTATATATATGCTCATATACATATATTTTTATATATTCATACATATGTACATTTTATATATTCATATATTTTATCTATTCATATAATGGAATACACATTCCATTCATACAATGGAGTACACATACAATGGAATATATATTCCAGTTATATATTCATAAAATCGAATGCATATTCCATTGCATATATACATATATATACCCATACAATGGAATACTTGTATATTCCCTATAGTTGGGATACTATTTAACTATAAGAATATAAATGTAAATAAACAAGTCAGAAAGAGTGGACAAGTAGATCATTTAATCACATATAGAATATAAAGAAACAGAGCAAGGGAATACACAATGTTCAATGAAGACGAAACCTAAAGCTGGTTAGAGGACTGAATCTAGCCAGCAAGAGCTGGAGAATGAATGAATAAAGAGTCCAACAGACGGTGGTAGAGAGCTACTGACAGGTTCACAAGAGAAGAGATGTGGTAGCATTGTACCCCTGAAACAAACATTTACACTGCTGTTGGTCAATGTTGCCTCAATAAAAGTTAGTAGCAAAATGACATAGTCAGAAATTTCCTGAAGATATTCATACTATAGAAAAGGTGCTGCATACTCACTTTCATATAGAACAGAAGAGCATTGAAACATGAAACTAGCTTAAATAGGCAGATTTTTGGTCAACAGTTGGGGAAATTGCTTTTGTTAGCAAGAGCTGCTAAAACAGATAACCTAGTGATATTATTTGAGTATGATCATAAACCGTGGCCCAGTGAAAATATGAATTTTTCTACCCTAAAAGTTCTAGGTTAAAGGTCTACATTATATCCCACTTTAGATCATTTAAAACTAAACTAGAAATTCATGTTTAAAGGACTCTGAGAAGTTGTGCAGTTCAGAATTTAAAAAATTTCATCTGGCTCATTGTTTTGTTCTTTGTTTAAAATGTCTATTTTATTCCATGTAGCTTAACCAAATCTCATTTACTTAGATGGAAAAAAAAGAGAGACCATGAGGCTGACCATGGTAAAATCACTTCCTGTTGTAACATAAATGTATTCATTAGATGAACTGTGGATGGCTGTTGCTGCTACATTTAACATAAAATGAATGAGAATTATTCAACTGTTATTTAAAATACAAGAATGCATTTGTTACAGTGGCATAGTTAATGTCTTTCCTATGAAGGCGGCGTGATTCATAACATAAGTAAAAGAAACAGTTCTATTTTTGGTAACTCTTGTGAAATGAGATAATATTTTCACAAATATTGCAAAATTTTGGAGATATTTAGGAAACTGGTGTTCATTAGAAGTAACAGTCAATAATGATCCAGCTCTCTAAATAACCATCACACACAGTAGACATTCACTCACATGTGAATAAAATTGCATAGAAATGTATTTAGATTTTACATTTGGACTTGTGTGCTTTCTTTCAACTTAATGGTGTACTAGGTAATCGTATAAACTTTAATTTGTCTGATTCCATTATGGCAGAAACACGTTTTTCTGTTAAATAGTAAAATAAATATGAGAATGACAAAGGCAAATTGTCAACATAAACATTAGCCAATGAATAGAAAATGAAAAAGTTCCAACTTGTATGATTATACAAACCACATATAACAGACTGTTACATAGGAAGTCTTTTCAATTTGTGATTTTGTGGCTGGAAATATCAAATGTTTTTTTAGTTACCCCAATGCTTAAAGATTTCTGCTAAAAGATAGTACATTAAGAGAATGAAAATGTTGCTTTCAGAAAAATCTATGTAATTTTACAGAAATGATGGTATAAATTAACTATTTGAAACACTGTTAAATTGTCATTAACTACATTTTTTTGTATTATGACAGTAATATGAACACAGTTATTTGCAGAATTGATTTAGGTTGGGTTTTCTTTTCATACCTTTTGTTTTTAGTTGTCTGCATTTGGTATTGGAAGTTTCTTACATTTATATAAAAGGATACTATCAATAGTTATTTTATATAAATGATTGTATAACTGTTGTAAAAGGCAAACAAAATTGAAAAAATGAATTTTCCCAGAATGATGGAATGAAAATGAATACAAAATTAAAAAATGAATTTTCCCAGAGTGACAGAATGAAAATGAATATAAAATTATTCCCTACTCATGAGTGTTTTTGTTTTGTGTATGTTGTTCTGTTTTAGGAAGCTGTCAGGGATCCGCCGGGGTCCCCAACAGTGCCGGGAAGCGAGTTCCCTTCTACCCCCAAAGCCGGGGGGAATGGATGAAGTCTCAGGAATCTGATGCAGTTTTATAAGGACTTTACTATCACAGGTTCCAATATACAATCCAAGAGCAGGGAAAACCTCCGGACTCTTGGTTCCCAGCTAGGCCCCAGCCAGGTGTAGGCCAAGATGGCTGCCACCACATGTTGAGGCCCAACAGAGAATGGAGAGGACGGAGAAGCAAAACACCAAGGGAAGCCGAAATGGCAAAAGGGGAAAAAAAAGAGAGAGCGCTTCTTTCTTCTTGCACCTTATTTTATAGCTAGAAATCCGCCCAAACTCCCCAGCCCAGCCCATTCTGGGCTGGGCTATCTAGAGATGAAAACAGGAAAATAGCTCTATAGAAATGTAGCAACTGGAGCCGGAGCGATAGCCCAGCGGTAGGGCGTTTGCCTTGCTCGCGGCCGACCTGTGCCGGCCTGGGTTCGATCCCCGGCATCCCATATGGTCCCTCGAGCACCGCCAGGAGTAATTCCTGAGTGCAGAGCCAGGAGTAACCCCTGAGCATTGCCGGGTGTGACCCAAAAAGGCAAAAAAAAAAAAAAAAAAGAAATGTAGCAACTTCAGGAGTCCATCTGGCTGTTTACAAGGACCCAGAACTAATTCAAAGCCTCCTAGCAGAGCTGGGAGGAGCTGTAAGCTATATAACTTCCGCTGGCAGGGAGGGTCAAATGCCCTCAGGTAATTTCTCCCATCACCTCACCTAATGTCTTTTTATATGCTAATGTCTTGAGCCAAGATCTGCCTGGAAAAGTCTTTATAGGGGAGAGAAGGGGGGTTTCTGAGATGGAATGTCTCTGTACCAAAGACTAACACTAATGCCAGTTAAATATTTCTCCAAGCCTTCACAAGTCTCATCTACTTCACAGTAGTTTTGTATTTTAGTTGCCTTTGAGTTATCAGGGAGCCATGCTTGCTTGCTTGGAGGCAAACAGCATTTCTCTCTGGTCTAATTACTTAGGGATCCAACGTGGCCAGGCAAATATGCTGGTAAGATCTAGCTAGTCCCACGATGACTGTGGTAGCATGAGAGAATATCTATACCAGCCAGTACAGAATACATGGTCAGATAAGACTGCCACATTCAGACTACCCCCTATCTATGAAGTGATTTGCAGGAAGCAATTTAGAGCAGAAGCAGAGGCTCTTAAAGGAGTCCTGTAACAGGAAGCACAAAGTAAGAATAGAATGAAGACTGCTTGCCCTCTTCTGCCCCGTTCTCTCTTCAACACATATCTTGCTTGTTTGTATCTTTGTCTCTGCTTTTCAAACATGTGATCTCTCTTAAACACTTATTCCCTTTCCTTCTCTCCTACTCACATCTTTCTAAGAAAAAATTATTCAGTAAAATCATTCTTGCTTCACTAAAACAATAGCAACCCCCTCCCCCCAAGAAAACAGAAAAAGAACGAAGATGCATGAAAAAGCTTCTAGGAGGAAGATGAATACACTCCATATTTATTTAATTTACTGTCTCTTCTCCTGTATGTTTCCCCTCCTTTCACTACCTCATACCATGAAATTGGGTTGTCACTATGATTGAAGAAAGAGGTACCCTTATGACGCTTTAGTAGGTAGATCAAGTTTATGGTAAATATACATTAGTTTTTTTCAGAAAGTTTGTAAGCAAGTGGTGGTTACAAGTGGTTACAAGTGGTGGTTATTAAAAAATCAAATAAAATACAGAAAAACCCAAGCCCCGTGGAGATTTGGTGTGTGAATTCCTTCTCCCCGGGCTTACAATAGTAGAGAAGCCATGTAAGTAATCTACCCCTCATTTCTTTTGTTTCTTTGACTGGTCCCAAGATAAATTGACATTAGAAGATTAATGAAAGAAATCAACATATTTGGTTTTATGCATATGAAGGGTCATATGTTATGGAAGCTAGTAAATGGCCAAAGCAGTCCATTGTTTTAGACAAGAAGGAATGATTTTGTGAAGAGCAAACAGAGTAAAAAATTACAAGCTTTGATTTGGACAATTAATGTAGTGAGTTTGCTCACAAGGCAAGTTTCCCATCCCTGTCAACAGCAATAAGAGTTTTTACCCATGTATGTTTAGCAAGGATAACTTTCCATATTTTTCCCTTCTTTTATAGGAAACAGAGAGGAAGAAGGTTAAAAAATATTCCTGTATTAAGCAAAAGGGAGATTTAAGGTACTGTTTCTTTACAGACTTTCTTTTTCATTTTGGTTGTTCTTAGTGAAGTAACTGCATTACAGAATCGATTCATGTCTACAAATTGAAAATCAATGTGTGTATATATTGCATTAGATCCATCACTAAAAAGGCCTGGTTTTATCTTTCTCCATGTATTTTACCTCTTTGCTTTCACTTGTGCGCCTTATTCTGGTAACCACTATTGGTTTTTTAGCACAAAGATTTATTTTTGTTTTATTTAGTTTATTTATGTTCTCTACATACCATATAAAAGTAAAATAATTAAGTAACTTTATCCATCTAATTTATTTCACAAGTTAATAATTTCTAGATTCATCCAATTTATTGCAAATGAAATGTTCATCACCACCCCTTCCTTTTTTGTTTTTGGTGGTCTCAGGGACCTTATGGATCAATGGGGATCTGTCCATAACTTGCTTACTTGCTAGCGTGGAATTTTGCATTGCGTGGAATTTTGCATTGCTGATGAGGGATTGTTTTTCTCTTTCCTATAAGCCTTTTGCATGTGTTTATGATAAGAGGTTTTGCTCTTGTATAAACATGAAAGCAGAGTGCAGGAAGTTTATTTGTGTTAGTTTGACTCTGAATTGATTGTTCCTGGACATTCCATCATGTTTTTTTTTTTTTTTGCTTTTTTGGGTCACACCCAGCAATGCTCAGGGGTTACTCCTGGCTCTGCATTCAGGAATTACTCCTGGCGGTGCTCGGGGACCATATGGGATGCCGGAATGGAACCCAGGCCGGCATGGGCCCGCCAGCAAGGCAAACGCCCCTACCCACTGGGCCATCACTCCGACCCCTCCATCATGTTTTTAACTGGCATCTCAATGCCCTTGGACTGATTCTAATATCCTCTATATGGGTTCCTACAAGGGATTTGATGGTACCAGGAAGAGAGCTTCCCTGGCTACAAAATGGAACTACTCTTAGAATAAACCCTGTTCTTACCCAAAGATTAGAGCAAAGTCAGAACGGCTTGTCCCACCTAATACAAGCTGTGAATGGCCTTGCAGTGGAGCAGAGCACTTAAAACTTGCCTTGGAGCAAAGAAAGGCTGTTGTCATTAGAGACAGGACCCTGAGGGAGATGGAGATGATCAATCTGCTGGGGAAACATAGTTTGGATCATATGACATGGTCTCCCCATGAAAGTTTACTCTAAATATTTAATCTCAGGTGTAGTTATTTATTATGCCTGTCTCTCTTGCTGTGTTTGTATAAGAAAACGAGATATATATTGAAGTGATTGCTTATTAACTTGGGTTAGGAGAAGAGCATTAGCATCTCTTAAGCCTGGAAAGCAGGTGTGGCCACCTGGGGACTTTTTAAGAGGAAACCAGGATATACCTCCAAAGCATGGTAGTCCCCATGATCGATGCTCTAGCAAGGCCAAAAATGGGACACAAGAGGATCCCCCACCCCCTTACCCGAACGCCCAGAAATCAGCCTTTGGAGACCAATGTTGCTTATTTCCTGCCTCCAGCCTCTGCAGAGGTTTTTTAGCTCTTGCATTTTTGGGGTCAGACCAAGTGTGTGTGAGTTGTCCCACCGGTGTGGAGTGGTAGGTTTGCATAGCAGTTGAAGTTGGAAAAAGTAAAGTTTTGGACTTTCAAAGAACTTGTGATTTTGCTTTTGTGCTAATTGGCTGGTGGGGATGGTCATCGACCCTGAGCATGACCAGGGAACCCGACAGACCCTGATATTGTTGGGAACCCCAATAAGGATCAAACCGAGGTTGGTTGCATGCAAGGCAAACACTCTATCCACCATACTATCGCTCTGGCTCCAGGTTCCCTATTTGAAATATATTGCTATTGAAATATATTGTATTCTATTTATTTGATACCACATGTCATTACTGATTCATCAGTAAATGGGCATGTTGATTTTTTTCCGTAGCTTTTGACAATTGTAAAAATGAATCATACTTGTTTTCAAATAAGTATTATTTTGTCTTTTGGTTTTTTGGATATGTATGCCTTGTACTGGGATAACTGAATGATACAAAAACTTTATTTATTTAGTATAACTTTTCAAATATAATTCTGTTTTGAAGCTACACTCTGTGGTGTTCAGGGCTAACTCCTCACTCTGTGCTCAGGGATAACTACTGTCAGTGTTCCAAGTGATAGAACCTAGGTAGGTCGCATGCAAAGCATGAGACCTACCTGCTATAATATTTTTAGGTCTAAGTTTTATCAATTTTAAACACCACCTTTTGTTGCTATTGTACCAGCAAAGGCCAGAGGTCACACATGCATTTGGTTATGGTGCTCACCAGAGGGGCCACACATCTGATTGTTGTGCCCAGATATCAAGCAATAAACTCACCGGGAGTTGTATACTCACTTGTGTTATTTGTACACATGCTAATTTGGATTCACACTTATTCAGTTGATGATAGGAAAATGCATTACAGTATATTGCATTATTTTATATTATATTGTGACCCCAAACCAACAATACCAACAGTGACAGACAACAATAAAACTTAGTTTACTGCTTACATAAGACCCAACAATTTCACTTCTTTGTATCTAACCTAAGAACATAAAACCATTAATTCAAAAAGATGTATGCACACCTCTGTCCATTGCAATAGACAAGATATGGAAAAATAATAGTCCAATTCAGATAATTTGATGATGAAGTTGTCTTACATACATACTAAGGTATATGGCACAGTTACAAGAAGAAATCAAATAAATCCTTTCTCTCACTTTCTCCTACTTTCCCTTTTTTTTCTCTTTCTGCTTTCTTTATCTCTTATATTGGGGTCACATC
Source organism: Cryptotis parvus (assembly GCA_021461705.1). NCBI lineage: Eukaryota > Metazoa > Chordata > Mammalia > Eulipotyphla > Soricidae > Cryptotis > Cryptotis parvus. The sequence continues at coordinate 129,489 of JAJIBD010038047.1, read as the reverse complement.
TGGCAGTTCAGTTAGGGTTTACTGCTAGTTCTTTTCTCAGGGAAAATTCCTGGTGCAACTCAGGGGAACATACGCAGTACTGGTGGTACAATTGTGTTAGCTGCATGAGTAGTAAGTGCTTCAATATCTCTACTGTTTCTGATCATGAAAAAAAATAAAATCTTATAGTTGGCTATAACTGGGATTCAACTGGTGAGCATCATGTAAAGCAAACTAAGTCCAAGAGAGAAGAAAAATACCCCATGCTCTCATTTGTCTGTGGAGAAACAAAATAAGGGAAAGAAATAAGGGCATATACAGTAGGAAAGGAGGACATATCTTTAGTTTTGATTACACTGGATGCATGCTCAAAACAGCTACCAGTTTAAGGAAAACAAGATAAGTTTTTCAGGAAGCAGGGGTAGAATCAGGGAGACCTGAGAAGAGCTGTTATAATGTATGCAGAGATGATCCTATTTTTAAATTGCTGTGGGATCTATGATGTTGGGCAAAGTGTTGAGAAGTGGGTATGATTTGAAAACTGAAAATAAAAAATGTGCTTCAGAATAGAGTGCATGGAACAAGAGAGGAGATAAGGACTTAACACTGATCTCAAGACAAGGTGTTTGCCAATTAGTATGATGTCAAGTAATTAAAACTTTGTACTCCCTTTTCTTTTACAAGGCAGAGCCTAGCAAGCTACTCATGTTTTATTTGTTATGCCAAAAACTAGTAACAATTATAGACCTCAATTCCATGACCTGAGAAAATGGTTTGAGGCTCTTCCTGTCCCTGGAGCAAGAAGATGCCCTTGGGCTACACTTGCTTGTGACAGGACGTATGGAGATGTTACTGATGCCTGCTTGAGCAAATCGATGAACAATGAAAGACAGTGATACAGTGATACTCCCTTTTCTTCTCATAAAAATTGAGCCATTCTCTAGGGTTAATGAAACTAATTAAATTGATTGGAGCACTCTGGTTTAGATGCTGTAATAACTCCTTTTTGGACGCAGTTATCTGGTAGTATCCTTTAACTGTGCTTGAACCAAGACTGGACCTTACCTTTTACATTGCTGAAGACCCCAGACATATGTCCAGATAGAAATGGTCAGTGGAGACTACACACTAGCATCTACCTCATCCAATAACCACCTCTTTCCTCATGACTGTGCTATACAACAATTCAGATGAAATTTCTGCTACTTTTTACAAGTGAGCCATATGATTATCCGCATTCAATTGTTCATTTTTCAGTTACTACACAAAAATGCTTATGTTCTCTGAAAAAATTCCCAAATATGTATAGATTTTTGTCACCCAATCCTGACTAATTAAGTTCTTCATAAAACCAAGTTTCCTTCTCTGCATACCTAAAATTCATTTTGCCATCTATGTTTGTCAATTTTTTCCAATTGTCAAGAGTTTTCCCTCACTAACAAAGCTCATCTTTTCCATCCAGCTATTTTTTTTCCTGAATTTTTTGATGATAGGATGAATGGTATAATCATTGTGGGGCAAACTCAGGAATGCTGTTCTGCACTTTGGTACTTCCATATAGATGAAAATCTTTCAACAGACCTGTGAAGTTTTTCTATTATTCATACTTTGAATTGAGGAAGTTGAATTAGAGTATGAACAAATTTTTTCCAGCTTGTAGCTAGTAAATGACTTAGTTTGAGTTCTTCTCAAGACATAAGCCAGAACAAGAACTTGTGTGGAGTTGCTTTATTTTGGATAGCAAATGAGATCAGGGAATAGGTGTGAAGGACTAGGGAATGTGAGAGCAGAGGAAAAAACAATGTCAGTGTTTGGGTCCTGGACATGTGTTCAAAGAACACATAATTGTTCCATGATGCTTTGAGGGCTAAAGATTGCCTTCAAGAATTGTTGGAAGGGACAAAACTAGGAGATGCATTTATCTCTCTCTTCAATGTCTATTTCTTCTCTGTTAATTAAAGATTGTAGGTCCAGGAACCCTCCTCTGTGTGTCACGCAGATCTTGATTGAAGTCTGTGGTGTTTGGAGAATTAAAGGTAATACAACTAGCCAAAAGGCATGTGAAAAAATACCCTACACCACTAATCATTAAGGAGATGTAAAGCAACACAACAACGAGATATCATCTCACACCACAGAGATGAACACACATCAAAAAGAAAAAGTGCTGGTGTGGAATCCACTTTTAATATCACTTTACTTCACAATGGGGAGAAGAATGATTGTTATAATGTATAAATTTGACTTATGTATTCTGTAAATTTATTCAACTTAAACCTTCGAGTGAGTCACACCAGTTTGTTAAGCAACTCTGCAATCTAGATACTGGGAGAGTAAGCAGAACAATGCAGTTGTGACACAGATAGGAATATTCAGGGATGGTTCATAGACACTGTTTCTGTCTGCTATTCTCTGGGCCAGCACCTACCTGTGCCACTCCTGTCTAACCCTCGGTTTTTCTACCGTTATATAAGATGGGTGGGGATGAATTTACTCATCTCTTTTATCTCCAGTATTCTTCATGTCATTGACTGTGAACTCCTGAAAATATATCTTTGTAGTTATTTAGAGAAAATTCCTAAGGTTTAAACAAATCAACAAAGATATTTTATTTTTTTTTCTGTAAGAAAAGTCAGTATATTTATGGTTTGCTTTATAAAAGTTACTATAGTACAATGGTACAGAGTATTGAATTCACAAAAATATGAACAAATATTTACAGCAAGACACACCCACAACAGAAACGTTTCAAAACAAGTCACATACAGATGAGTCTCTATGCACAGACACCCCTAAAACTTATGGGTTCTCTTCTCTGCTGAGGGGGGCGGGAGGATAAGAAAAGCAAAGAACCCCAGCTTCTTCAAAAGCAAAGACTCCTTCCGTGACAGACAAGTGAGCTGGCAATCTGTCGCAAACCAAGGAGGTGCTGGGGGCTTCTGGGGCAGGGAGGGGCCCAGCCTCCCGCCCAGCGTCCTGAAGACTCGCAGGGCACAGCGCGACCTTCTCTTCCAGTGGCGGCTTTTTGTGCCACGTGCAGCTGAGGACATATTTATTTTTCACCTGAGCAAATGTGTTGTTTGCAGAGACAATTGTTTGCAGTCAATTTAGGTTTCAGGGGCGGCCCCTGGAGGCTGCCACTGTCGTGTCCCCCCGCACCAGAGAAGTGGGGCGCTGAGGAGAGCGGGGTTGGGGCATCTGCCCGGCTGCCCCCTCTCACCTGGTCTCAACGAAGACATTTTAGAGTGATCATTTATCTGGACTACTAGTTTTCTGATTGCAGAGGCTGGAGCAAGCCCAGAGCCATACCGGATGTGACCCAAAAAGTTAAAAAATAATAATAAATAAAAAAGGCAAGTCAGAAAAAGTATAGGGGCTCAGGCACTTATCTTGAACAAAGGCCCACCTGGATTTGATCCCCAACACCATAAACCCTCAAACCCCCTGGAGTGGTTCCTGAGCAGAGACAGGAGTAAGCCCTGAGCACAACTGGTGTGTCCCCAAAACCAATAATAATAGTAATAATAATAAAGACTGGGAGGTAGTAGAGGTTTAGACGTGTACGCATACAATCAGCCCACGTTCAATCCCTCATACATGGGGCTGGAGCAGTAGTACAGTGGTTAGGACTTTGTCCTGCACAACCAACCTGGTTCAATCTTTGGAATCCCGTATGGTATCCCAAGCACTGTCAGGAGTAATTCCTGAGCATCTCTGATTGTGACCGCCCCCAAATAAAAGCAAAAAAAAAATTAAAAAAAAATCTCTGACACATGACTTCCCAGACACTGCAAAGTATATAGCACTTGAAGTTCCAAGCACCACATTAAGTGTGTACCTGGTGATCCCTGAACACTGGGTGACCTTGGAAGTGGTCAGCAATGCAGGGATGGAGAAGAACTGGAGTAGAAGAACCTGAATATAGGAGTATATATTCAGGCCCTCAAAATGAATCATTTGGGCCTATTGGCCAAGAACTAGCAGGAGATGAGTGGTCCCTCAGGCTTCTTGAGCACAGCTTGGGAGATCAAAAATAAGTAACAGTAAAAAGTAAAAATGAGGCAGAAAGGGCCAGAGATATAGTACAAGGAGTAAGATTGATATAGTACAAGGAGTAAGATGCTTGCCTTGCACATGGCTGACCTATTTCAATCATGAAAATTACATTTGGTCCCTTAAAACTGTCAGCAGAGATCCCTGAACACAAAGGCAGAAATAAGCCCTGAGCACTGCTAGGTATAACCCAACCCTCCCTACTCCTCTATATCCCCCAAAATTTGTAGGCAAGAAAATCAGCAATAAATGGCTGTAGGGCCAGAGTGATAGTCCAGTGGTAGGGCGTTTGCCTTGCACTCGGCCGACCCAGGTTCGATCCCTGGCATCCCATGTGGTCCCCTGAGCAACGCCAGGAGTAATTCCTGAGTGCAGAGCCAGGAGTAACCCCTGAGCCTTGCCAGGTGTGACCCAAAAAGCAAAAAATAAATAAATTGAAATTTTTTAAAAAAAAAAAGACTGCAAAATCCAGAAATAAATCAACTATTTAAAATGCAATGGGGAAGGGCGGGGGACTATTATATGGCATTTTACTTAGGTTTACTGCAAAAGTGCTAATTTTAGTAAGTTGAAATTTTTAGTGACTCAAAAATAGGGTTACAGGGATGTAACAGCATTGTAAAGCACTGCGGGGGCCCTGGATGTGAACCTTAACATGACAAGTAAATGAAAGTAAGAAATAAAAGATAAAAAATGTAAAACATGCCTTCTAAAAAAGTTATTTTCCTTAGCTTCAGCCTTTTTAGAACTTTCGTAAACCTTTGTCTTTGAAAGTTCTTCAGCCCCCAAACATAAAATTCACTACATATATTTATACATTGATTTCCATTTTAGTTAATGTTTCAATGGTCTCTACAACACATGCATCTCCTTAAGAACATCCAGCAGACATTTTATTTCTTTTAGATATAATTTATATCTAGATATAACTCAAACTGTAGCGTTATATAGATATAACTATATAGATATAGTTATATGGATATAACTCAAACTGTGGGGTTCTATGATTTTTAAAATATTATTTTTACTATTAGATAGTCCAGCATTCTGGACTTAGAGATGACTACAAGAATATGCTACCTGCACAGCAGAGCCTGGCAAGCTACCCGTGTTGTATTTGATATGCCAAATACCAGTAACAATTATAGACCTCATTCTGGAATGGATTGAGGCTCTTTATGTTCCTGGAGCAAGCAGATGCCCTTGGGCTCTACTAGCATGAGGCATGACATATGGAGATGTTACTGGGGCCCGCTCGAGCAAATTGATGATTAACGGGGAAGACAGTGACAGTGATACTAGTTTTCTAGGGTAATACACGTACAATCTGTGATTTATTTCTTATTGTTTGCAAAAGTTCACGTTTTCCAATCAAAAGCTATAATAGCTTCCACAGTCTATTTGTGAATGTAACAAAAGCAATTTTTTTTTGGTGGGGAGCACATGGGATGGTGCCAAAATTTTAAAATGTTGATTATAATCAACATTTTGATACACATTTCTTTAATTGGAACTAACATTTTTCTTTCAGTAAGTGATTAAAGATTCCAACTCCAAACCCAAAACATAAAATAACTTCTGTCTTCTTTCTCTATTCTTATTCACTTATTAATCACTATAGTTATTTCTGTGATTCTGATTTATCAGGAACTAGGGATCAGGATACCAAAATAGGATAACATTTTTTTTAAAATAAAGGTTACCAGGGAAAACTACAGTGAGTTTATACAATATTGTTTTTGATGTATTGGCATCATAATGATTATAATATATTTCCAGTCAGCACTGTAAACCAAGACATTGTCACAGCCCTAGCAGGTTAAATCTCGTGGGCGATTGAGTATGAAATACAGTACACTACAAGCTTTGAAGAATGTTAATTCTTCAGTTTAATTTCTGAAAGACAACTCGGACATTTACTTGACAGGAAAGATTGCTAAATTCAGTCAAGCAAGAAACAATTATGTCTATGTTTTAAAATGCAGAGAAAAGATTGATCAATTATCTCTTTGTTATTCCTCATGACTCTGAATTGAATGCCACTCAGGATTTAGAAGTTAATTCCAATTGCATAGAGAGGGCATAATCTATCCTTGTAATTGATGCCTTTGCTCTATTTCATTTCCCGTCAAGATTTTGTGTGAAAACCCTCAACAGGGCAGCCTGTCAGAGCCAACATAAAATTGTAATTAACTGTCATGTATTGGTAAAATTCTGAAAGGAGAGAATGCATGTTTCCCTTAAAGCATTTGAAGCTTTCAAAAGGTAGGCAGGATGATTTCAGATACAAAAAATGGGGCAAGATAATTATATGACCAGAATGTTTTCTTTTTTTGGTCTTTGATACCAAATGGCATTTTTGAAGAAGAGTAGGATGGGACCGCTTCCTGTAACTGACCTTAAAATAATTTGGAGAAAATCCTATTACCCCCTCCCTGCCCCCCCCGCCCATAGCTATAATAGTTAAAGATACAGTTCTGGTAAAAAGAAAGTTTTACAAAATGTAACATCTCCCATTTTTTGAGATGAATGGTGGAGATGTTTGCATTCAGGAATGTACTTTCTGCTGTTAAACACTACAATAAAAATAATTAAAGCAGCCTATTTTATGTTATACATAATTGAAAATTAAGATGATTATCTTCTTTCTTCCAAACTTTGTCTAAAAAACAAATTTAATTCAGAGACATATGAAACTGGTTAAATTAAATCTAGTTGAAAAGCAGAGAATTGACATTTTTATCTATTTAGGCTTGTAGCCTCCTACCAGCTGCTATGGCAAGTCTGAATTTTATGTTGCCCATTTTCTAAAAAATTGAGGATCAAGCAGGAAGTAATACAGCAGGGTATTTGCCTGACAAAAAGTTAGCCCTAGTTTGATGCTTTGCAGTAGACAAGGTCCCCTGAGGACCACCAGGAGTGATCCCTGATAGCAAAGTCAGGAGTAAGCCCTCTCTCTTTGGTGGGAAACTTGGGCTCTTGTGTATGGTCTAAGTTCTGACCAGAGCTAGAGTTCTTTCATTATATTGGATTGTGGTGACAGAGCTTTTGTACTATTGAAAGTACACTGCCTGGTAAGGCCCATAAACAGCAACAACAAAAATGAGCATTAATTTCTGTTTCAATATTTTGTTGCACTTTTTACAAAGTTTAAAACTCTAGGTGTTACAGCAGGTAAGTTGCTTGCCTTCTATACAGCTGACTCAGGTTTGATTCCAGGTACTCCATATGGTACTTGGACACCACCAGGTGTGCTTCCTGGGCGCAGAGCTAGGAGAATTATCTGAGCATCACCTAGTGTGGCCCCTAAGCAAAATATAAAGAAAGAAAAAAAATCTAGCCATTATTTATATATGAGGAACCCAGGAGGGATGGCGGGTTCTAGCCCTGGCCTGCCACCCCAGCAGAGACGCACAACAAGCCAGATGACCTCCCCACTCCATCGGGCCACTATTTTCCAGCGTCCAGACTTCCCTCTCATCAGAACTCCACCCAGCGACAGCCTATCACAGCCCGTCTCGCGTGGCCGCTTGCGGCCGAGGGGTTCATCTATAAATGCTATATTTAGAGGTGACTACAAGGGTATGCCACCTGCACGGCAAGCCTGGCAAGCTGTCCATATTGTATTTGATATGCCAAATACCAGTAACAATTATATTAGTTCTTTCCCATGACCTAATATAATGGTTTGAGGCTCTCTATGTTCCTGGAGCGAGCAGATGCCCTTGGGCTCTACTAGCATGAGACAGGACATATGGAAATATTACTGGTGCCCACTCTAGCAAATAGATGATCAACAGGAGGATAGTGATATATATATATATATATATATATATATATATATATATATAATTTCTTGGTGAAAGAAACCTAAAGTGATTCACCTTATATTTTGCTAAGAATATAAATCATTTAGAAACTCTTTCCTACTTCTTCCATAGTGTGGAGACTGTGGGGTTGGGATTAAGCAGAATTTAAAATTCCAATTTAATCATAAACTGTAGGAATGAATGTAGGTTCTAAAAATCTATACAGTGAGTTAAGCGAGTTTTGTTGAGTTGCATGCTTTTAAATTTATTTTTTGTATTAATTTCTTGCCCTATGTGTAAAATTCAAACAATAGAATACTATACAGCCACAAAAAAATAAAGTCAGGTAGTTTTTAGCAACCTGCATGAAATTGGACAATGTAATGCTGAGTGAAATAAGCCAGAGGCAAGAGGATAAATACAGGATTGTCTACTGCCTCTGAAATAGAGAAATAGATCAAGAGTATATCACTGTATCACTGTATCACTGTCTTCCTGTTTATCATCGATTTGCTCGAGCAGGCACCAGTAACATCTCCATATGACCTGTCTCATGCAAGTAGAGCCCAAGGGAACCTGCTTGCTCCAGGAACATAAAGAGCCTCAAAACCATTCCATCAGGTCATGGGAATGAGGTCTATAATTGTTACTGGTATCTGGCATATCAAATACGACACGGGTAGCTTGCCAGGCTCTGTTGTGCAGGTGGCATACTCTTGTAGTCATCTCAAAATCCAGCATTTATTGATAAACCGCGCTGCCGCGTGAGCCGGGCTGTGATAGACTGGTCTGCTGGGTGGAGTTCTGACGAGGGGGAAGTCCAGATGTGGAAAATGGAGGTCCTCATGGAGTGGGGTGTCTTCTGGCTTATTGTGAGGCTCTGGGCGGATTAAAAAAAGACTGCAGATGGGGCAGGAGCGATAGCCCAGATCAAGAGTATATACAATGAGAATTGAAAATAAACTGTGGATACTAAAAGGAAACCAGGGCTGAGAAACAGAATTTGTGTTCAAGTAATGAACTTCCTGTTTCCTAATTTAAGGCTGTAGTGGCTAGCTTTCAACTGTTCAAGCAATAGCAACTACCTATCTCATTCTTCATAATTGATCCTGCTGGACAGAGATCAAAGTGCCAATCTGATGGGCTCTATTGCAATAAATTGTCACCATCTGTACCATAAATGTGGATACTATTGAAACTCTATCATCTAATACACATACATATCTTTAAAAAATGCTTTGTGATATGTTTGCGACCATGTTTCCTCATACCCCAAACTTCCACCCCACTTTCACATAAGGAGACCCCAGAGTCTAGACATCAAGAGAAGCAAAAGAAAGAAATGAATATAGAGTACCTATGTAATTAGTAAGTCCAAGTTACAGGCACTTTTAGACTTCTGGCTAACAATCCTTTGATGACAATTGATAATCTAATTTCCTTCCAATACATTATTCTTTTTGCATAAGGCTATTTTTGATAGATATTTGTTTCTGACCCTTACGGATAGAAGCATTGACTAACTCAATGGCAAAATGTCCTCAGATCGGAACAGCGAAGTTTGAACTGGACTTCCTCTTTTCTGCGCCCTGGTTGACTATCCTGGGAAAATGTAAATATTCCTAATTTGTAAAAGCTTTGGTTGCAAATTCATACTTATGGTGACCTCCTCTCATCCTGCAGAAAGTCTTTCCATTCTCATCAGAAGGGCAGCAGAAACATCGAGACTCTCAATCTCATCTGATTCCTAAGGCTGGCATCAGAAACTATGTTTTTAAAATAACTTTCTAAAATAGCGAGCAAAGTAGGCTCATATTTGACATAAACACTAAAATTATTAAATATTAATATATATATAAGATATAAGATTAAGACATAAAGGCAAAGGTATTTCTGATAGCCCCAAATACTGAAAATATGCTGAAACTGAACATCTAAAAGATACTAACTCTTCTATATTTTTCAACCCCTCTTGCTTTCAGTTGATGTCATTACAATAAGTAGTGTTTTTCACCCCAGGAAGAATAAACCTCTTTTCCCTTGTAAAAAGAAAATTTTGAAGATATTTTCAGTCAGTAGGAAGTGCAATGCTTAAATACTTATTATCTGTCTTCAAAGACTGGACATAAAGACTAGTTAGGAGAGTTGAAGGTTCTTAACAGAAGTAGATCCAATAGGTGAGTCACCTGACTCCCTAAGAAACACCACCTTAGGCTTCTTTTATTATCATTATGCCTCATCTCAAGATTAGAAAGGAACAATGGCATTTCCCAATTCAGTTCTTAGGATCTGATATTTTGACCTAGAGAGTTACTTAGTAGAAACAGATTGCAAATTAAGACAAAACACACTATTTTTCTCATAATTTTCTTGAGAAAGTAGTATTTTTCTAAAGTAGTATTTCATTTAAAAAATGAAGTAGTATTTTTTAATTGAATCATAGTTAGATGTACAGTAGTTGCAAATTGTTCATGATTGGGTTTTAGTCACATAATGTTCCAAAACCTGTCTCTTTACCAATGTATATTTTCTACCACCAATGTCCTCAGTTTCCCTCCGGGCACCCCCACCCCACCTTCCACAGTGGCAGACATTTTTATTCTCTCTCATTCTCTCCCAGACTCTCTCTCTCTTTCAATCTCCCGTTGGGAATTATGGTTTGCAATATAAATACCTAAAGGTTATCCTGTGTATCTCTTTACCATTGTATTGATGGAACCTCAGTACATATTCCAGAGTCAATTAACTCCTATATTATCAAAACGTAGCATTAACTGACTTCCTGTGTCTATACAAAAGGATATTGATCTAACGTAAAGATATGAGACGACCATAAAGGAAAGGGAAAAACAATGTATCACTTACATATACAAAATCCAAAGCCATCAGAAGGTTTAACTTTGTAGTTACTGGGTCCAATTAGGAGATATTTGAGATTAACAAGTAGTGGTAGTAAGAAATTGTATAATTCTGAAGTATTGCTAGAGGAGATTCAAGGCCAATGCCATTTAAAGTAGTCCTGTGGGGCCAGAGCAATACCACAGCGGGTAGGGCATTTGCTTTGTACGCGGCAGACCTGGGTTGAACCTCCCCAACCCATACGGTCCCCAGAGCACTGCCAGGAGTAATTCCTCAGCTAAGAGCCAGGAGTAACCCCTGAGCATTGCTGGGTGGGACCCAAAAAGCAAAAAATATGAAAAATAAATAAATAAAGTAGTCTTGTGGTCTATGCTCAAAACTCAAAACAATAAAGAAACAGCAAAGAATTTTCTTGGAAAGTAAAGAAGGAAAGGAAAAGAGCAATGTTTGTCCTAAAGAAAGGGTTAGAGCAATAGTAAATAGGTACTTGTCTTGTATGCAATTAATACAAGTTTGATCCCCGGCACCACTCAGGCTCCCTCCTGCCAGGAGTGATCTCCAAGTACAGAGCCAGGATTAAACCTTGAACACTGCTGGGTATGGCCTAATATATATAAATATATATTATATATTAATATATACTAATATATATTAATATATATACAAAAGAGATCCTTCAGAATGTAGAGATTGTAGAGGATTGTGTGGAGGGAGAGGAGATTGCAAAAGTTTACCCCCAGACCACAACAGACACAATAAGGAAGCCATGTAGAAACTAACACGGCTCAAGGAGTAAACCCGGGGGCTCAGTACCTGTAGTCAGTACTCTATTATCAGTACTCTATAATCCGTACTCCATAATCTCTCAAATAGTGACTTTTGAAACAGTATGCTAAGATAGTGAGCTCCAAGGTGTGATGACACCAAATAAAGCACAAGACTGAGAGAACAGAAATGAGACAACAATCAGAAGTGACAGAACTGAAGGAGACTGTAGTAAAACATTAAAATGAGTCCCAAAAGATATGCAAGTAATTAAAGTCCAAAGGAGTTTGTAATTAGAATAACCAAAGCTAAAGAGAACACTGATAGCAGCAAGGTTCAGAGGTGATCTTACACATAAAGGAATTCCATATGAACCTCAGCAGATTAATCATGTGAGAAGCTATGGCCAGAAAAAAAGTGATGAATATGGTTTTCAAAAAAATAAATATATAAATAAGCCCTAGATGAAATAATACTTCTGGAGACACCCATGTTCTGGGTTATCTCTTAAATTTATTACCCTCCATTCCTCCATTTCCCTTTCTTCATGTGTATGTTTTACTTCAAGATTCTCCTAAAATACTTCTTGCAAAGTTAGATGTAAGGAATCTGGGAAACATGAGCAGATATGAGGACTGACTTTCCTTTTTCTACAAAGGAAAAACCCTTGCTACAACTTGAGATGTCACTAAGATTGCCACTCCCAAAAGAAGTAGGGAGATTCGTTCTCATGCCACGTAGATCAAGTGGACTTCAGGTGCTATTTGGCAACTGCCTTATGGCACTATAGTGTCCATGCCACACAGCTGCTCAGGCCCTAGTCAGTCCTAATGGACATCCCCACATATAAGTCCTCATTGGGATTAAGATGGCTCAAGCAGGACAGCTATATTCTCTAGTTCCAGAATTTCCATTATTTCCAACCTTTCCTACTGACTCATTGGCATATTTAGAAATCATCACTGCCATGTCATGTGCAATTTGCAAAAGATTCTTGTTTTATGAAGCTTTTAAAAGTTGTGTTTTGATATGGACATTTCTTGAAAAACTAGAAACTAAGTTCCCATTTTACCCAGCAATACCATTTCTTAGAATATACCTGGCAGTCAATATATATATATTGACTGCCAGGTATATTTCTGATAAATATATATATATATCATATATATCATATATATCACATATATGATATATATAATATATGCCATCTGCTCTTCTATGTTTATTGCAGCATTATTCAAAATATCCAGAATCTGGAAACAACCTGAGTGTTCAAGAACTGACTACTGGATAAACTATGGTACATCTACACAATGGAATACTGTGCAGCTGTTATGAATAATTTATGAAGTTTATTTATAAATAGATGGGCATGGAGAGTATCATACCGAGTGAAATGAATCAGAAGGAGAGGGACAGATATAGAATGACTGTATTCATTTGTGAACTAATATCCAAGACAGGAAAGACAGGGATCAGAAGGACTTGTTAATGTTTGGAAGCTTGCCACAAGTGTTTGGGGGTGAAGGGCAATAAGATAGAGAAGGAACCATATAACAATAATACCAGTATGACAATAAAACCAGTATGGCAATAATTTAGATATGATCACTTTGGACAAGACCTGAATGTTGAAAGTAGGGACTTTCACTGGGTTGATCCAAGTCCCTCAATACAATATTGAGGGACATAGATGAACCCAGTGAAAACCATATGTAAGCTACCCTGACTTTGGCATGGTATAGCCTAAGCACCATAAGAAGTGTAATAAATTAAGATCACAGCTATGGATCAAACTCTCTCATGAGCCAAAGATAAGCAACTGATTAAGACCCCGTTGGAGCAAGGAAAAACTAAGTTGGTCTGAGAACCATATTTGAGAAATATAGTGAAATGTCCCCAGAAAAAAGCCACCCTTTACTACAAGCCCAGAGAGATCAGGTTAAGTTTATTCAGGGTGTAGATAAAAGTCTATATCTCAAACTGTATTTATACAAAATGACTAGAAATATTATTAAGAAGTAAATTTAATGATTGTTTAAATAGATTACTGGTAAGGGAAATGAGAAAGCGATAAGCCCCTAATTGAAATCCCACTTTTGGGTGGATCTCTTAGAAGACTGTCCCCTGAAGGAAGAGGCTTTACAACTATTTATTATTTACAACACCCATGTGGTCTCACTCCAGAGTTCCTGAGCACTTCCTTTGATTAAAATCTTATATTTAATTTATACATTTTTCTAACTTTTTAGACTTTACTAAAAGACTTGATAATCTAAATATATGCTAAACCATGGATTTTTGACTTGAAAAACTCACCAGCTCCTCTTAAGTTCATTATCCTTAGCAAAAGTATAAAACTGCATTCAAAGTGCTTTTTTTTTTACCACCGCAACAAGGGGTTTTGTGTGACTAGAGTGAGACTATAGCTGTCAGACCAAACAAAGTACCAAGAAAACGCCAGACACTGTTGCATCTTTGCTTGTAAAGCTTTCCTGCAAGCTGGAGCTTGTCTGTAAAACATCATTCAGAGCCGGGGGAAAAAACAACAGTACAGCCAAGATAGAATCTGTCTTTTTCTTTCTCTCCATTATTTGTCTTTTCTTCTGTTTCTGAGTAATAGAATATAGACTTTTATCTAAACCCTACACCCTGCAATCCAGTTGTATGTGGGGTCATCTTCTGACTCTGTAACTGAACGCAGTCTCCTGTAGGCAAATATTAATTACACTCCAGCAAGCACTTCAAACTATCTTCCTGACCCCAAATAAGTGTTCTCTTGATAGACATAACTCAACTTAAAAAAAAACTCAATAGAAGACTAGTAATTTGTTTCAAATGCGTATGTGTCAGAAGCTCTTAGGGAACAGAATGTTTAATCTGTTATTCCCTTAATCAAATCATTTAACACATTGTATTGTAAATACTTTTGTTTTCTTTGTCACCAGTTGAGTCTTAGGGCTTACTTGGGAAGACATTGCATGCTTGGCTACAATTAAATTGGTCGTATAGAGCACTATAGGCCTGGCAATGGAAAAGCAGGATAAGGAAGTTAGGTTTCTTAACATCCTGTGATTTTGGCCAAGATTTAAGTCCTCATATCAGACGACTAAGATTTAAGCCTACAAATGGTTAATATGAGAAAGAAATGCTCAGTTGAAGAAAGACAAGTGGGGAAAATGTGGGATTTCAAAAATCACCTATGTATGGCATTATTGAACCATAGATTAAATATATTTTAGGACTGTAATTATGTGAGAATAGTGTGTAGGAGAAGACATTGTTTGTGGGGGAGAGGCACACCAAACGGTGATCAGGGCTTTACTCCTGGATCTATGCTTAAGGATTATTTCTGACAGGCTCAGTGAATCATAAGGTATGTGGGGCTCGAACCAGAATCAGCCACATGCAAGGTAAGGGCTCAGCCCACTGTACTCTCCCTCCAGTCCAGGAGAAGGCCTCCAGTACATGGCAAGGCATGCTGGTTTACAAGCACTCCTGAGCTTCTCATGGTACTACAGAACACTGCCCGTATGATCATCTCACACCAATTTCATCAACTTTTACCTATTAAATTGGGGGAAAGTCTGAGGTCTTACTAGTCCCCAGAAACTTCTCTGATATCTTTCATGACCACCACAAATTTTTGGAGCTTCTGTTTTCAGCATCAAGCAGGGAGGAATAGATGCAACACAGGAAAATACTATGAATTATAAAATGGCCTTTATAATGATCTTTTTAAAATTACCTCTTATGCCAGTCCAGGTCCCTGGGTGATATATGTGAAGTGGAGAGATCAGTGGTAGTTTCATAAGGGGATCCTCAGCTTAATCTGGATCCATCTCTGCTACCCTAGGAACAGCTGAGGTCCCTAGGACTGATAAAATCTGGGACAAGTTCCTATACAGACCTCACTTCACACTAGGCAATGGTCAAGTCACACCTGACAGCAAAGTATTTTTTGGAGTGGGAGTTGTTCCTTATCACCTGTTTCTCTCTCAACTCTGGACTCAGGCTTCAGTGAGGAATCACTTTCTACGGGAAAGAAAAGTAGGTCCTAGACCTTTCCCAGGTCTTTCTTGTTATTTGCCTTTCTCTCAGAAAAATATTCTAGGAATGAAGTAAAAACAGGTTTTTGTTTAGACATTTTGAGGAAGGGAAGGTAGGGAGAGGGAGAGAGAGAGAGATAGAAATATAGAGAGCAACAGAGACAAGCTAGACGACCCCCCTACTCCATGAGGGCCTCCATTTTCCACATCCGGACTTCTCTCTCGTCAGACCTCCACCCAGCAGACCAGCCTATCAGCGCCCAGCTGCGCGCGGTTCATCAATCAATGCTCGACTTAGCCTACAAGAGTATGCTACCTGCACGGCAGAGCCTGGCAAGCTACCCGTGTTGTATTTGCTATATATGCCAAATACCAGTAACAATTATAGACTCATTCCGGAATGTATTGAGGCTCTTTATGTTCCTGGAGCAAGCAGATGCCTTGGGCTCTACTAGCATGAGACAGACAGGAAATATGGAGATGTTACTGGGGCCCGCTCGAGCAAATCGATGATGAATGGGAAGAGAGTGATACAGTGAACAGAGATATACAGAGAGACAGAGAGAGACAGACACACACTCACACACACACACACACACAGAGAGAGAGAGAGAGAGAGAGAGAGAGAGAGAGAGAGAGAGAGAGAGAGAGAGAGAGAGAGAGAGAGAGAGAGAGAGATTCTTGCCTAAGAGAGAACCTGGGCATCTCCGGAGGCAGGGGAGACTTGAATGACTTTAGGCCTAGGTTCTACATAGATATTCTTCAGGGTGCCGTGGCCCAGATTTTTCTGCAGGTGTGAGAGTTGATCAGGAATCATCATAAAGGAAGAGCTTTGAACTTTCTGGAATCCTCTGCTATGTCCTGCTATGTCCTTGATGGCAGCAACCTTTTCTCTCTGCAGAAGTTCGTCCTCTCTGCAGGAGGTCAAACCTTCTCTGGGTCTGCAGTTAAGTAAGGTCTTATCAGGTCTTAGTTCCAGTGCTCACAAGAATTACAAGGATTCTTTTTTTTTTTTTTTTTTTTGCTTTTTTGGGTCACACCTGGCGATGCTCAGGGGTTACTCCTGGTATTCCTGGCTCTGCACTCAGGAATTACTCCTGGCCGTGCTCAGGGGACCATATGGGATGCCAGGGACGGAACCCATTTTGACTGCATGCAAGGCAAATGCCCTATCTGCTGGACTATCACTCTGGCCCCTCACAAGGTATATTTTGCTTGTTTTCAGCAGCCCAAGGGCTGTTAGTTTTATCATTTCTCAAGAACTCTGCTGTGCAGGGTTGGAAGGGGTGGATATCTTTCCCTTTCTACTGCCTACCTGCTTCATATTTCTTGCCTCTGCCTCTGATCTTCATAAATGAAACTGACTGAAAAATACCTTAACATACAAGTGAGCTTTCTGCAGACATTTATCCAAGCCCTTATTGGGGCATTTACATAATTTTGCATCATTAATCAGAATACTTCTATTCAAGTATCACATTTGCATTTGGATTAATTAACAAATGTTTGGGATTCCCTCATGGCCAGTGATTAGACACTTGACTTCCTTCTTAATGACCAGGCAAGCACTGCCAAAGACCTTTCCAGAATATGGTCTACATCCATCCCTAAAATAATTCAAGTTTCATCTTTGTTCTTTTGGAAGAAATGTTGACAACTTAAATGTTAAAAGTTCCTTGAAATTACATGTGTTAAAATATTTTCAGTCTTCAGAAATAATGCATTTTTATAATTCGCTTTCATGTAAATATTTCTAAGAGCAAGGAACTACTAATATTTTTGGTAAAAGTACTGGAAAATGCCATAAAAATTCTGTGTTAAACACTACTCATTTCACTTGTATCACTTGTCTTCCCGTTGTTGATCAATTTGCTCAAGCTGGTGCCAGTAATATCTCCATTCATTGGGAATGAGGACCTATTATTGATACTGTTTTTGTCATATCGAATACACATGGGTAGCTTGCCAGGCTCTAGCATGGCTCTGGATTCATCCCACGGGGCCCAATTTTTTTTCTATGTCAGACCATCAACCATCCAAGGCCCACAGAGTAGAGCCCTGGGTGTGATAAGTCTATCTCCTGTCTGCCACCTGCCATTGCACCGCAGCCACACCTGCAACATCTCGATGGGCAGAAACTACTCATGTAAAACACTAAAAAAGCATCACTACTATACGTTTTGTAAAAAAATACATAGTTATACTCCATTAAAGGAGAAAGGAAATGATTCTTCTTTTTCTTTGGGTTTTTATTTTTGTTTTATTTGGTGGGGGATATCTGTCTGTGCTTAGGGCATCCTTCAGGCTCTGCACTCAAGGATCACTACTGGAGCATTCAAGGGTCCATATTTGGTGCCAGAGATCAAACCCAGGTCTGTCTTGTGCAAGGCAAGAGTGTTCTTTGCTGTGCGGTCTCAGCCTGGAAGTCTAGATATGTGCAACTGTGGATGAGTTAGGAAAATTCCCATAACTGTTGGATTCTAGTTCAGTGATGCAGAAAGAACTATATGGCAGAGTTAGGGCTATTGATAAGCCAGTTTATTTCCTCAAGACCAGAGGAAAAACAAATACATGAGTGGCAGAAACCAAGAGAGAAGGCAACAAGATAAAATTTGCAAAATGGCGGTTTTGTAGAGGACTTTAATAATTTTCTGATTCTGGGGTGAAATTCAAGTCACGGGAGTCTCAGTTTGACACCTTTAAAGGTTAGTTGAGGGAAAGAATTGCTATAATTTGAAGGTCTCTGGTCTGCTTTTGAAAAGGTTTGTTTAGCTTTCTGTCTACAGCACACCTGAATAATGGGGCCCTATTGCAATGGGAGCCATTTTTACCAAAAATATGATAATAAAAATAATAACACTGGAGCCAGGGGTAATAGTAGCAGGGTTAACACCTGTTTTGCCTGCTCTTGCCCCCAGTTGAATCCCTAACATTCATTGAACACCACTCAGAGCTCAGTGCCAGGAGTAACCCCTAAGTAGCTGCAGGGGTACACCCAAACACCCTCCAATGTGCAATCTGAGTATTATTTCCCTACCTTACAAAATTTTTATAATAGAAGTCTTTTACTTTTTTAAAAAAGTTAATGGAATCTTTGGATACCTATCCCCGTAAGTATAATATCTTCATAAAAATGTTTTCATGCTGATTGCAGCCAAGTTCTAAGTGTTGGTAAAGAAGAGGCTGCTACAAGAAAAGTAATGAGATTCAATATCTACATTTTCAGCACAACGGGAGCACATTGCCTCCTACACTAGGGAAATTAAAAAACAATGCTCCTTGAACTTGATTCACCACTGAAATCTGCGTCACCTTGGAAGAATAAACAACATTTCTTAATGACAACTATGTAAAAACAGGAAAAACAAACTGTAAGTTGCTCTGTAATTTGCATCAGACACAGAAGAAAAGAGTGATTAGAAATGCTGTAGCCAGCAGAAAGACTGGGATGGGGGATTGGTAACATATTGGGCAAAACAATCTGGTGCCTAAATCATCCCAAAGACATGAAGACCTTGGACTCATCTGTGTCGACCTGGAAAACTGCTGAGATGCACAATTCTAAGCCCAGAGCAGGGGTGGGACCATGTGGGAAGAGAGGCTACAGCCTGGAATAAAGGCCACATTAGGAATATCAAACACAGACCGTAAACAGCTCCAAGCTCTTCCCTAGGCAACTACATTAACCACAAAATTGCCAGCTCTTTAGGTAACTATATATAAACCAACTTGGGAGGGCAAAGGTGAGCATTTTACCCTACAATTTCCTTTTTACCCGCAATTTTACCCTTGAAATGTCTGCTTGTAGCACATTTGCCCATATCACTGCCAGAGATTCCTTCTTTCTTATGTTAGGGAACTTTTCTCTGTGAAAGGGCAATGGTCCATATCCCATTCCAAACTGGTAAGATATGGGTAACTTTTTCCTCTAGAGAAACCTGTACTATCTCTCTCTGTCTCTCTTTATCTCTGTCTCTATCTCTCTGTGTGTCTGTCTGTCTGTCTCTCTCTCACTCTCTCTCTCTCCCTCTCTCCTTATTTCCCAAATGAACTTCTTTTAGTTCACTATTGGTTTCCTCCTATAATTCTTTTTTGTGAGGGAAGGTATTGGATCTATAATAGTGTGGACTTAATTTTTCCATTCCCTCCAGTCTGAATTACATGACTCCCAAAGAAACTGGGTGCAAAGGTCATTTCCCATGTCAGGAAGAACAGGCAGCATTCAACTGCAATTTGACAATTACCTACTGGGGCTGGTGGGTCCTAAGAGCTGTATAAAGCAGGGGTTTATAGTAGACTTTCATTATTCCTAGATTTTTCCAGGCATTTTTTCTGGGTAGCCAGAAGGGAAGTTTTAATCTCCTTCCTAGAGGTTGGCCCCTTTTTCTTCTCCACTTCACATATGCCTCAAGGAACCCTACTTCTTCACTGGTGGTCATTCTCAGCTGGAATTAGAGCTGCTGATCCTGGAAAAAGTGGGATGGGCTTATTAGTTCAAATTTATTTTAAGTTGAATTTTTTATTTACTGTATTATTACCATTTCCCCACTCCAAGTCCGGCCAGCATGGACTCCCCTGCACGAGTGAGTGAACCCTTGGAGCTATATTAGACTCGACCAGGGGCTGGCCAAGCTATCTACCACCCTCCAGAGCTCCATGGGCTGCTTCCACGTGGGGCCGAGCTGCACAACTGTGGGTCTGGAGTAGTTGGGTCTGGAGTGTCTCTCTTCAGGTGTTGCCAGCATAGCTGTGGGTCTGGAGCTTCCACCTCCATGTCGAAAGGCATGGCTGTGAACTCCTAACCACCACAGCCAGCAACCCCAGAAGAGAGACACTCTAGACCATAGCTATGCTGGTGCACCACTCTGTGGCTGCATGACAGTCTTAGATAATACTAGAAGTTAGGACCAGGTCCTTCCCAGGATCTTTCACATTTATACACTGTATACAGTTCTAGGCAGATTCTAGCCATGGCCTGTCATCCTAGTGAGCCTAGAAGCAGCCAAGAGAACCCCCACACCATGAGGTCAGTCATTCTCAGCATCCAGACTCCATAGCTCCTCAAAGCACCACCTAAGAGAAAAGCTGATCTCACTCTGTTGAGCTTCATCAGTAAAGCTCGAGATGGGAGCCTACTACTGAAAGTGTACCACCGACACAGTAGAGAAAGAATGGTGGTTTCTCAGTTCTGTGATCTTTTAGAAATACTTGGATGACATCCCTATCAGAATCTAAATTCTCTAAAAAATGGGAAAGAGTCACTTTTTATTTTGGGCTGGGTCTCTTTTTAAGAATTCCTAGGAATCCTCTATGCTGTGGAAGCTGGCACAACTGAAGGATAATTGACACAGGCATTTACATGTGCAAAGAGGGATTTTTCCCCACCTGCACAATAGCAGAAAACATGGTGTTGTTGTTGTTGTTGTTTCCCCTTATTATGACGGCATCTATATTAAATATCAAGAGTCAACAAACTAACCACTAGGATGTTGCAGATTGGTGGGGACCCCTGGTGCATTTGGGGCTAATGACTGCCCCCATGACTGATGGAGGAAGGAACAGGGCCACAGTCTTGTTGGTAGTCAGTGGCAGTTTAATTAAAAGAGATATCAAGAAGACTTAGGGTAGGTGATTAGAGATAAGTGGTAAAAACTAATGGATGTAAATCCTCTTCCTTCAGGGAACAATCCTCTTGAGGATCCACCTAAGAGCAGAATTACACTAGGGGGCTACAGCACTTTAGATTCCTTCTAAAGATCCATCCAGGGTGGAATTCCATCTAGGGGCTTACTACATTCTCCCTCTTTTGTCAGTAGCCCATAAACAATCATATTAAACTTTTTTTTTTTTCTAATGTCAACAGGGTCCTTAGTTAATTCTTTATGGGTCATGGCAGAGTTTGTTTGTTTATTAGTCTTATGGTGCTTAGACTGTCCAATGTCTAGGCTTGGTTAGCTTACTTACAGCTTGCCCTGGTTCCATCCAAGTCGCTTGGAATGATCCCTCTTCAGGATCTTCCTTATGGGATATAAGGAACTAAGGTCAATTTGAGGGCAACTGAAGTTTAAGTCAGGTAAATATAGTGGATGCCCTGGAGTAGATATTCAAAGTCAGTTCAAACGCACTACCCCTCAAGGTGCTGCAGGTGTGACTGCAGTGCACAGCTGCATTGGCAGGTGGCAGACAGGAGACAGGCTTATCTACACCCAGGGCTCTGCCCTGTGGCCCTGGATGGTTGATGGTCTGACAAAGAAAAAGACGGGGCCCCCTGGGACAAACCCAGAGCCACGGAAGAACTAGGAAGCTACCCTTGGCATATTAAATATGCCAAAAACAGTAACAATAATGGACCTCATTCCCAATGAATGGAGACATTTCTGGCGCCCGCTCGAGCAAATAGATGAACAATGGGAAGACAAGTGATACAAGTGATACAAGTGATTACAAACACATAGAATTAGTTCTCCTTCTGTCTCTATACAAAAAGGACATTGCACTAATATAAGAATAGGCAAAGCACATAAAGGAAAGAGAAAATCAAGGTCCTTGCCTCACAGAATATTTTAAAACTCTTATACAAAATCTTTTTGAGATTGTAAAAGCTACTGAACTCTGAAACTCTATGAATAGGCTCATATGCTCTCCTTGCTTACAATTTCACAGCTGATAATAGAGAAATTATTGTAAGCAAAGAGAATTGCTTACAATTTCAACCTAAGGGTTTACACCCAAGCATAAGAGATAGAGAGGAGATGATATACATATATGTTACATATATGCATATATATGCATTGTTTGGTGGGGCGTCATACCAGTGGTGCTCAGAGCTTACTCCTGGCTCTGTACTCAGGAATCACTGCTGGTGGGGCTCATAGGACCATATACGGTGCCAAAGATCAAATTCTTTTACGTTAAATGCAAAACAAATGTCCTACTATCTCTCTGGTCCTGAATCAATATTTTGTCTTTGTATTGTGTTCACAAAATATAATAGTGGATCTTTGGTCTAGAGTTACAAGCAATAATCTATGATGAGTAAGAGAGAGTTATCTTTTTCTGTGGCATTGAACTATGGAAGGTCACAATTTTGAGATCCTATACTTATTTTTTTTTTTTTTTTTTTGCTTTTTGGGTCACACCCGGTGATGCTCAGGGGTTACTCCTGGCTCTGCACTCAGGAATTACTCCTGGCAGTGCTCGGGGACCATATGGGACGCCGGGAATCAAACCCAGGCCGGCACAGGCCGGCTGCGTGCAAGGCAAACGCCCTACCGACTGGGCTATCGCTCCGGCCCGAGATCCTATACTTATTAAGTAGTCCTCTCATCCAGTATTATAAGAGGATTGTAAAAGAAAAATGTATCCTTCTAATCATCAAAGAAAATTATAACAGTCTATAAGCAACTGTCGACTTCTATAGTATAGATTTATAGGAAAAGCAAGTTGCAACATAATTTTTTAAATAAGAAGGGAATACAGATTACATACTGTACCAATAAAGTTTATATGATTCTCTGCATATAAATTAGTAATAGAGATCAGAAATTCCACATACATTTTGCTAAAGGGGCTATGGTTTAAACTTACTGGCCTAGTTACTTCCTGCTGTTTTAGAAAAGTTGCTTTATAGTCAAGAATGAGCAGCTGCAAGCAAGCAGACAAGAAGTCAAGTTTCTGAGTCTGTCTCCAATAGGATGCTATGTCTTTGGGCTAAGATATTCTGGGAATAAAAGCCGATTGACTTTGGCTGAACCCTGTGAAACAATATCACTGCTGACGGCAGCATTTACTCCTCAAAACATCTAAAGTAAGTGCTTCTGCTGCAAAGAAAGGCAGTTTGTTTAGTTTTCTGACAGCTCTGGGATCCTAGAGAGTTGGTCTCCAGGGTCATTCATGCTGAGTACAGATTGAAAGTCTTTTCTGTTTCCTTCTGGAACTTGAACTAAAAACAAAAAACAGTGTTTATAGCTGGGAACCTGCCATAGAGTTACAGAATCAAATCTCAGACAACTGAAACTCTAACTTAAGTCACCTAGCATTGTGTTTTCAAACAATGACGGATTCCCTGTTGGGATATGGAACACACACAGCTTTGGTCAAAGTACACATTTTAATATAAATATTTGTGTAAAGATGTTTTCAGTTACATAAAAAACAGCCAAAACAAATAGAATCAGGAGAGAGAAAGAGAAAGAGTTCCAAGTCTCCACTGCTGCTGGGCTCTGAAGCCCTAGTCAGGTCTTAAATTCTTCACTGCTTATCTGTAGTGAAAAAGCAAACATACAAACAAAAAACAGAGGAGTTTTAAAAGGTTACCTAAAGTAAATAAATCCTCACTCAATTAGGATAGTCCAATAATTTATCTTTTCAAACTATTAGATTAGCAAAACACAAGACATAAAAATCAGTGCAATTGGAGTCTATAAAGATGCCTGGGGAAAATCTAATGAAAACAGTCATTCTACAGAGGGGATTTTATGACTATTTGCTCTTTACCCTTCTCTATCTTCCAGAAGTACTGCTCTTGCCAGAATAGTAGAACCCAAAGGTGTAGTGACATGACCCTCCAGTATTTCGGTGTTCTTAGGTTACAGCTATCATTGGAGATTAGCATTGAATATCTGGCTGGGAATAAGTCAGAGTTTAGACAGGAATATGAAGATGAGCAACAAGCAACTAGCCAGAGCTTGGAAAGGAATAAGGAGAGTAAAACTAGAAGGCAGAAATCATATATTGGTGAATGTGGGGATGGAGAGGTATGTGGGGCTGTTCTGGAGGCAGGGCTGGTGTTGTGGGGCCATTCCTGGTAACACCCACCTTGGTTGGAAGGTGCAGTGTTAGGATCTGAGAATGCAGTGCTGATCTGACCTGATGGTGACAGAGATCACTGTGGTGCTACTTCTACCATGAAATAAAAGCAATCACACTGCAGCTCTCTATATTTGCACCTCATGGCCCTTGTACTCTCTCCCTGACTTCTCAACTAGCTTATCTTTTGAGTTTCTATCTCCAATTGATAACCTTTGAGAACTGATTGGGAAGATGAATCTCTGAGTAAGATTTTGCTGCCATGATACTAATTGTTTTGCCAGTATGAAATGAGTATTTTAAATGAAAATGTAGCGTGCTTGCTTGATTCTGCAGAGTACAGTAAAGGAGAGCTGCAGTATACTTAACTGCATTGAATTATTGAGTTACTATATGGCATTACAGTACTGGCAGTACTCCAGTGCACTATTGCAATAACATATTATAATATTATTCATTATTCTACTCCATGATTATGCTATCCAACTGCCTAACCTACAGAATATGTAGTTTGACTACATAGTCAAACTACATATTCTTGAGGAAGCCTGGGTTTAGTGAAATCAAAATAAGTAGATGATGTTATATTAATTGTAGCCTTTTTGTTTTTTCCTTTCTGTTATACTTTCTCATTTTCTTCTTTCTCAGAGGAATGCATATTTTTCTGATAAACTACTGTCAGTGAAAAAGGTAACTACTGCAATGAGACTACTCACGAAATTAAAACCTCTAATATTTTTGTGTCATATTAGTAGATTTTCCTTAGTATTTAACCTACACCAGATACCCCACTATGTATGTCAGATAATCCATACTGAACTCAATTATTCATGCTATTTTAAAGGCAATTTCTAAAGACAAAAGAGGAAATAGAAGATTAAGTGTGACATAGCACATGGAAAGTGGAGCTGGGGTATGAAACTCTAGTTGCACACAGAAACCCTAACTTACTGTGTCTAGTTAATCATTTCCTGTGTGCTCCCACATCAGCGAGTCAGCCAACTAGAGCAAAACCATTTTTAAACTAATTAGCTGAAACCCTGCCAGGTAATAGGTCTTGCTTCCAGTGCATGTTCAATCTTCTTGAGTATTTACACCATTCATCCTTATCTCATCTGTTTTCTATTCCATTGCATACATCTCCTATATATAAGCCCAGATCGTGGTCTCTTCCCCAAGATCCTCTGTGGGCTTTCTTTATGTTTCTATGTCTGGGATTTTACCACTTCAATTCTGTGTGTGTGTGTGTGTGTGTGTGTGTGTGTGTGTGTACTAGACTGACCTATGGTTGGCAGAATCCTTTTCTGTTGAATTGCTAAAAACTATTTTGCACTCAATTTTGACCTGCTCTCTTCAAGCAATGTTCATGCCCTTCAACTTAACCCTAAAGTGTAATCTCTTATCGTTATCGATTTAATTTTGATGGGTAGTGATAGTTACTTTTACAATATTTCTTTTGCAGCCACTGATATTTCAGACATGAGGTTTGGGGTATTTTTAGAATTTGCTAATTAGGAGACATAATTATTGGACATAAAACAAAATGTGTATTTGCTTTCTATTTTTACATTTTTGGGGTATCCACAAGTAGATGTATTCATGTATTATTCTTGCTCTGACAGGGATCACTTGTGGCAGGACATGAGGTGCTGAGGATCAAACCTGGGTCAGCTATGTGCAAGAAAAGCCCTTACCTCCAGTACTATTATTCCATATTACATTAAAAAAGGCATTCATGATCATTTTCTTGTTTTTCTGCTACTTAATATTGTATATGGTCTTGGGCATAGTCTTACCCATATAAGTTGGCTTTCTTGACGTAAGATGGCAGAAAAGTCACACTATACAGTTCCCAAGAAGAAAAATAAAGTTTGTAAAGTACTCAACAGAATCTTATATATTATTAAGTTTATTTTCCTTATATCACTTGTATCACTTGTCTTTCCATTGTTCATCGATTTGCTTGAGCGGGCACCAGAAACATCTCCATACATCCTGTCGCCTGCTAGTATAGCCCAAGGGCAACTACTCACTCCAGGAACATGAAGAACTTCAAACCATTTTTTCAGGTCATGGGAATGAGGTCTATAATTGTAACTGTTTTTTGCCATATCAAATACAACTTGGGTAGCTTGCCAGGCTCTGCTGTGCAGGTGGTATACTCTCAGTAGGAGACTCTCATCTTGTGCATTTACTGATAAACCAGGGAGAGATCTGCTTTTCTCTTGGGTAGAGGTCAAATGAGCTGAGAATATGGATGTTGAAAATGACTGCCCTCATTGTGTGGGGTTCCTCTGGCTTCTTGTGAGGCCCTATGGGGATGGCGGGCCAGGGCTAGAACTCACCTTCCCTTCTGAGTGCCTCATGATCAGCTGACCACAGGGAGAGCCAGTTGCAGCTCTGCCCTGTGTGTCTGAGTCTCTGGATCAGGCATACCTGGGCTTGAAATAATCTTTGATGTAGGGTTGGACTCTGGCGAGCAGGCCCTGAAATCGGCTTTTCTCTTGGGTGTAGCTCTGACAAGCTATGAAATCTGGTTTGGTATTAGGATGAAGCTGCCCCATGTTGGGCGCCAGATGTCAGGGGCCTTGGTCAGCTATCCAGCACTCCCCGTTGTACTGGAATGTCCAGTACTACTATCTCCCCACTGTGTCGGTGTCTTTCTTTCCTTTCTCAGCGGCGGCAAAGCAGAATTTCTCCCAAGTCCATCCCTCTCCATTTTTGCAGGGATGAAGTCTGGCAAGATCAAGGTAACTTTACATCTTACATATTATGCAATCTTACAATATTATGTAAACTTACACAATATGTAACAATTACTTTTAATCATTTTATACATCATATAATTCTGGCTTTCCCTAACATTTTGGGGGTCACACCCAGCAATGCCCAGGGGTTACTCCTGGATCTTCACTCAGGAATTACTCCAAACAGTGCTCAGGGGAACCATATGGAATGCCAGGGATCGAACATAGGTTGGCCACATGCAAGGCAAATGCCCTACCCACTGTGCTATTGCTTTGGCCCCCTCCCTAACATTTTTTAAGTAATAGTTTCCCAATTTCTACTACATGGATGTTTTAAAAATATATTACAAAGACCAGAACCTTTATCATGAAGACAAAACCGGTTTCAGAAAATGGTGATCATTAAGCAGAATTTCAACTTCTAGCACGAAATATAGGTGTAATTAATTTAGGTCCATGAATAATCAATCTTTGCATTCTAGACAATCATGCAGCTGGAGATAAATTCTTTAGAAGAAAGGAGGAGTACATTCATGATGAACCATTTTAAGTCAAATTTGTCCTGTTTTATAAGCTAGATAAAGAAATTGTAAGAAAAAAAATCCATAATAGGGAGTGTTTTTTTTTTTTTTTGCTTTTTGTTTTTAGATTTGGGGCCACATAAAGCAGGGCTCGGGCTCACTCTTTATCAGGGAACTTGCAACAGAAAATTGTTCTGATGGTGCTTAGTGTAGGATATGGGATGACGGGTTCCAAACCTGGGTCTGCCTGTGTAAAGCAAGCATCTTACCTGCTGTACTATCTCTCTGAGCCCTTGTAGGTGATTCTTTAGACATTTTATATATGAGTGCAGGTCGATGCTATAAATACATATCTGATATAATCCTATTATACTATTCTCAGTGTAGTAGATGCTATTTCATTTGATGTATTTGAATTACTTTCACTCTCTAATGCTATTTCATTTCCCCCAATATTGAAGAGTCCTATTTATTCTCTCTACTACAAACAATGCACATATAATAAAGATGTTTCTAAAACACTCTTTACTACAACAACTAATGAAACTAATGAATTTGATGCTTGTGTAGGTGTTACTTAAACTCAGAATTTATTTGTAATGGAAATTCTAATACCTGCACAACTCTTTTTATAATTAAATATAATTAAATAGTAACTGATAATTTCTGAAATTTCAAAACTCTGAAATCAGACTGCCTGCAACAATTGACAATTATGTCTTATTTTTTATCAGCTTTTTTCTTCTCCCTTTATCTCTCTTCATAACCCACACATATATCACTTTCAATTCACTTGCCTTCTGCAATGTTGTTCTTTTCCACCATTTCTTCTATTTATACAAATCTCTTCCTTATGTAAAGACAGTTCAAATCCTAGCTCTACACTGTATCATCTCCCAACTCAAGACTGTAATATTTAAAACATATACCACATAATTTCCTGCTGCTCAAGGTGTTGCAGGTGTGGCTGCAGTGCCCCAGCTGCATTGGCAAGTGGCAGGCAGGAGAAAGATTTGTCTACATACCCAGGGCTCTGCCCCATGAACCCTGAATGGTCTGATATAGAAAGAGACTGGACCCGTGGGATGTGCCCGGAGCCACGGCAGAGCCCGGCAAGCTACCCGTGGTGTACTTGATATGCCAAAAACAGTAACAATAATGGTCCTCATTCCCAAAGAATGGAGTCGTTACTGGCTCCCGCTCAAACAAATCGATGAACAATGAGAACACAAGTGACCACATAATTAACTTCAGTTTTAAGTTTCCATGCTGAGAGTTTGCTTCAAATGTCTTATTTGGTTAACCCTATATAAGGCAGGTCGTGCTTTAGATATCAGAACAGTATATTGGTTGACACTTGGGCCACTCCATCATTTAGTCATGAAGAAGAGGAGGGAGCAACTGCATGAAGGAAGTATTCATGCCCCTCTGCTATTCTGACAGAAGAGGGGACAGCTTACAAAAGTACAATGAGATGAAATAAAGAAATTAAGCCTCAGAGACCGGGCCCCTACGAAAACAGGATGAGAATGCTATTCGGGTCTCCCAAAGAGGAATCAAAAGAGCTATGCTTGGAATATCACGCCTCACTCAAGTGAGAGAAGGAATCTGGAGCTCCGACCTCTGTTGATGTTCCAGAGTCAGGGACACTATCTTGTTTTCCAAGGCATCGAAAATCAGATGGGCTGGGCATGTAATGCTATTTGGAGACTACCACTGGACTAGAGCCACTACCGACTGGTTCCCACGGGATGTCAAAAGATCACGTGGCTGCCCTCCTACAAGATGGTCATACTTCTTTGTCAGACCCTGATGAATGGTTTGAGGCTCTTTGTATTCCTGAAGCAACCAAATGCCATTGGGCTGCACTGGCACGTGATAGGGTTAAATGGAAATGTTACTGGCGCCCACTAGAACAAATCAATGAATAATGGGATGTCAAGTGATCAAGTGATCAAGTGATCAAGTGAAGCCTCAGAGACATGCTTAAACACTCTCTAAATGTCACACTAGTTAAAGCAGTCAGTGGTGACTGCTCATCAAACATGATCATTTGATAAGCATTCTGTCATGTTTATTAATTAAGCATCAAATCCATTGACTCTAAGTCCACTACCTGATAGTGTGATAATGTCTTTGTATCCAGTCATTCCAAAAGAGAATAGCTTCTGCACATTTAATATGATGATTTGATGTTACAAATAGATGATTTGATGTTACATATATTGCTTCTTAGTGCGATTACCAAAATCTAGGTCTCTTCATTGTCTTTCATGGGATTCTTTTGCAAGGGAGATAGAAGGAAAGAAACAGGTAACTATGGGGACTGGTCACTAGTAGAAGTTATGCTTATCTACTTTATGTTATTCTTACCCACTAATAATCCCAGGAAACTGCATGACTATTATCTTTCCTTTAATTAGTAACTCTGTGGTCAAAGAAGTAAGGCAAATTATCTGAGGATGAAAACTTATTAGCGGTAGAGCAGGCAGTAACATCTGACTGTGACCTTTGCTCCATTTTTAGTTTCACCACAGTTTCTTACATTGTGAATCTTCTTAACTCACAAGACTATTTTTTAAAAGTAATCGCTGCATGATATAAAAGATATTTTTTAACAAAAAACGTTATAACCTAGGAGGAGTGGAACTGTGCTTTCCATCCAAAATGCCTTAGGAGGCCTTTTGTTCCCTGGAACAGGGCCTTCAGGACAATACTAATATAGAGAGTGAGTTATATAAAAATATTACTACATGAATGCATAGCTGAATCTGTCTACTTTTCAGCTAAAACATCAAGGATCTGTGAAACTGTCATTATAAAACATTTTCTCTATATTGCTATCCTTGATTCTCACTACAGTATTATACCTACAAAATATTGTAAACAACCTAACATTTTTAACAAAACTTAGTGTTCTAAGGGAAATTATTAATTTAAAAATGGTAGCTCATTTGACATATTCTGAAAGATACTTCAAAATAATTTCTCAGGAAGCAAAAATTGGAAGCTTCTTAAGGGAATTGTGAAATGAGATGTTCTTTTGCAGTGAGTACCAAATGTTATCAAAGTTTACATGAATTGCACTTCTCATGTTAGAGAAATATCAATTTTTAATAAGAATAAGGGGAATCTTGAGTGTGCTAATTAATTTTATTCTAGTTACTCTTTTAAATTCAGAAATGCTAAACTGGAGGCAAACCTTATGACAGGAAGCTTCTCTTCCCTCTTCTGGTTGAATTAAAATCGTTTTATTCAGAGAGAGAGGGGGGAGAGAGAGATAGGGAGAATAGAGACAGAGAGAGTCAGAGAGAGACACAGAAAAATAGAAATAAGGGAGGACATTGAATAAAATAAAATAAAGGAATTACATAAGCAAAATTGGGATGTGGGTGATTTCAGCATGGAATGTGTGTCAAAAAATATTTTCTAACTTAGAAAATTTCCCAGAAAGCACAGAACTATTGGTTTAATAAAGCCAAGATCGTGAGAATTCTACAGGCAAGAAAAGAGGGGTAGGACATGAATGAGTAGACAGATTTTGATGAGATGGTTTAGTCATCTCCAACATAACCGGAATTGTAGTGATATTTCCCACTCTTCTATTTGCCTGATGGAGGGCAAAGCAACAATTAACAGTTGTTAGAAAATGAAGGAGGGAGACAATTCTTTGTAATTGGTATAATAATATATTTAAGAATAATTCTAATTTAGAGAGAAAAATTTGGCCTTTGAAATGAGAATTTTTCACTCTCAGTAAATGATAAAAATCCATTTCAAGTGCTTCAGTAAGTGTGATTCATCTGCGTTGGTCCCTTAAGTTGTTGGGGGTAATTGAGACCTTGCCCAGTTTTGTTTCCTGCTCAGGAGTATGTATCTAGTGAAGATGAGGGAAAGGACGACAGGCTTTTAGTTTTGCCCAACAGGTATGTTTCTAGGTGATGATTTTAGAAAATAATTAACACTCTAAATGGCGTAATTTATAAAACAAGTAAAAACCAGTTTCATGGAAAAGTTTCTATTTATGTTGATTATAATTTTTATCATTGGGTCATTTTACTCTCACCTATGACACTGGTAACCTATTAGAATGCTGTCTGTTACAGATTAGAAAATGTCAATGTAGAAATTGTTAAGTGTTCTACCCAAGGTCATTAGACAATAGAGGTGAAACTTGCTCTATCATTCAATGCCTTTATGGCATGATCCTCACAACTGACATTGATCACAAACCCTAGATCTTTCTTGTCTCAGATATGACTCATAAAATATATGAAAATGACCAAAGAGGACTTCAAAGTGAAGTCACAAACATTATATTTAAAGCACCTAATTAATTTAATTAGACCCTTACACATCAATGGATAATGCTTTACTATTTTAGAGCACCAAAGTACATTAGTATAAAGTCATCTATCAGTGTAGGAGGAAATAAGTTTATTCAAGCATTACTTAGACTTTCTATCTTTGCACTGGGTCTTTGACTTCCGCTTATAAATAAAATTGAGTTTTCTTTTTAAAAATCCAATATTTTTTCCCAAGTCTGTCTTTCACTATCCCTCTTGGGGCCATTACAACAGCTGGTGACTATGCTGTGAAAAGGAAGAATATTATAAAGGAACGTAATGTAGTTATAATTGTTGCCCAAACTGCAGAACAAAAAAAACCCCACAAAAATATTAACTGTTTGCTTCTAGAAAAGTTTAATATT
This sequence comes from Cryptotis parvus, assembly GCA_021461705.1. NCBI lineage: Eukaryota > Metazoa > Chordata > Mammalia > Eulipotyphla > Soricidae > Cryptotis > Cryptotis parvus. The sequence continues at coordinate 97,188 of JAJIBD010038047.1, read as the reverse complement.
GTAATAAAACCAAACACTGTTTCCTTTTCTTGCTGGGGTGTCGGGAAAGAAAATAACGCAAAACAATGATTATTGGGACATTATTTAAATTTGGCAGATTTTGTTTTGAATATGTGAGAGAGTTATTTAAAGCATCCTTTTTTTGGGTGAAATGAGGCAAAGAAACCTTGTTTTATTTATCTACTAACTCATGTTGAAATAGCCTGACCCACTGTAATATAAGGTTTGGATATATAAAAATGCTAGTTTCTACCATAGTGGCAAGGTTTCATTTTATGACTCAAGTTAATTGCATATAATCATGATATCATTTTGCTTGGGGAAGTCACATTGCAATGATTTGAGCATACAATTTAATTAGAAATAAAAAGGGGACACTGGAGTTACAAATCACTTAAGAAGAGAAACTTAAGGAACTGATTTGCTGATAGCAGGTTGAGTAAAGGAACGCTTTGCTAAGAGTCTGTTAACTGCAATGGGAGCACCATTTTCCTGGGGGAGAATGCCATGTATCTCCCACTAGGACTCTTAAGAAGGCTCAGGATTAGATGATACAGGTTCAAAGGCATCACAAATTGGTTCAGTTTACTATCCTAGTTTATATCATATTTTAATTATATGCTATCAAGGCGAATTGCTAATCTAATAATTAATTTAATTTGGTAGGACCCTTTAAATAGATATTTATTTGTGCTTGCCTTTCACATAGCTATGATTCAGTATATTAAGAAATAAGTGATTGCTTTAATTGATAACATAAGGCACTCTATTTCTATTGCCCTCCCTTTCCATAAATCAAGAAGTCATTCTGTCTTAATGGCCCCACCTTGTCATCCATCAGTGTTGTCATCATAATGTCAATACATATGAAACTCAATATGTATTCTTTCCTTAAATGACCTTTAATAACTTTAAAAAAATAAAATAGCATTTAAGCATAATAGCATATTTGTATAATGGCAAATTTTCCACACATAATCTTTGTATTCACTTTAACAACATTTATTGACTACTAGCTAAGTTCAACAAACAAACGTAAATTGCACAACCCATCACTTAATTCTTTGTTGTCAATGGCTTGGTTAATGAGTGCTTTGCCCTTAATAGCATATATGGTTTGTGTCTGATTTTTTGCACATGAAGCAGGGTTGGTCATGGGTGCCACATGACCGCTGGAGCATCCAGGGTTGCCCTGGTGTTCCCCAGAACCACAGGGCCCAAGCCATACCACCTCCTCAGGCTCTCACAGTGATTGGCCAAGTATTGCTAGCAGTAACCCCCAGACTTTTTCTTTTTTTTTTTTTTTATCAAGGCTGGTTTATTTTATGCTGGTCTCTGGGGCTGGCCTAGGGAATTTTCCAGAAATATGATTTTTTTTCCCTTTTCATCCTCTCTCTGTCGTGACACTGGCTACCAAATTCCTCAATGTCTGGGCTTGTTTTCTTTGCTCAGGGCATGTGCCCAGCCCTCCTGGGGAGCTTCGCTGTTTCCTCAGATGGAGGATTCTGGTCTGGCTCTGTGCCTGTCACTCTCCCCTGCATGTGGCGGTCAGCAACCTCTTCCCTATCTGGAACTTGCCCGGATTTTCCATAAGCAACCACAGCCCGGCTCATCAATAAATGCTGGAGATCAGAGGTGACTACAAGAGTATGCCACCTGCACGGCAGAGCCTGACAAGCTACCCGTGTTGTATTTGATATGCCAAATACCAGTAACAATTATAGACCTCATTTGCATGACCCGATGGGATGGTTTGAGGCTCTTTATGTTCCTGGAGCAAGCAGATGCCTTTGGGCTTTACTAACATGAGACAGAACATATGGCGATGTTACTGGTGCCTGCTCAAGCAAATCAAAGATGAAGGGGAAGACAGTGACAGTGACAGTCAGTCTTGCACATGTGAATGTCTGTAAATGTCATAAGTTATGTGATTGCAGATTGCTGATGAAATCATAGAATTGGGGTCAACACGTAGAATATAGTTCTGAGAATTTTTATTACAGCTTAAATTACTAAATATATAATAACTATAGATTATATACCATATTCATATGTTTCTCTCAATAAGTTCTGCAACTGCATAAAATATATTGCTTACATCCTTCTTTCAACATTGTTTATTCCTGGTTTATAAGTTTATTCCTGGTATAAAGAGCATACAATTACACAAACAATGTAATTGTTTGCTCTGTATAGCATACTCTGGTCTATGTGAATCCCAAAAGAATTTAAATATAAGAAAAGTTTTAAATTTCTACCAAAAATTGTAAAAATTAGTAAAACGTCACACCTTTTATTTTAACCATTTTTTGTGGACTTTTTAACTACTCCAAGAAAACAAGATGCTAGCCAAAGGGTTATAGATAACCTCTAAGGTGAAAATTACTACCTAGAGACAATTGGGGTAGTTAAACAACAAAAATGTAAGACTTTGTCTTTAAAACCAAGGGATAGTCTCTAAAAGAATAATATTTAAGATATAAAGTGGGACAATAAGTCTTTTAATTCTATGCACTAATAAAGATTCTTAAATGATAATTTCATGGATAGTGGATGGATAATTTCATGGATAGTGAATAACTATCTTTATATCTATCTACCCACAATTAAAATGTGTTATTCCCTCAGGAAGTGATATGCAGTCTTTGCCCTCAGAAAATCAGGCCAATTTTCTTGATGAATTTCTAAATACAGCACTTGAACTTTAATTTAAGCATTAATTGGAAAGTTATAAGAATGAAAAAGAGAATGAAGAAACATTAAAAAAAAAGCAAAAAGGTTCAGCTTTTACTAAAATACTTTTGATTATAGAGCTATCAAATTAATTACACTTACAGAATTTTATGCTAACATGTCAACTTGAAATGCTAAACTGTAAATTCATGAAGATAGAATAATTATCATCACTGAATCTTCCCTAAAGAACTATTCCCAAAATATCACAGCATTGTCAATATCTTGAAAAGATATTGTTATAGTGAAGTGATTAGGAAGTAGAAACGGAATGAGGCCAGGTGCAAGGTATAAATTTAAATATGAAATCAAAATCCATTGCTCATGTTGCTATAAAATATTCTGAAAAATGTATCTTGCCCTTAAAAAAAAGCAATTTATGTAGATAAGTTGAATTGAAAAAATTTGACACCTCTTTCAATTATGCCTAAGTTTTAAATATTCTGCAAATATCTGAGTTTTCAGTATAAATTATTCATGGTAATATTAATAATTTATTATTCCTATAAATATTACTCACTCTAAATTAAGGAAGATTTTATTCTCTATCAGAATATTGCTTACATTTGAAGGGGTTAAAGGTGACACTCATCCAGTGACCCAATGCCATGCTATTAAAATTTTTATGTGCATTTAAAACAGTTTCCAATTATGTTGGGGATGTGGAAACATCAAATAGAAAATTATTAATGATCAATTAGAGGGGAGCCAGGGATATAATTTAATGGGGTAAGGCACATGCTATGTATGTTGAAGCTCCACATATAATCACTTCCCATAATGTGTAATTACTGAAACCAGGAGCAGAACTTGAATACCACCAGATGTGGTCCAAAGCAAAACCAAAAAAACAAACTAAAAGAATCAATTAGATCATTATTCATGCTATAATTTTTTTATATTTACATTTTAGTTCAGTTTTTTGGTTTGTTTTGGTGGTTCTGATGAGCTTGGAGGACCCCCATTGGATGCCAATCATCTTACACAGGTCAGCCTTATACAAGGCAAGTGTTCTGCCCACTATACTATCTCTCTGGCCCTCTAATTTTTATTTTGACAATTATTTTTAAACAGAAAATTTGTTAGTTAGCATTTCATTAAATTAATTATATATATATATATTCATTTTGATATTGTAAATTATCTTTAACATTTGCTTATTCAATTTCAATTTCTTACGGTAGGAATAATCACTTGATCACTTGAATACTTGAATCCTGTTATTCATCGATTTGCTCCAGCGGGCACCAGTAACATTTCCATTGGACCCTATCATGTGCCAATGTAGCCCAATGGCATCTGGTTGATTCAGGAATATGAAGAGCCTCAAACCGTTCCTTCAGGGTCTTGACAAGGAAGTCTGACCATCTTGTAGGTGGGTGGCCACATGATCTTTTGACATCCCGTGGGATCCAGTTGGTAACAGCTCTAGTCCAGCGGTTGTCTCCAAATCGCATTACATGTCCAGCCCATCTGATTTTCGATGCCTTGGCAAAAGAGACAACGTCCCTGACTCTGGAACAGCGATGGAGGTCAGAACTCCGATTCCTTCTCTCACTTGAGTGAGGCGTGATATTCCAAGCATAGCTCTTTCGATTCCTCTCTGGGAGACCCGAATAGCATTCTCATCCTGCTTTTGTAGGGCCCAGGTCTCTGAGGCGTATGTTAATGCAGGGAGAATGGTGGAGTCAAAGAGATGTGCCCGGAACCGGAGGATCTTTGTCGTTTTAGCTATTTGTTCGATGCCTTTGAAGGCATTTCATGCCGCTCTCTTCCTCCGGTGCAGCTCAGGTTTTAGGCGCAGCTCAGGTTTTAGGTCGTTCATCACGTTGACTTCTCGACCTAGGTACACATAACTGCTGCATTCAGAGATGTTTGTTCCATTGAGAGTGAATGGGGCCTCTGGAACTAGTTCATTCTTCATGAACATAGTTTTCTTTAGATTCAGCTGTAGACCTATCTTTCCACATTCTCGGTCAAAGTCAGCCAGCATTTGTGCCGCTTGGCTAATGTTTGGTGTTATTAGAACGATGTCATCAGTGAGGTGGAGGTGGTGTAGTTGCCGACCATCTATCTTCACTCCCATTCCTTCCCATTCTAATTGTAGCACAATATTCTTGAGTTTGGCGCTGAAGAGTTTTGGTGAAATGGTATCACCCTGTCCAACACCTCTTTTGACATCAATGATCACTTCTTTGCAGAATGGTGAGATCCTGGTGGTGAATCTGTAATACAGCTCATGAAGGATCTTGATGTATTGGATTTGAACACCCTGTTTGGCTAGGGCTTTGATGACCGCTTCAGTCTTTACAGAATCAAAGGCTTTCTATAAATCAATGAATGTGAGACAGAGCGGCATCTTGTACTCTCTACAAATCTCAATGAGCTTGATTACTGTGTGGATATGGTCGATTGTGCTGAATCCTTTCCGGGAGCCAGCTTGCTTGCATGGTTGTCCTTCATCTAGTGTTCTACCAATCCTGTTCAGGGTTACTCTTGTAAACACCTTGTAGATGACGGACAACAGGCAGGAATAGTAAGACCTTTTAATGGGAATGATATTTTTTTCTTTGAGCTCATTTTTTCTGCTCAAATTTTCTCTTTATTTTGGGAGGGTATGCCAACAGTATTAAGGGCTTAATCCTGACTCTGAGCTCACTCCTCACCACTGGCAGGGCTCAGGACACCATTTGGAATGCTGGGGTTTGTGCCTGGGTTGGCCAGTGTACAAGGTCCTGTTGTATATCACTCCAGCTCCTTAAATTTTCTTCAAGTGAGAATTTCAGGAAAAAAATTTCAAGTGCTTAAGAACTTTTATTTTAGAATAAACACAATATGATAGTATTATTTTTATACAAGAGTAGTAAAGTATATATAAAAGAGACCTATATAAATTGTTGTGGGTGTCTTAAGTATATTGTTAGGCAATGGAGTTAGTAGCCTCCAGAGGGTGTTTACTGCTACCTCTAACTGCCTTGTTCATCTGAAGAAATGCTTGGCATATTTATCCAATAAAAGTATACCACTAGCAGACTGTTTGTGGCAGACTTTTATAACAGACTCATATCTCACTAGCTCCATGTGGCTGTTAAATTGCACCCCAGTCTTGCATGATCTTCTTGGAATGTGAAATTATTCCTACCACTCAATTTCTTGGACAACTATGGAACTCACGTTGAAACAAGGAATTGCTCTTTTCAGAAAAGGAAATTCAGTCCTAATTTCTACCCAGGTTCTTGACAGATATGTGTCTTTCCCTCACTGAAAAGAACTTCAGTAGGAGATGAAAGAGTGAAGTACGCAATTTCATTTGGAGTTTATGAGGGAGGAAAGAGAGTAAGTAACCTGTTCAAGAGAGAACAGGGGATTCTCCACACAGGAGAGAGCTGAGACATACACATCAGGCTGAGATGCAGGCTAAAATTTCAGATATGGAATAGGTACCCAATAAAGTAAAAGACAACGAATGCACACTTCAGGCAAAGATACAGTCCATCTCCACAGAGTTGGAAAATATGGGTACTTGCATTTTTCAAAGTTGGTTTAATAGGTTCTTCTTATAAATACCCTCTACAAAGGGCTTTGACTGTTGGTAAGAATATATTCCTAGGATGTTATTAATGGGAAAAGCTTTAAAATTTCCGTGTTCCACCTTTGGTTCCTTTCACAGTGCTTTGTTCCTCTGGAAATTCTCTATGGAAGGGATCCACCTTCTCTGGAGCCACTGGTGCCAACTGGTGTCTTGCCTTCCTCATTTCCTGAGTTCACCAAGTGTGTCTGGTTTCCCTTCTTTTGACTACTTTAAGGCTAGTGACTTCTTTAAACATCTTGGTTTTGCAGGGCCAGAGAGATAATACCATGTGTAGGTGTTTGTCTTGCCTTTAACCGACCTGGGTCCATCCCTGCCATTCCTTATGGTTACCCAAGCAATGCCAGGAATAATTCCTGACCACAGAGCCAGGAGTGCAGCCTCTGAGCATTGCTGGGGGTGACCCCAAAATCAAAGATAAATAAATAATGCACCCAATGAGGGGCCAGCAAAATACATAAAACAACTGCTAAGAGACCTCAAAGAAGACATTAACTGTAGCACAATAATAGTTGGAGACTTTAACACTGCTCTATCAACGATGGATAGATCAACAAAACTGAAACTCACCAAGGAAATATTGGCCCTGAAGGAAGAAATGGAAGAAAGAGAGCTAGGGAATATATACAGGGCTTTTCATGCCAAAAAAAGCTGAATACACATTTTTCTCTAGTGCACATGGAACATTCTCCAAGATAGACCATATGCTGAGCCACAAAGCATACCTCAATAAAATAAAAAAGATAGAAATTGTGTCAGCTATCTTTTCAGACCATGATGCACTGAAAATGGAAGTTAACCGTACACAGAAACAGGAAGTCAAACCAAACACCTGGAAACTGAACAGCTCACTCCCTGAACAACAAATGGGTCATAGAAGAAATCAAACAGGAAATCCAAAGATTTCTGGAAACAAATGAAAATGAAGACACCAACTATAAGAACTTGTGGGAGACGGCAAAAGCCGTGTTAAGAGGGAAGTTTATAGCTCTGCAAGCATTCATCAGGAAACAAGAAAGGGCCCAAATAAATAACCTGACTACACAGCTGAAGACATTAGAAAAAAGACCAACAAAAGGAGCCCAACCCAGGCAGAAAAAAAGGAAATAATAAAACTTAGAGAGGAAATCAATGAGTTGGAAACCAAAAAAACAATCCAAAAGATTAATGAAACCAAGAGCTGTTTTTTTTGAAAAAATAAACAAGATTGACAAACCATTGGCAAAACTTGTAGGGACAGGGAAAGAGAGAACCCAAATAAACAGAATAGAAATAAAAATGGTGACATCACAACAGAAACCGCAGAAATCCAAAAGATCATCAGAGATTACTTTGAGAGCCTGTATGCCGTGAAACATGAGAATCTAGAAGAAGTGGATCAATTCCTGAAGTCCTATAACCTCCCACGGCTGAAACAAGAAGACCTCCAATACCTGAATAAGCCTATCACCATTGAGGAAATAGAAACAGTAATTAAAAGTCTTCCCAAACACAAAAGCCCAGAACCAGACGGATTCTCTAGTGAACTCTAACAAACCTTTAAGGAGGACCTACTGCCAGTCATTTTCAAACTCTTCCAGGAAATAGAAGAAACAGAAACACTACCAAACAGCTTCTACGAGGCACATATCACCCCTGATACCCAAAGCAGGGAGAGACAACACAAAGAAAGAAAACTACAGACCAATATCCCTGATGAACACGGATCCTAAGATCTTCAACAAAATACTAGCAAATAGAATCCAAAGACTCATCAAGAAGATTATACATCATGACCAAGTGGGATTCATCCCGGTATGCAAGGATGGTTCAACATTCGCAAGTCGAACAACATAATACATCATATCAATAAGAGAAAAAATAAAAACCATATGATCCTATCAATAGACGCAGAGAAAGCATTTGACAAGATCCAGCACCCGTTCATGATTAAAACCCTCCAGAAAATGGGAATTGAAGGGACTTTCCTCAAGATAGTTACAGCCATCTACCAAAAGCCCACAGCGAGCATCATTCTCAATGGGGGAAAAGTTGAAAGCCTTCCCCCTGAGATCAGGGACAAGACAAGGTTGCCCCCCTCTCACCTCTTTTTATTAAATATAGTACTGGAAGTACTTGCCATCGCAATCAGAGAAGAAAATGACATCAAGGGCATCCAGATAGGCAAGGAAGAAGTCAAGCTATCATTATTTGCAGATGACATGATATTATACCTAGAGAACCCGAAACTTCTCTACCAAAAAACTCCTAGAAACAATAAACGCATATAGTAGAGTGGCAGGATACAAAATCAACACCCAAAAGTCGGTGGCTTTCCTATATACAAATAACGAAAGAGAAGAAAGGGATATTAAGGAAACAATTCCATTCACAATTGTGCCACAGAAAATCAAATACCTAGGAATCAACTTACCCAAGTGTGTAAAGGACCTGTACAAAGAAAACTACAAGACATTGCTCCAAGAGATAAAAGAGGACACAAGGAAATGGAAACATATTCCCTGCTCATGGATGGGGAGAATCAACATTATCAAAATGGTAATACTCCCTAGAGCTCTGTACAGATTCAATGCAGTCCCTATAAGGATACCCATGACATTCTTCAAAGAAATTGACCAAACACTCCTGAAATTTGTATGGAACAGTAAACCCCCAAGGATAGCTAAAGCAATCCTCGGGAAAAAGAAGGTTGGAGGCATCACCTTTCCCAACTTCAAACTGTACTACAAGGCAATAGTAATTAAAACAGCATGGTATTGGAATAAAAACAGACCTGTGGACCTATGGAAGAGAATTGAGTATTCTGACACCAACCAACCTCAAACACATGACCATTTAATCTTTTATAAAGGTGCAAGGAGTCTAAAATGGAGTAGGGAAAGCCTCTTCAACAAGTGGTGCTGGGAAAACTGGGCAGCAACATGTAAAAAAATGAATTTGGACCTGTGTCTAACACCATGCACAAAAATCAGATCAAAATGGACTAAAGATCTCAATATCAGACTTGAATCCATAAAGTACATTGAAGAAAATATAGGAAAAACCCTCCACGACATTGAAGCTAAAGGCATCTTCAAAGGTGAAACATCACTAACAAAGCAACTAGAAGAAAAGATAAACATATGGGACTACATGAAACTAAAAAGCTTCTGCACCTCAAAAGAAACAGTGACTAAGATACAAAAGCAGTCCACAGAATGGGAAAGAATATTCACCCAATACCCATCTGATAAGGGCAAAATATCCAGGATATATCAGGCACTGGTAGAACTTTACAAGAAGAAAACAACCCCATCAAAAAATGGGGAGAAGAAATGAACAGAAACTTCTGCAAGGAAGAAATTTGAATGGCCAAAAAACATATGAAAAAATGCTCATCATCACTAATCATCAGAGAGATGCAAATCAAAACAACAATGAGATACCACTTTACACCACAGAGACTGGCACATATTCAAAAGAGCAAGAACAACAAGTGCTGGTGTGGATGTGGGGAAAAGGGGACACTCATCCATTGTTGGTGGGAATGCCGGCTGGTACAGCCTTTTTGGAAAACAATATGGACATTCCTCCAAAGACTGGAGATTGAGCTCCCATTTGACCCAGCCATACCACTCCTGGGAATCTACTCTGGGAAACCAAAAATGCACAGTGGAAACACCATCCCTACTTTTATCTTCATAGCAGTGTTATTCACAATAGCCAGAATCTGGAAGCAACCGTGTGCCCGAAAATCGACGACTGGATAAAAGCTTGGTACATCTACACAGTGGAATACTATGCAGCTGTTAGGAAAAATGAAGTTATAAAATTTGCCTATGAATGGATGGACATGGAGAAGATTATGTTGAGTGAAATTAGCCAGAAGTAGAGAGACAGATACATAGTGACTGCATTTATTTGCATGGCATAAATATATATGTACATATTATGATACCAATATCCAAGGTCAAGTGAAACATATATCAGGAGGTCTTGTCAAAGGTGGAAATTATCACAAACGTGTGGGAGTCAGAGGCTCGGTAAGACAGAAAATGGAACAGTGTGCTAACAATTGTTGTGGGTACTAATGCCAACCTAGAACTGAGCATTAAATAGAGGCAAAAAGATACACATGACAACCCTTTAATGTATGTTCTGTAATCCATAGTCTGGAGGGAAAGGAAAAGAGAAGGGAGATAGAAATGGAAGTAATAAAGAACCTGACATGGAGGAGGACTGGGGAGGGGGAGGGAGCAGGGGACGTTGGTGGTGGGAGATGGGCACTAGTGGCGGGTTGGGTGCTGGAAGACTGTATGACCGAAACCCAAATATGAACTTTTTAATTGTATATCTTTGTAATTGAAAAAATAATAAAATTAAACCAAAAGAAAGATAAATAAATAGATGGAAGAGAGAATGAATGAATGAATAAATAAATAAATCTGGTTTTGCTAATTCCTTAGAACCCATTGCTAGCTCAACACCTCATGTCTGCACTGCTTCAAAATGAAAATCATTCAATAGATTTGAGAAGGTTGAAAATAGAAAGTTTACCAGTAAAACAATTCAACTTTTATTAATCAAAAATTATATCTAATCTTGTATCTTTTTATCACTTGTCTTCCTGTTGTTCATCGATTTGCTCTAGCAGGCACCAGTAATGTCTCCATTCATTGGGAATGAGGTTTATTATTGTTACTGTTTTGGGCATATCAAATACACCATGGGTAGTTTGCCAGGCTCTGCTGTGGCTCTGGGTTCATCCTAGGGAGCCCAGTCTTTTCTATGTCAGTCCATCAACCAACCAGGGGCCCATGGGGCAGAGCCTGGATATAGACCAACCTGTCTCCTGTCTGCCACCTGTTGATGCAGCTGGGCACTACAGTCACACAAGGGTAAATTATGTCAATAATTATATACCTATAATTAGCAGAGGATGTTGGGTGATTAGTATTGAGGTGAATAATAACAGACATGGGACTCATGACTCCTCACCTGCAAATCAAGCACTACCTACTGAACTATCCCCTAAACTCCTTTGACTTGATTTACTTACTGCTCATCACCACTGTATGGTACCAATTATTAAACCATTGCAATACATTTATACTGCTTACGCAGTAATCTCTTTCAAGTGAGGTAAAGCTTTAAGGAATGAAATCTCAGGACCTCTTATTTTTGTCTTGGTAAAAGTAATAAAAATAATCTCCAATTCACTTCTCCTTTGAAGCTATCACACAGTTCTGGAAAGGACTCATTTCACTTCCTCTGATCCTCAAAATGGAGTTTCCAGAAATACATGTATTTCAAAAAACAAAGAAAAGCACGATCTGGAATCTTCATAACACACTATTAATTATCTATTTTTTTGGGGGTGGGTATTGTGGGTGGGTACACCCAGCAGTGTTCTCAGTTTACTTCTGTGTGCATTCAGGGGGTCAGTCCTGGTGGGCTTCGGTATGTGATGGTATGGATCTGATCTTCTTTGCCATGTGCAATGCAAATTCCCTACAGCTCCTGCCCCCAAATATGAATTTACTTTTAAAATTATCTAAGGTATAAAACACTGTGCACTAGAAAAATCTTTTTGTCTTATCACATATCTTTGACAATTGAAATTTTCTTTTATTTTTATTTATAGTGAAGCCAGAGTTTATTTTGAACAGATTATACAAAAACTAAATATGATCCAGATAAAGGGAATTGCATATGACTTGTCAAGGATTAAATAACATGGGGTCATTAAATAAAGTAAAATAGAAGAGGGAAGAGAGAGAGAGAGAGAGTGAGACTGAGACAGAGGTATAGAAGATATAAAGAGCAAGAAAGGAAGGGAAAGAAGGAAGGCAGAAAGATTATGGGAATTTTTTTCATGCAATACAGGTGTTGAACATCTCAGGGTGAATCAGCTGGAGATCTGAGAGAGCAGATGGTTATAAATTCCAGTATGAAAGGCAGAAAACTCAAGATCAATTAAGAGGGAAAAAACTAATATCCCTATTTGAATGCCCATGAGCAAGATGACATATTTTGCCCCAACTTTTTGCTTTATTCAGGTTTTCCATTCATAGTCTGATGAGATCTACCACCTGGGAAGGACAGTGTGGTTTTCTTACTCTACTGATTGAAGTACTGTCATCCAAAATCCTCTCACAGAAACTCCTAAATTAATGTCTTACTAGGTACTGGGTGCCCATGTGGTCCAGTAAATTTGAAATAAACTTCATCACAGATTTTTCAAATTTTTGTCATGAAAAATGAAGACCTATGAAAGTAGAGTTTGTAATATGATTATTGATATTTATGTTCCATTTTCAAATTCAGCAAGTGTCACAGCCTTTTGTTTCATTCACATGTGTGCTTCCATTTTTTTTTTTGATGGTGAAACCTGGCGATGCTCAGAAGTTACTCCTGGCTCTGCACTCAGGAATTACTCCTGCTGATGCACAGGGATCATGTGGGATGCTGAGGATCAAACCCAGATCAGTCACATGAACAGAAAATCCCTTGCCCACTGTGCTTTCACTCCAGTCCCATGCTTCCATTTTGAAGCAAATTATGATATCACATCATTATATTTGAACAAGTTGGGAGATTATTTCAAGAACTATCTTTGTTCTTTCTCACTACATCTCTTGTTGGGCATTGATTTTCAATTACCCTCTCACCATTTGAAAATGAACATTAAAAAATCAGTGAAGAAAATTTTGATAAATAATTGGATTGCCTTCTAAGATAATTTAAGAGTAATAAAATAAATGAAGGTAGAGGTAAAAAGTGAATAATTAAGAAAAACCAGGTTTCTAAAGCAGTTGGTTGAGATAAGAAATTAATGAGTCCTAGAAAAGTAAAATTATATGGGGCAATTAAGTTGCTCTTTATAAAGCTTATTGTTAATGATACATTTAATTATGTTTTAAAACTCAAAAATTATCCTGAAAATAAAATCATGAGCGATGCTTCTGGTTTCTATGCCAGGATGAGTTTACTGGGCACCCCGGAGTGGGATGACCGAGTGAGTCCCTATCTGATCCCAACAAAACCCCAGCATCCAAAATCCTCCACACTCCACAATCACTGGAGTTCAAGTCTGAAGTATACTGCTCAGACAAGCTCCACCCAGAAATTAATCCATTGAAAAACTCAGGTATATGGATTTTGTGACTGACATCTCTAGGTTTTCATGGAGTAGGTGATGGGCTACCTCCCCCCTTCTCCCTGTTCTTCTGGAAGGCTCAGCAATTTTATCCATGCCCCCAAACAACCACACAAGTTAAAAAATTTAACCCCGATTTTTTTCACCAAGTTAAAGATTTTAGAATTCCTGGAGAATGCAACCATAAATACTGATATACCAAGTAGTGCACCACATTTAATGGGATGTAAAAGAAGGCAACCAATAACAAAATATATACACATATGCCTGTTCTGTAACAACATATTGCCAATTTCTTATACAAGGACTTAATGACTCCATGGTAAGATTGAACAATGTTCACTAACTTTCTACTAAGATCATTTTAACAAATTTTCTATAACAAGAAAAACTAAATTGTTTGGTCTGCTAAGGGGAAGGCTTGAGGGTGTTTGGGAAGATTGAAGATAATGGTGGTGTGAAGTTACAATGGTGGTGGGCTTAGGGTTGAATATTGAATATCTGTAACAAATTAACACAAACAACTATGCTAAAAATTTGAGTAGATGTCCACCAAGTTCAATAAGTTCAATATTGAGACATAGAAAAATAGTGAAAGTAATAAAGATGTTGCATTTGCATATAATAGTTCAGTAAAAAGGTTCTGACTTTAGCAATGCCATTACTAAATATAAAGAAATTAATCAGTGCCTGCTAAAGGAGCAGGCTTGGAGTGGGTGGCAAACTAAGGTCTTGGTGGCAGTAAGGGCACACTAGCCATGGAACTTATAATGGAATATTGAATACCTGAAACAATTGTATTGTGAACAACTTTGAAAATCACGGTGTTTAAATAAAATTAATAAGTAAATAAAATAATTGATTGTTGATGTGGTTGGCAAGAGATGTTGAGTTTACTGGTGACATCTGATGTTAAGTGAGTAGAACACCCACAAAGTAGGTTGAGTAGAACACCCACAGAAAAGTCTCCATGAACCATTTTGGGGGAACAGTTCTGCTTTTATTAGGTAGAACAGGCATATTTAAGTTGGGGAAAGTGGGGTGGGAACTCTGTGTCAGCCAATCAGGTAGTAAGGTGGGGAACTGTGTCAGTCAATCAGGTTAGTGGGGTGGGAATTCTGTGTGAGCCATCAGAGTGAAAGAAGAGATTGAAACAAGGGATTAAGGCAGGGTGGTGTGTGCTTAATCCTAAACAGGTAAGGTGGTGCTTCTGTAAAGGGTATGTGTTTAGCTACAATTGATTACAAAACTACAAAAAAATTAAAAACCCAGATTCACACTTGGTTCCAGCTTTGTTATTATTTTTATTGTTGAGTCTCAGTTTAGAAATCACTGATGCACAGTGATTTCTTGATTTAAGTCAAATTTTTTGATGTACAAATAAAAAATAAGGTTTAAAAATGCTAGAGGGGGAAAAGGGGTTATGACTACTAAAACATCATATATGTGGCTCTGAATTTCTCTAGAAAATACAAAAGGCACTTTTATTTATTCTGAATAACTGAAAGTTAAATAAAGGCTTTAAGGCAACAATGCAGAAAATTTGAAATAATAAAGTAGATTTTTGTGTAAAACTCCTTATATACCATTTTTTAATTTTTTATGTGTTTCCTTATGATATTTACTCCTGGAGGGAAGGCAGGATCTAGCCCTGGTTCGCCATTCCAAAAAGAGTCTGACATAAAAAGCCAGAGAACCGCCCCCCCCCACACACACACATACACAATTAGGGCCGCCATTTTCAACATCCAGACTCCACAGTTTGTCAGAGCTCCACCCAAGAGAAAAGCCAATCCTAAACTCTGCTCATCAGGGTCCCACCCTACAGCGAAGCTTATTTCAAGCCCAGGTATGCTTGAACCAGAGACACAGATATAAGGGGCAGAGCTTCTAGCAGCTCTCCCTGTGCTCAGCCAATCATGAGGCATTGGGAGGGAAGGAAGGTTCTAGTCCTGACCCGCCATCCCAATAGAGCCTCTCAAGAAGCCAGAGAACCCCCCACATCATGAGGGCCGCCATTTTAAACATCTGAACTCCAAAGCTCATCAGAGCTCCACCCAAGAGAAAAGCATTTCTCCCCATTCATCAGTAAATGCATGAACCTACTACCAAGAGTATAGCACCCACACGACAGAGCCTGGCAAACTACCCATGTCATATTTGATATGCCAAAAACCTGTAACAATTAAAGCCCTCATTCCCATGTCCTGAATTAATGGTTTGAGGTTCTTCGTGTTCCTGAAGTGAGCAGATGCCCTGGGCTACACTAGCAGGCGACAGGACATATGGAGATGTAACTAGTGCCCACTAGAGCAAATCGATGAATGGGAAGACAAGTGATACAAGTCATATACCCATGAGTAGTCAAATTAATTAAAAGTCAAATCCTTTTTCTATACAGTTATCAATTCCAGTATTTTATCTGTCCAATTTAATTTTATCTACTTTATACACTCTCTTAGGTCAACCACTGTTGACTAACCAAAGGGATATTGTTCTTGGACTACCTTCAATAGTACATAACTGTGGTTATAGAACTGCCAGCTCAAAAGAACTACATGTAAAAGAGGAGCATTTTTTTAAAAAAAGAACAGAATAGATATGAATCACATACTATGAATTTTATATGTTCAATACCAAGAGTGCTGATAGAGTATTCAGGTGTTCAAAAGTATTAATTGAACAGAGGATTATTTATTATAGGACAATGTTAAATGTATTATCGTTCATGTGTCAGCTAGTACACAGATGTTAAACATAATGTATTTACCGTACTAATTTGATTACATACATTTTATAGATAAAGAATCTGAAATTGAATATTATCTTGCTCCTAGTATGCAGATAATGAGGGAAAAAAGGAGTGCGGGGGGTGTAATTCATACTGATCCTCTATTGATGTGAATCTACCTCACTTCTTCAACATCCTTATATCATTTCTCCAGAAAGAGCTATCTACTGATCTTCATTCCCTTCTTTCACTCTGACTTTGTTTTGACTTTTATTACACATTGCATAAGCAAGTCCCTAATTAAACTCATTTTTCATTTTTCTTAGTCCCACTTGCTTTCAATAACTGTAATGACGAATGGGCACCACTTGCAAATGTAGTTACAAAAGTCAGAATTTTGAGGGAAAAAAATTGAATCCTGGGGTTGGAGAGATAGCACAGTGGGTAGGGTTTTTTGCCTTGCATGCGGCAGACCTGAGTTCAGTCTCCGTCATCCCATATGGGCCCCCAAACACCACCAGGAGTAATTCCTGAATGCAGAGCCAATAGTAACTTCTTAGCATTGCTGGTGTGACCAAAAAGAAAACAAAATCCTTAATTTTGTTAGCTATGATAATTAATTGCTGAGCTCTGGGAATTCTTTTATCTTCCAAACTCATCCATTCACTTTTATCCTCCATTATGTACTTTTCATTATATAATAGTAAATGTCCTCAAATTTTATAAAATTCTTATATTTTCAACCAAATGGTTTTTATAGAATGTAGCTCTTATATCTTTTCTCCCAATTCTAAGCAATGGTGACTTTCTGTTGTTTACTAGTATGTTCCTTAGTATGTTGGGATACAAATCTATATTCCCTGACTCCATAATAGCCCTCACCTGCCAGCCCACTGACTTTTTTTATTAAGTGCATCAGTTACATGTAGTCCTCTAGAGGATTCTGGTGAAGATATATTTATCTTTGAACATCATTTTAATGCAAATGCTATAAAAATAACCTTGAATCCCATTTCCATTTTTGTATTGAATAGTGTATATGTTATATATGTATATATATACATATATAACATATAATTTACCATTTTAATTATTTTAAGTGTACAGTTCACTGATTTTCTGCATGTCCTATTTACTTTACAGTTTTCTTCTTACTAAATATTTTTAGTGCCTTTAATTGTGACTAAGAGTAAGTTTGTTCATCTCGTAAAGAAACCAAATTACATTTAGGCTTTTCATATCTAAGCTTAGATAACTTCGGCAATTGGTGATGCATGAGTTATTGGATACAAAATTACACAGAAATGATCAATTTTGTCTACAGTCTCCAACTCTGGGGCTGTGTGAATAATGTTATACTACCCAGATCTTCTGGTCGCATGCATGAATAACGTTAAGTCACTCTTGCTGCAGTGTGCTATATCAAAAAGGGAGGAATGGTCATTGACTTATGCCCAATAAAACATTTTATGCTTATATGACATTTTCCTTAAATAGTATGTAAAACCTCAATTTTGATCTCAGTGTTTTAAGGTCCCAATCAGTGTTTGGATGAATCTGTTGATTTAGTTTATTTAAAAATATTTTCAGGGGCCAGAGCAATAGCACAGTGGGTAGGGCATTTGCCTTGCACACAATCAACCCAGGTTCTATCCCCAGCATGCCATATGATCCCGTTAGCACTACCAGGAGTAATCTCTGCGTATCGCTGGGTGTGACTCAAAACACACAAAAAATTTTTTCAACATTAATAATGAGAAGGCCAGAGAGTTCTACACATACATAGATCAAAAAGCTATAGAACCATTACAGCCTTGTTTCTTTTTCTGCAGGAGACATCTCAGAGAAAAGTCCAAAGTTCATAAACCTATCCATTTGAATTTGCTTCTATTTTACCATTTTGTTTTGAATACATCCTGTTTGGTTTTACTAGCTGTTCTTGTTTAGGAGGCTAATATTTTAGACTGTTTTTTGCTTCAGATTTTGGTATAATTATTTTGAACTGCTGTAATCATCCAGTCTTACTTCTGGACAAGGTTAATATTTAAAAATAAATCCCTCATGATAACAATTTGATACTTTTTCAAAAGTTTAAGAGTAAATACTTTTTAACTGAATATTAAAACAAACAAACAAACACACAAAAATCCCCCTACTGTTTAGAGGTATGGATCTTGCTTTGCTAATGTCCAACCCTAGTTTTTGTCCTGACATAAGATATGGTACCCAGAGCATCATCTAAACTGAAACCTGAGAATAGAGTCTTAAGCACAGTCTTAAAAATTTCCCTGTTAATTTTAATCTTTCCTGATATCCTGACTGAAACGCCACCTGACTGAAAAGAAGGCAATGTCCACTTTTAATATATTGCAAAATACTGTTCTAAGAATGTACATAAGACTCTAAACATTATTTTTAGGGGAATGATTGCTTTTGAGTTTATCCAGCAATGGAACATAAATTTATGTTTCCATGTGTACAATGTCATTAGGAAGAAATGCTTTTTAATATTGTATGTGTCTTTTAAAATGTAGTTTTAAGAACTTTTACCTTCTTATTCATTTGTCGTAAACCAAAGTATCTGTACTGCTGATACCAAACTAAGGAAAAAAAACTAATGAAAACTGTGGTTGTGTGTGTGTGTGCATGTGCATTTGCATGTTTGTTACCATAGAAATGCAGAGCTTAGACACATCAATTTCAAGAAGCAGTAAACTTATTTATAAGCATTGTTTACTTCTAAGTAGATTCTGAGTTAATATTTTATCATTTTTCTTTCAAAATTCATAAATTTCCAAAAGAAAAGTATTTTTACTACTCTTTATTATATATTTGATAGAATTCACTAAGCAAAACCAACAGAATGGACTTTCTGTCCATAAGAATGGGCTTTTCTTATGAAGACTTATGAAGACTTAATATTATTAATTTACCACATCTTACATTAACTTTCTTGAGTTGGTATTGGAAATTTGAATGGTTCTAATTATTATTCCAATTCAAATTCCACTGTGTAGGAAACATCCACTAAGAATAGATTTGTTTAAACTGTGACTAAAATAGTGATCATTCTTTTTTAATTTATCCACTGATAATAATATTATGTTGACTGTCAATAATACTGGGTCTGCACTTATAATAATACTGCTTCACCTGCACTCATAGTTGAGTTAGTCCCTTTGACTATGGCCAACAAAGTTTCTTGTCTTTAAGGTCTACTCTGCTTTAGAAGAGTAGAAGAATTTATAGGCGTAGCATTGATGTTCATTCAATCATTTGCCTGTATTAGTTGCAGATGGGATAAGCTACAGACTAAAATGTCATAGACTCAGCAGAGTTATTCCCCTGAAGTGATTCTTGGAGATGTCTTTCTGGGAGCTCTACTCGACGTCTTATAGGTGTTTTGATTGCTCAGGATCCAACCCCACCAGTGACATCAACATCACTCATCAGCAACATCAACACAAAGCTTTCTAAGAACTAAGCACTGAGAGCTCTAAGCAGCTGAGAATTATTGATAGACTCAGTACTGCTCTCTTCTATGTGTCTGAACTCTATAGCACAGACTCTGTTGCATGGGGCAAAAATTCATATTCTGCTTGGAACTCCTCAGGAAGTACAAGCATACTAGCTGTGAAAGAGAGAGAGGAAGAGAGAGAGAGCAGTGTGGAACAAGGTCGTGTGTATGTGTGTGTGTGTGTGTGTGTGTGTGTGTGTGGTACCCAATGATGCTCATGTGTTAGTCCTCCTTATTCACTCAGGCATTAGCCCTGGTGGTGCTCCAGCAACCTGGATGCCAGGGATAAAACCTGGGATCCCTGCCTGCTATACTCTCTTTTAGGTAAGGCCCCAAGATCATAGGATCTTTGAGGTTCACACAGAACAGGAACCAGAAGGGGAAAGTTTGTGTCTGAGGAAATTTCTCCCTCTTTCCATTGGAATTACTTACTCCCCTCCCTCTTTCCATTGGAATTACTTACTCCCCTGATCACGGACACAAGGTCAGTCTCACAGAGCCTTGGTCGTACCCCTTCAGACTATTTTTGCCTGTTCAAAGAAAGTCTCTACTTTTGAAATAGTTTGATCACATTTATGTTGCCAGCTCTGAATATGGAAAATGAGAAAAAAAAGTTGCCGGAAAAGAAAAATGAGTTTTATAAGGTCCCCCAAAATTAAGTAGAGCAGAAAAAAAAAATGACATAGACTCCTGCTAATCTCAAATTTGACATTTTCTGAAGTGTAAATCATTTCAAATTATTTTACATTTTTGGTCAGTTTTAAAGCACTGAGATGATTTTTTAAAAATTTGTTTCAACTTTCTAGTAACTTTTCAGGGAGTGACTTGCTGACCTCCATAGCCAGAAGTCATAAGAAATTTGTATGCTAATACAAGAACAAGAAAGGTAAAGGCTCTTTTATCCCCTTTCTACTTTTTTAGAACTGTGGCAAACCAGTAGTGTGTCCATCAGAGACACTGTTTACCATGAATTAAAGACAGTGCAGAGGAAAAATTCAAATTGATGAATTCAAGTTTGCACAATAATTTAGAATGTAAGTGGATGAAGGATACAAAGAGATATGAGGTTATGTATAATTCATGATCCTCTATGTAAATGGCTATGCAAAACACTTGGGAAGGAGAGGGAGGGAATACTAGCAAATGATAGTGATCCTAAGCTGTCACTTGCATGACTAGCTCTTGTCACTAGGGTAAAAAGCAAACATCCCAAATGCCTGACTCTTAAAGGTTTTATATTCTAGGCATAGAAGCTCATGACCTTGGACTTCGCATTAGAATTTTCAGTCTGACTTCTTAACATCTTTCAAACGGGGATATGATAATTATAATAGAGGTGGTGTCTGGCTGAGTAAAGTTAATGTTGGCAAAACATCTAGAAAAACAGGTGCCAGGGCATGACTCTGAAGACATGCTATTTGAGCTGACGTTTTTAGAGCTGTCTCAGCTTCTAATAACATGCTTGCCTTCAATATCTGATGTAAATGTCTGAATCCTTATCACTTTTATCTGCAAAATAAAGTACTGTTTAGTAGAATTACAATGCTATGCCAATCTATACTTAATGTAGCACACACAACTTTTCATCTACAATATGCTTAGAAAAGAATAAAAAAGAACGCAAATACATGGAGTTAGGTCTGGATGTTGGGCTCTGGGACCATAAATGATCAAAGATAAAGCCAGGCACTAAAGTTTTCCACTGAACTTGACAAAGAGGAACCAGATCATTTTATGCTTCAACATTTTCAATGTGTACTTTAAACCTCCAATGTACTTAATTAAATTCATCTTTGTAAGGCCACTTTCTTCCCAGATAATATTATTACATATAGGTAGATTTCCCTTGATGGGATAGCTTTGGAAGCTAGGATAGCTTCATCACTAGATCACTAGATTCCCGTTCATCATCTATTTGCTAGAGCGGGCACCAGTAATATCTCCATATGTTCTGTCTTCATGCTAGTAGAACCCAAAGGCATCCGCTTGCTCCAGGAACATAAAGAGCCTCAAACCATTATATTAGGTCATGGGAATGACCTAATATAAATGTTACTGGTATTTGACATATCAAATACGACACAAGCAGCTTGCCAGGCTTGCCGTGTGGGTGGCATACTCTTGTAGTCACCTGTAAATGAAGCATTTATTGACGAACCACGTGGGCGCGATAGTCTGGTTTGCTGGGTGGAGTTGTGATGAGAGGGAAGTCGGATGTGGAAAATGGCGGCCCCCATGGAGTAGAGGGGGTTGTCTGGCTTGTTGTGAGGCTCTGCTGGGGTGGCAGTTCAGGTCTAGAACCCGCCATGCCTCCTGGGCACCTCATGAGCAGCTGGGCACAGGGAGAGCAAGTAGCAGCTCTGCCCCATGTCTGAGAGTCTCTGGTTCAGCATACCTGGGCCGGATTGAAAAAAAAAAACTGCTGCAGGGTGGGTGTCGATGATCCAGGCTGTGATAGTCTGGTCTGCTGGGGGAGGTGTGATGAGATGGAAATCCAGATGTGGAAAATGGCGGCCCCCATGGAGTAGGGGGCATCGTCTGGCTTGTTGTGAGGCTCTGCTGGGGTGGCAGAGACTCTCAGACATGGAGCAGAGATGCTACTTGCTCTTCCTGTGCCCAGCCGCTCATGAGGTGCCCGGGAGGCGTGGCGGGTTCTAGGATAGCTTCATATGTTACGATATATGAGCATTTCTCAGCCAGCTTATTCTAAGGGAGTCACAGATCAGAATCATGTAAATGGGTAACGTGACTCTAGTGGCCGTGGCCAGCCTCTACTTGAGGGTAGGGGATGGTGACAATGGTGACTAACACAGAAGCAAATAAATGTGACTCTGGCTCTACATTTACCTTCACTATGATGAACGTATGTCATCTGGATATTAAGTTAATCATCAATATTTATTTGATCAATTGTACCAATGTAGTGATGTGTCATTAAAAATCTCTAAAATTTGAGGTTCAGAGAATTTCTAGGGTAACAAAACAGTGAGGCATAGGGAGAATGGTATGTGAAAATGGAAGAATAGGGAAGAGAATATGGAAGCTCCCTTTTGTTTATGTATCATTTCCATCTTGCTGTTACTAAATTGAATCCTTATGTATTTTTTTTGGGGAGGCTCACCTTGTAGTGCATAGGGATGATTCCTGCCTCTGTGCTCAGCAGTGATCTGTGACTTTACTCAGAGAACCATATGTGATACGAGGGATTTAAACTAACCATTTGCAAGACAAATGCTTTCACCCCTGGACCATTTCTTGGTCCCAAAATCATCTTTATTTATTCATACTTTTTAGCAAAGTGCCAACACCTGTAACTGAGTCTACCTGTTTGTATGTTTTAATCCTCAGAATTAAATTCTACACATTTATTTTAGAAGAGAGTGTTTTGCTATAAACTACTAGATTGAGAATACTGCACAGAAAATAAGAAACTGGGCTGGGGAGATAGTATAAACACTATGTCTAATCTGTACTAAGCCAGGGTTGTATCCCTAGCACCACATAAACTGCACATTGCTGGAGTCACCCTTATAGGCTTCGGCACTAAAAAGTCTGAGCTCCACAAAATCCTTGAGTCCTAGTACTGAACTTTTGCATCCAGTTGGCTAAGTTCCCTCAGTATGATTCTTTGTCCCCTAAATACTGACTGAGAAACTGCCTCATCCCTCCAAAAAAATGGAAAAAGGAAACCAAAGAACTGCATTATGCAAAGAGTCCGTATAACTTTTCCTCCCTTATAACATTTTCTACAAGTACACCAGTCTGCCCCTTGAGGTGTTGCAGGTGTGGCTGCAGTGCCTGGCTGCATCAGCAGGTGTCAGACAGGAGACAGGCTTGTCTATACCCAGGGCTCTGCTCTGTGGGGCCTGAATGGTTGATGATCTGACATAGAAAAAGACTGGGCCCCCTGGGATGAACCCTGAGCCCTGGCAGAGCCTGGCAAGCTACCCATAGTTTATACGATATGTCCAAAACACTAACAATAATGGATCTCATTCTCAATGAATGGAGTCATTACTGGCACCTGCTTGAACAAATTGAGGCACGATGGGAAGACAAGTGGCAAGTGAAAAGTACAATGAATACTTCAGAAATATGCTTTGGAACTTCTTCAAAATGGCATTGGGGTACTCTGCTATATTTCCCCTTCTCAGTGGACACTTGATTACAATTTTCATTCACAAAAAATAATATGTAAGATGAACGATGCTGGAACTTAAAGTGGTACTCTGGGAGGCTCAAGTAATAGCATCTCAACTCTACCACTAGGGGAACATTTTCTTCTCTAGGGGAAGATTTTCTTCTCCTAGGGGAGATTTTCTTCTCCTCAAAAGAGGTGACCCATCTCTTTTTAACTTGCAGCTATTAGACACATCATTATTCACAGTGTCCAGTCACATTTCATTGTACTATTTAGACTGAATGTGTCTTTTCAAATCCCAAGTTATTATTTCTTTTGGAGACATTGAATCATATCTCCATCAGTTCAGCAGAATTTTTTGCCTAGTTTTATAGTCTGATAGTGGTAGAAGTGAGAGCCCAGAGAAGAGATATTTAATATTAGACACTATATGTATAGCTAGTTCACTTCTATGAACTTTTTAAATATATCATCCAGATGTGGTTAACATTTAATTTTTGGAGAAACTCAAAATGATTTCCTTTTCTGATCTAAAAAAAAGAGGAGTTAATTCTACTCATGAAAAGCAGTGAAATAATGGAGGCCACTGTTTTTACTGTGTTTCCCTTGAAGGCAAGAAACATTTAGAGGTGTCAAGTGATTAAAGAATTTTTTTTAAAGAAGCAGCATTCAATGAAGAGAAGTTGCTTTAGGCATAATCTCACATGACTTTTCATATCTCCAGAATTTTCTTTAGCAATTGAATTTAATTGGCTGGATAATATTCCTTCTAGGTAACCAGAACCCAACATCTCAAGAAATGTCAAATGGCAATTTATATCTCATTTGGGAAATCTTTTATTAGAAACCAGGACCTTTAAATGTGACTATCCATGAATAAATTTTCATTTAAAAACAATTAGGCATAGTGTGACTGAATCACACTGAAATAAGCAGGTGTGAGGAAAAATAATCTGGAGTTTACACTCACTTAATCTCATCTCAGGATACCTTCAGAAGCCATGTGATAAAAATTGTTTATTAGATCCAAGATGAAAAGGTTACAAAAGGTGAAAAATCATGATTGAATTTTTTTTTGTGAACTTACATTTTTTTTTCTTTTCCTCTTTCAATAATAGAACTTGAGTCATCAAAGGGCCTCCAACTCTGAAAACACGACTACTATGTCAAAGCAAAACATTCGTTATAACAATGAACATTAAAATGCTAAGCATCAACTACTGCTTGCCAGAGGGAATAAATATTGTAATCATGTCTTTTTAGAATGTACAATTGTTAGCCTGATGGCCAAGGAAACACCTGAGGTGGGTGTCATCAGAGACAATCAATAAGGCATTTGTTTCAACCTAGAATTGTTCAATAATGGGGGTGAGGGGGAGACAAAATTATCATAGTTAGGAAACATTGTTAAGTGATAAACAGAAAGCAGAATTAGATAAACTAGGATACTAATATTAAGGAAAGGATGTGGCTATTTAAGCCTAATGACTATGTAATTTAATTTTATGATTCACACAATCTTATAAGAAACATTCCCTTCAACTTGTTTTTTACTGCTATTTTTTAGTGGTCTGATACTTTACATTGATTAAATATGGATCAAATGATCCTTGTTTTTTTTTTTTTTTCTTTTTTGGGTCAAACCCGGCAATGCTCAGATGTTACTCCTGGCTCTGCACTCAGGAATTACTCCTGGTGGTGTTCGGGGACCATATGGGATGCTGGGGATGGAACCGGGTCAACTGCATGCAAGACAAACACCCTACCCACTGTGCTATCACTCCGGCCCCAAATGATCCTTGATTATGAAAGTAGTCTATTTTTATAATAGTTTAAGGAGGCTAACCATTTCTGAAGTATTGGTCTCCCTCTTAACGGCTTTTTATTGTTTCTAAACAAATGATACAATTATAATCAAATTGTAGAACTATTAAAAGCATTTATAGGACATTTCATAACTCTATTGCAGATAAGTTAAAATTTATAATTGAATGAAAACTTTAACGTTTATATAGGAGACACTGTTCAAACTCTTTTTTGTCTAGTTCATCTGGTAGTATAATCTATATTCAACAACAAGACTTGGTAGTTCCCAAAACTCCATGTTACTTTTTCATTTTAATTTCAACACTGCCTCTGTGGTTCCCTCTTGTTCACAATGCCCCATGTGAGCATTTGTGATTACAAAGATTAATGGTTTAATGTTTGTAGCATTTGTATCTACTCCTTCAAGGTCTTAACTCATTTTTCTAAGTAAATTTTCCATATATATATATATATAGGTATACATATATATATGGAAAAGTAAATTTTCCATATATATATGTGTGTGTGTGCGTGTGCACACATATGTACATATGCATATACATATAATACAACACTTGTATTACTTGTATCATTTGTCTTCCCCTTTTCATCGATTTTCTCAAGTGGGCACCAGTAGCATCTCCATACGTCCTGTCACATGCTAGTGTAGCCCAAGGGTATCTGCTCACTCCTGGAACATAAAGAGTCTCAAACCATTCCATCAGGTCATGGGAATGAGGTCTATAATTGTTACTTGTATTTGGCATACCAAATATGACATGGGTAGCTTGCCAGACTTGGCTGTGCGGGTGGGATACTCTTGTAGCTGCCTCTATCTTGTGCATTTATTGATGAACTGGGCTTGTGATCAGCCCTTCTGCTAGACGGAGCTATGACTAGTGGGGAGTCCGCATGTGGAAAATGGCATCCCTCCTGGGGTGGGGGCTTCCTCTGGCTTCTTGTGAGGCTCTGCTGGGGTGGTGGGGCAGGGCTAGAACCTGCCTTCCCTCCCCGAGCGCCTCGTGATCAGCTGGGCACTGGGAGAGCCGGTAGCAGCTTGCCCCATGTATGTGAGTCTCTATATAATGCATACTCACATATATATTTATGCTTGCTCTCAAGTCTGTGTCTTCTCTTGAACATATGTTCCACTTTTTCTCTTCCATCACTTTTTGAGTAAATTTTGTTCAATAAAGCCTTTTTGTAAAAAGAAAAAAAATAACCCATTTTTTTCATGACTGGGGTTTTATTCTCTATCACTTATCATCACATACTTAAGACAATCAAAATTCATTGCATCTCTCCTCTTAACACTCTTGACCAACTGCAAAGTTGTTCTTTCAAAGAATAGTAGATATGATTTACTTGTTTTTTCTCCCCCTGGACCATTACCTAACAACATACAGTAGCTATTCAATCAGTATTGATTAAACAAAAGGCTGATAATCTTGAAATTCTGAATGAGTGAAGTTAATGTGCTCCTTAAAACTCATATAGGTAATCTAAGTGTATGTAGTGCAACCCACAGTGTGTAAGAGCAGGAAAAGAGAGAGAGGGAGAGAGAAAAGAGATAAAGAACCTGCCATTTAGGCAGGCTATGGGAGGGGAGAGGGAATTGGGGACATTGGTGGTGGGAAATGGACACTGGTGGAGGCGGGTGCCAGAACACTATGTGACCGAAACCTCTAAACATGATCAACATTGTAATCTCACGGTGGTATAATAAAGTGTTTAATAAAAATAAAATGTTTAATAAAAAAAAACTCATATAGGTAAGCAGAAGGAGAGAGGCTGACTTGGTTGGATCCCTGACACCCCAAATGGTCCCTCAGCCTTTCTGGAGTGATCCCTGGGCACAGCGTCAGGAAAAAAGTCTTGGACACTGCTGTTGTGACACCCTCCCAATCCAAAATTAAATGAAAAATTTATATAATTAATAAAATCAACATTTTATTTGGGTGCCATATTCACAGCTTATTTCTGGTTCTGTGCTTAGGTGTCATTCCTGGTGGGACTCAGGGGACCCTGTGGGATGCTGGGAATTGAACTCTGCTTTATGCAAGGCAAACTCCCTGCCTACTCTACTGATTCTTTAGCTCCCTCCAACATATTTGAGTGGAAACAGCAAATCTGTTTTTGACTCACCTGAGTCAGAAAAGAGACTAACTTAAAATCACTATAATAGCCCTGAAATAGAAAAAAGTGAAAAAAGGAATAACTATCCCAGCTTTATAGATGGTGTTCGCTAACCTTGTGAATCTCTTGTCAATAAAGTTTATGAAACAGTAAGGTAGGAAGTTGAAATTGACTCCTGAACTAATTTATCCTGTTTCAGAGGAAACTGTTGACCTAGAGATCTTAAATATGTATCAGGGAATTAAGATGTTTAATAAATACTTGTGTCTGGGAAGCTCTGCTTAGTAGTAGCTGCCTGAAGACTTCTTCCTCAAAGGAATAAACAATAACTGTGATGGACAACATTTATTTTATATTTGAATATCTGTAAAATATTTTTTAAGTTAGTGTAGCGACTAGTGTTCAGAAACTAAAATACTTAATGTGAATATTTCAACAATTGTTTTCTCCATTCTCATTGGGTTTTAGTATAAAAGCTTTAATAGTTTTTTTTTCTTTTTGGGTCACACCCTGCGATTCTCAGGGGGTTACTCCTGGCTCTTCACTCAGGAATTACTCCTGGCGGAGCTCAGGGTACCATATGGGATCGCGGAGGACGGAACGCAGGTTGGCTGCTTGCAAGGCAAACGCCCTCCATGCTGTGCTATCACTCCAGCACAAAGCTTTAATAGTTTTACTCATATATTTTACAGGTTAGGAACCTGTAAATTCCAAAATTCTCCACAGAATCATAATTTTGTGCTAAATTAAGGAGCTTTTATTAGCAGGCCAGGGACTGATCTTTCAAGCAAGCCTAACCTGGATGAGAGAGAGACAGCCTTGAGTGTAAAGAGCAAGTTTTTTTTAAAGGGCTAAACCACTGTCTTGTAATTTCACTAAACAAGCAAGCAAATTTACAGAAGACAAACGAAGTTGGTAGTTAAACAATCCATTTGGTAATAGTGAAACCAAAAAGTAAAGCAAGCAATAAACAGAAACCAAAACTAAGTAGGTAATAGTTAAAGAGAAACCAACAATAAAATAGTCAAACAATCAGTAAAGTAGTGAAACAATCAATAGAGTAGTCAAACAATAGAGTAATCAAACAATTGATTAATTCAAGAACTAAAATTGGCTAGCTATACTCTTTACAATCCACTCCAGACTTTCATCCTATTTAAAGGGACAAGTGAATACATACATTCTGTATGCCAAAGCAAGAACAAATTGTTTCTCAAAGGAATTGGTTCAGTCTACAACGATGGTTAACTGATTTTAATAACCATTTTTGCATAATTATATATAACATATATAATTATATATAGCATATATATGTGTAACATATATTATATAATTAAACATAAATTATAATTTATATAAAAAATCTTTTGCCTCCTGGAAAAATTCTCAAATATATTACCTTGGAATGGGTGACAATAATAATGACACCTCAATAGACATATAATTAAACATCTAATTAAATATATGTTTAATTATATATAAAACATATATAACATATATATAACATATGTAACTATATATAATATGGATGTTGTAGAATATTAGTGCATATAAAGATGGGTTTAATTACTTCCTTTTTATACTTTAGAGATGAGATTTAGAAAACAGACTTGAGTCTATTAAATTTAATATCTCTTAAAAACTGCCATTATAGGGCCAGAGCGATAGTCCAGTGGGTAGGGCGTTTGCCTTGCACGCGCCAGCCTGTGCCGGCCTGGGTTCAATCCCGGCATCCCATATGGTCCCCTGAGCACCGCCAGGAATAATTCCTGAGTGCAGAGCCAGGAGTAACCCCTGAGCATTGCCGGGTGTGACACAAAAAAGAAAAGAAAACCTGCCATTATAAATATTTGAGATGCATATTAATAACAATAATAGAACATCAAACATGATAAGCAAAATGTTTATCATAGACAAACATGAAAGACATTTTAGATTTTAAATATATTTATAGTCATTTAAATATTTTTATTATGAAAGTTTTATTTCTCTTAAGAATTTTATCATATTTCATTGTGAAAATTTGTATGAAATATTGCTGATTTTTAATTCAATAATAAATATTGGATAAATAACTTTGCCTCTTGGAAAGATTCTCAAATGTATTACTTTGGAATGGAAGACAATAATAATGACACCTAATTAGTCAGCTATTTTCAAGAAAATCCCCCCAAATTTGTTCTTTAGAATGAATCAAGGTTTTTTGTGTCTTTGGAATGGCCTGCTGTGATCCCTTTTTGTGAAATAAGGAAATGTGAATATAAACAATAACTGTGTTTGCAGGATTGCGTCAACAAAACAGTTCAGTGAAGGATGGGACGTGTGGTCAGTTTGAAATTTTATATTTTCCCTACACAAAATACTGATCTTTTGCCTTTGCTTTTTAATTTAACTTTATTTTGAATTCAATTTGCTAGAATAAGTTGGAAGCAGACACATGTTAGAACAAATATCTTTCCTTTTGGTCTCATGTATTTATTTTTGTGGTATTATTTTAGTATAAAATAATATGGAGACAGCCATGGGGCAGAGCTGCTACTGACTCTCACGTGCCCAGCCACTCATGAGGTGCCCGGGAGGGATAGCAGGTTCTAGCCCTGGCCCGCCACCCCAGCAGAGCCTCACAACAAGCCAGACGACCCCCCACTCCACGAGGACCTCCATTTTCCACATCCGGACTTGCCCTCGTCAGAACTCCACCCAGCAGACCAGCCTATCACAGCCCGGCTCGCACAGCTGCAAGCAGCTGCGTGGTTCATCATAAATGCTGGATTTTGAGATGCTACAAGAGTATGCTACCCACAGGGCAGAGCCTGGCAAGCTACCCGTGTTGTATTTAATATGCCAGATACCAGTAACAATTATAGACCTCATTCCCATGACCTGATGGAATGGTTTGAGGCTCTTTATGTTCCTGGAGCAAGCAGGTGCCCCTGGGCTCTACTAGCATGAGACAGGACATATGGAGATGTTACTGGTGCCTGCTCGAGCAAATTGACAATGAACAGGGAAGACAGTGACACAGTGATTATTTTAGCGACAGTTGCGCCTTTGTTTCCTCTTATTTTTCTTTCTCCTTCACAGCTCTTGGGAAGCAACTAGGGAGAAACAGCATAATTCTTTTCTTTTTCTCTTATTGAATCAGCTGGATGGAATCTTGGACTGTTAATTCCCATCTAAGGCTCAAAGTTGTCACGTATAATTACAATGTGAAATATTTGGTGAAACCCTTATTCAACATTTTACAGTAGCTGGAAGGACGGAAGGACCAGATAGATGGAAATTGAGAGAAGACATAAAGGCTGGTGACACCTAGAGAGCAGGAGCTCCTTATAGCATCTTGCAAGGGCAGGAAAGTCATTTACCCGAATCAAAAGTATCCATCTACTTCATCCCCAAGGTCCTTTCTTAACATTCCCAGATTTTTTGCAGGCCCATAAAATTCTCCCTTAAATCTTAGGCTCACAGGAAGCCCACAAAGCCTGAGGCAAATGGAAAGGAAGGCACACTGGTAATTTTCTGTAGCATGCATATCTTAAAAATGTAAAGATCCCAATTTCCATTTAAAAAGTGCTACAGAAAAGCCTTTACCTATAACCTCTTTGCATCCTCTATACCATTTGTTAGTTGATAACTCCACAGAGAGCCTTTAAAAAGGGTTTACACAAAATCCCTTACTTTGACTTAGTCTTATACTAAGTTCCTCCCTGCAAAGGGAGTACCTTTCCTTTCTTCTTCTTTTCCAATAAACTTTTCTACTTTCAAAAAAAAAAAAGTATCCATGGGCTTTAACCAAAAACTACAGAGGCTTCACAAGCCATATTCAGAGTCTAAAAAAGGCATCTCAGATTAACTCCTGTATTTAGACGTGTGGAGGTATGTTTTCAAGTCTATATAATTTAGCTAGCACCAGATCAATTACATTTTCATCTGTTCTTGCCATTATCATGTCTGTTTTTCACTTTTTGTAAACTGCTGGAGAGCCCTTGCTCACAGCCCTGCTTTTTTGAACTGTAAATGGAAGATTGTACAGGAAAGACTCTTTCCTGTATGCCCTTTTCAAATTCTTATTCTAGTACAAAAGATTTTTGTAGAGATACAGGAAGACAGTAAAGGTTATGAATTTGTGATATAGGAGTTAATTAACTCTGAATTAGTTATTCCTGGGCATCTGTCATATTTCTTAACTTAAAACTTCAGTTGCCCTTAGATTGATTCTAGTTCCTTACACCCCAAAAGGAGGGTCACACCATGGGACTCAGATAGACCCATGGCAAGCTGTGAGTAAACTACCCTGGCTTAGACATGGTACAAACTAATTGTCCTGAACAATATTATAAGCTAAGAACAAGGTCATGGAACAATCTCTGTTCTGACCCAAAGATAAGAAATCTATTTCTTAGATTTGATTAAGAAATAGATTTCTTATCTTTGGGTCAATCCCTAATGGGGATTAGGAATTAAACAACCTAATAAAAAGGAATATAGTCTAGGCTATATGGCAAGCTGTCCCCAGGAATGACCACCCTATAAATTTAATCCCTAGTGTAGATAACTGTCTGTTTCTCTACTGCGTTTATACAAAGTGATTAGAGATCATATTAAAATGCTGTTTACCAGCCAAGGATAAGAGAAAACAACACATCAGGATGGGAGTGCCTATAGCCCTGGTAGATTTGGGGTGAGGTTCCCTGGTAGTATTGCCCCCAAAGGGAAGGTTTCTCTGACCTCCTTGTTTCCAGGATTAAGGGACTTACTCTTACAACTCCCTTCCCCCCAACCTTCCATGAAGTATATATCTCTGGCAGACTTGATTTCACTTTGGTGTGTGTGTGTGGTTAGATGAAGTGAGGAGTGAGTGGAGAGAGCTTATAGCTTTCAACATAGTAGAGCCTGTGGTCTTGTTCCTTTGTCCATCAGTCCGTGAGAATGGTTGTTGGCCCCAAATGTGGAAACAGACAAACCCCAATATTTGTTGAGGACTTTGCTCAGCTCCAATGGTAAAGAAATTGTTACTCTCTCTTAGTGCCTCTAGATCAGTTAGTTTAATTTCAATATATGATGCATATCTTGGAAAAGAGCATGATTGCTAGTATGATTTTCATAATTTGATCTAAAAAATTAAAGTCTTTATTTAACTGTTTCTATGCTCCTACTCTTGTAATATAAATTTATATTTCTCTTCATCAAGAATTGGAATGTTAACTAGTTTTGTTACTTAGGTTAGCAGAATGCAATACAAGAGTGTGTTGGCATTATCCTTGTCATCTTTAAATCTTTACTAAGCCTTGAGAATAAGCCAAAAATAGTACATTGGAGGCATATATCCCACTTTAGCAGAGAGGAGTAATTTAAATTTAAGTTACCCTAAACAGCCAGCCTGATTCCAGTTATCACTCACTGTATCTGGATGAATCTAACAATTTCAGCAAGGACCTTGGGTCAAATTATAGATTAGTGACTATAAAACAAAACAAAACAATTACTATATGGATCATCATGATATAATGATTTTCTGAGAGTTTGTTACCACATCATTAATGAGATATTAAAAAAATGAACTCCTCTGATTTTCCTAAGGGATACATTTAGTAGTTTACCAGTTCAGCTCCTATTAAGAAGCATCTTTACCCAACACTTATACTAGATAAATTCTTTTTTGATTTTTTGCATGTGTTTTAGAAGGCCACTTCTATTGGCGCTCAGAGCTTATTCCCTGGCTCTGTATTTAGCAATCAATCCTGGAGGAGCTCGGGGATCATACTGTGTGCTGGGGATAGAGTAACATACACATATATGGTTCTGGAGCTCATACAGTTTTAACTCTATTGTTCACCAGGGGCTACCCTGGATTGTGTGGGGCCACATGCAAGTCACCCACCAGTTGCCATCAGCTAGAATGAAGCTGGTAGTCTACCACGCTGGATTTATTTGGCTCTGCTCAGTGTTAGATTCCAGAGTTTTGGTCTTTATTGTACTTGCATTTGAAATATTTAGCATTTCCTAACATATTAGTTCTTTCCACAGAATTATAACAATCATCACACGAATTGGTGTCCTCTCTAAGGATTGGTTGTTCTGCATGAGAACACAATTATTTAGGGAGAAATAGGGTCACACCAATTGTGCTTAGGATTTAGTCATGGCTGTGTGCTCAGGGATCACTTCTGGCGTTGATTAGGAGATGAGAGACTATGGATTGGCAGTGAGCAAGAAAGCATCTCACATGTTGTACAGTCTCTCAGTGCCCAGAAAAATAACTTCTAGCTAATACTACTATGTTGATATTAGAATAATGATACTAATTTGAACTAAGTAACTTTCTTTCACCTGGTGTCCTAGGTTGAAGAGGAGTACTTCCCAAGTTCAGCCCATGTCCAGTCAGAGCTTATCAATGTGATCTGACTGATAATAAAGTTTTAGCAAGTGTAATGAGTTTAGGATGTTGTTCTACTAAAATAGAGTGACTCCTAAACCATATCTGTTTGTCCTCATATAAATATATATAATTATTTATAGTTATATGTAATATATAGCAATATAATATATACAATTTTGTTGTTTTAAGTAACCAAGTTTGCATTAATCTTCTAAGCAGACCTAGGAATCTAATAAACCTAGCAATCTAATAAACAGGGGTATTCATCGTTTTGGTGAGCGTAACTATACTTTGAAGGATTTCCAAAGTTTTAGTATATGATAAAATATGCTCAAAACTAAAATTATTTTACTTAAAAGACTATTTCTTAAAATATCAGGAAACCCTATTAAAAATCAAAAGCCAACTGTAAAATAATCAAATATTTCAGAAGCTTTTAGGTTCATCATGTAGATGATTTAAACATTCTGAAATTATATTGCTTCAATGTAAATAAGGCAAAATTGATTAGAAAAAATTAAATATCCTATAGAGCAATAAAAATAAATAGTTTGAGAAGGTTCTTTATTAGTTTGCTAGCTTATTCTGTGAAAAACAAATATGTTTTAGTCTAATATTTAAAGATAAATTTAGGTGCACTTTGACAATTTCCTTAAGTAATTCCTAGTTAAATTCTTAGATTAATTAAGGATGGGATTTATGTGCATATATTTCATAACATATATATTGCCTCCTCACTGCTTTTCTATGGATAATTCAATATAGAAATGAAGTAGAATGCTAACAAATATACTTCTTTAAGAATGTCAAGAGTAATTTTATCCCAAATGTTGTGACCCATATGTCAAAAAAAATCTTAACAGTGGGGTAGAAAATAAAATTTTGGGGAAAGCCAAAGGATAATTAATGCAGTGGTATATGTCAGACCGTGCCTGGCAAGGATATCGAAGCGGTTCAGTTAAGTCAAAGATTTGACTAATGTTCAGAGTTTTCCTGTTGACTTTATAACCTGAACTAGAAGTATAGACCATTTGTCACTGTCAGTGCCTAAGGCTGCATCTGAAAATGTCAATAGCAGCAGCAACAGTTTCTCTAAGTAAAATGTTATGTTTTCCAGCAATAATTCTTATGTTTTATATTCTCAGTTCTTTATCCTTATCCATTCTTTGTGAACCATTTTCAGAATATTTTCCTTTCAGAGAGTACATGTGTTATATACCATGTTTAGAGGTGACTTTATTTTTTTATTTTTTAATTTTTTATTATACCACCGTGAGACATATAATTACAAAGGTGTTCATAATTGGTTCTTGGTAATACAGTATTCCAGCACCCATCCCTCCACCACCAATGTACCCCATCCCTCCCGCCCCCCCCCAGGCTGCCTCAATAGCAGGTAGCCCCATTTCTTCTCTTTCTCTCTCTCTCTCCCCCCTCTCTCTGTCTCTGCATCTCTCTCCCTCTTCTTTTACACATTGTGGCTAGCCCTGCAGATATTTAGAGTTTATTATTTAAGCCTCTTTGTGTATATTCAACAGTGAGTTCTAGTCTGCCATTACCATTTCCCACACTTAGTAAAACACTGGTATCTATTTATGTCCTATTAATGAATGCAGTCATTCTATATCTGTCCTTTTCCTTCTGACTAATTTCACTCAGTATGATAGTCTCCATGTCCATCCATTTGCAGGTAAATTTCATAATTTCGTCTTTTCTGACAGCTGCATAGTATTCCATAGTGTAGATGTATCACAGTTTCTTTAGCCAGTCTAGAGGGGACTTTAAATCTTAGTAAAGTTCAGGAAAAATGTCTATGATTAGCTGTAAAATATGGGAAATTAGAACAATTGAAAGCATTCAAGAATTCAGAGCCACTCAGTCACTGATGTGCTCCACAATTATTGAGCAAATAGCAAGAAGAAACACACACAGTAACAGCTAAGTAGAAACAGAGAAGGGCTTAGAATTTTTCAACTTTGCTCCCCTTTGTTTGAGTACCCTATGTTACAAAGTACAAAGTTTTTCATGGTACCATTGTTACAAGTATTCATCATTCAACACCAATCCCATTACCAGTGTGCCACCCCACCACCAAAAACCTTCCTTTTCTACCCTCCCCCATCCCCCGTTCTTGCTCTTAGTCGGCACTAATTGTATCGATTATTGTAAAGTGTAAATAGTAATGGTATTGATAAAGTGATAAGCTTTTCCAAGGCTGTTACCTGTGCATTTGGATCACCATTATTTCAGGTTTTCGCAACAACTATCATGAGGTGAGCCTATACTGAATAATCTAACTTGTACTGCTGTGTTAAAACTAATTTTCTAAATATAGTCAAAATATTCTTAGAATACAGAGTAGAAGTTGTGCCTATATACTTTACTATATTCTTACAGAGTAAAAATTGTGTTTACACCTTTACTATGTTCTTTCAAAGTTAGCTGGCCTACAGCTACAGAGTAGCTGCATGAATTCTAAAAAGAAAGAATAAAGAATTTTTCAACTTTGAAAAGGAAAACAGCAATAACATAGAAACTTGGCAAATGACACAATGCTGTGCCATGTCCTAGCAAGAATACTTAAGTAGCGTTTACTTTCTAACTAACCATCTGTCTTACACAGTATATAAACATTATGTTCATTAGTGATTTCATATTTCATACAGGTATAATCATACAGCCAGTGTCTGCTACTATTGGGTTGTCTCATGGATCAATGGCAGCTACCTAAATTCCTCTAATTTCCCCAGTGAGATCCCTGAGACAGGTTTAATTAAACATTGATAATATTTCTCTATCATAGTACTAGTTCACTGCTTAACACACAGGATTCAAACTATTCTTGTGAAATTAAAGTGCAGCCTATGTTATTTAATTTATGAGTAAATCAAATTATTTTTAATGAGATACACTCTGCTTATTTTGGAACACTTATCATGGAGAGTAGATAAATTTTATTTTTCAGACTGTGGAAATTGGAGCAACTAGTGTGTTTTTGGAAGCTCAGGTATTGCTCAACTTCTTTGCCACATGAGGTTGAATATTGGCACTTTATAAGTTGAGTTCAAGAGCAGGAACAGAGTTGGAAGGGCTAGAACACAACAATTCTCTGGGAATGTCTGCAGAGATGGAATGTGAAGCAGTAGAATACATGTACTATCCAAATTTGGCAGTTGAGTCAACTTGAGTGTTGTCAATCTATTTTTGCTGTTGTTTTATGGAAAATGATGGGAAGACATATTGCTTATTTGAGAAGTTTAAGATCAAAAACGCTGAAGTAGGCAAGTAGACAGCTGTGGGGGCAATGAGTTGTCTGGAAGTAATAGAATCAGCTGTGATTTAAAGGAGTTACTCTCTCACTAGCCCTAATGCACCAAAAAGCATTGTGGCCAGGCACTCTTTGTGAACACAGGAAGTGAAGAGCAACAAGGCTCCAGCTGGAGCCAGCCAAGGCCTAGAGAAAGCTCAAGTCCCTCCTGGAGATGCTCTAGCAAGAACCAAACAGTGTAATATGAACATGAATGAAAGTGAACCAGTCACATCCTTTCCTTTGACCCTTTCCTTTGACAACCTCCCAGCAATTGGCTCTTATCTACAGAAAGTATCCCATTGGAGCATTTCGGGAAAATACTTATATAACCTATATATGCAAAGGCCAGTGAGCGTTATTTATGGAGGGGATAGTCTATGCCGTCACCTGAAAATTATACTTGACTCTTCCCTCAGAGAAGTCTTAACTCTTTCTCTCCAATTTCCCTTCCCATGATCTCTAATTAAAGCTGTTTTGTTTCACTCTTTATCTTCTACTGAATTTTTGTTTTCTTCTGTGAGGAAAATAATGTTCCTTGAAAACCTAGGAAGAACTGAGGACTTTCCTTTCCTGAAAAGAGAAATTTCTTGCTCTAGCCTTGATTTCCACAATTACCCAGAAAATAGAGTGGCAGTGGTCATCTCCCACAGTGGACAGAACAAGAGATACTTGGGTGAGGTTTAACAGTTGCATTGTGGAGTTGATGAATCACAGGTCTGGCAGTGTTGGATTATTCACTCTACTTGCTAGTCCCTAGTTTTGTTAATGAAGGGCTGTTTCTCTTTCCAGTACACTATTTGCGTACGCTACAGATTTTTTTTTTTTGTACAGGCACAAGAAGATAGTCAAGGCAATGCATTTGTGAGTTGAGCAACTCTGAATTATTTACTCCTGGGCTTACACCATACTTCCTGTCTAAAACCTCAGCAGGCTTTAGACTGAATCTAATTCCTCACACCCCCATAGAGGGTCCCTATGTGGGACTAAATGGTACCAAGAGAAGAGATCACCTTGGCTTTGAAATGGGACAACTTTAGAGTAAGCCCTGCTCTGGCCCAAAGTTAAGAGCTAGGTCAGAACAGCTCTGTTTTGACCCTAAACATAAGCTTCATGCAGCCAGAGCAGAGAGCTTAGGACTGTTGCCTTCCATTCTGATGTTTTTGGAAATAGGACCCTGAAGGGAATTAGAAATGCTCAATCTGACTAGGGGAACATAACCAGGGTCATATGACGCTTGACCCATATTTCCTGGGGTGATCTCTCTAGGAAAGATCACCCCATAAATTTTATCTCGGGTGTAGATAAATGCCTGTCTCTCTTACTGTGTTTATACAAAAAAAAAAGACTAGATGATAGTTTTAAATGATAGTTTTAGATGATAGTTTTAAATGATAGTTTATCAGCCAGGGTTGAGAGAAAATCAATGCGCTCTAGACTCCACGCATTAGACTCTGGGACCAGGGGTGTGACCTCCCCATGAGTCTGCCCTGGGGCTGAGATGCCATGAGCTCTCACCTCATTGTTCTCAACACAAAATATTTTTTTAACCATTGTTGAGGCCCTGCCCCTAACCTCTCTATAGGATGGATCTCTAGCAGTTGGAGAGTTAGAGTGTCTGTGTGGAGTTGAGTTGGACTAAAGTGTGTGTGTGTGTGTAGAATTCAAACCTTGGATTCTCTAGACTCTGCTCATGATTGTTTGTTCCTCGGCTGAAGGGATGGTCATTGGC
Source organism: Cryptotis parvus (assembly GCA_021461705.1). Classification (NCBI taxonomy): domain Eukaryota; kingdom Metazoa; phylum Chordata; class Mammalia; order Eulipotyphla; family Soricidae; genus Cryptotis; species Cryptotis parvus. The sequence goes on along the minus strand of JAJIBD010038047.1, from coordinate 57,979 downwards.
CCATAAAGTGGCTAGGAAAACTGACGGACCCCAATACTGTTGTGGACTCTAGACAGCCCAACATCTGACAACTGCAATGCAGATTCCCCTTAGTCCAGGTACTTTCTCCAGGTAGCAGATTTGGGGAGATAGAGAGAGAGAGAGAGAAAAGTAAAGGGTGCCATTTCTCCTCTTTCCACATCATTTGTCACCAGTAACAATACTATGTTAAAGTGAAAAAAATAGGAGCATAGTGATGCTTCATAAATACTCTGATTTTGTTCTATATTTGTGTTTTATATCAAAACACTTTCATGTCTTAAAACTGTAGGGGAAGGAATTTTGTGACAGTGACTCCTTTCCTGTTTTAGAGAATTGGAACCCAAATATGAAGCAATGTAGTCTGTGGGTAGGCACATTTTGAATGTAACTTTGTTCTTCCTAAAAACGTGGCATTTAGGGGATGGATAAATGTGATCTTAACCTAGTTAAGGTTTTAAATTTCAAACTGAAGGGATTAAATATTTGTCTTGTCATGCTCACCGTTTAATCACTGTCACTGTCACTGTCTTCCTGTTCATCATCGATTTGCTCGAGCGGTCCCCAGTAACATCTTCATATTTCCTGTCTCATGCTAGTAGAGTCCAAGGGCATCTGCTTGCTCCAGCAACATAAAGAGCCTCAATCCATTCCGGAATGAGGTCTATAATACCGTGTAATGCTGACCTAAATTGTAGTGCTTAGGTCTAATATTTGAAGTTAGAGCCTTCAGATATTGGAGTCTAATATCTGAAGTGAAAAAGAATCTTCTATTATTTACTCTACAGTCTTACAAGTGATAATGAGCACAGTGAATATATGCTTAATGAGTTGGCTCGCATCTCTTTAGTAAGTTTCCCCCATTTCTGGTTCCTGCATCTCCAACTTGAAAGCACATCTACAAAGACGAGTATAGCACAAAGATTTTTCTCGAAGCAGCCATTTCTTCCTTGGCTCTGCAATCCACTTTGTTCTAGTCTGCAGAGGAGTCTAGTTCGCTTTTGTTTTCAAATTCTGTATCTTTCCAAGACTTGAAAATTTTTTTTTGTATTTACCTCTTTGAATGCTCTGAACAAGATACAATGGATCTAATTGAACGTCAACATTGTATGATTAATTTGCATTGCTGTAATACCTCCCTTTTTAAAATTTTTGCAGATAATCATTCCTCCTAACTAAACATTATAATTAGCATGTTGTGTTTCTTAACAGCTGTTTTCCCTCTAGTCATCTTTAAAACCATAAGAGAAAACTTGAATTTTTCTTTAAGTCATTTTTGTCTTCAAATTTCTAGCTTTAATTGTTTTTTTTCTCATCTGCTGCTCTTCTGTTTTCATATAAGGCAATTATACTTGAGCAGAAACTGTCTTGCAGATTTGTTATCTTTTTATTTACTTTTTCATTTCAGTACTTGAGAGCATTCTGGAAGCTATTCATTAAGCAACTACATTCTGTGATTCATTTTTGCAAATTTGTAATCATGAAGACATAGGTATCCAAAGACCTAACCTGAGACAGCTGAAACTAATTGGAAGACAAATTATGAAGCATGTAAAATCATCAAATAGTTAACAATTCTATAGATATAGTTTCTTAGTGACAATTCCATCCATAGTTAAATATTTTTTTGTCCATTCTCTATAGTGACAATTCCATATATACTGTTAAATGATGCTGGTGTGGAATAGTGTATTAACAAAATCATAAAATTTAGAAAAATATTAGAAAGATTGTTGCAGGACTCCTAAGGGCCGCTGCATCTGCTCTGGATTGCCTCCTGCAAATCACTTCGTAGATAATGGGGTAGTCTAAATGTGGCAGTTTATCTGACCATGTATGCTGTACTAGCCGGTATAAATATTCTCCCATGCTACCACAATCATCGTGGGACTAGCTAGATCTTACCAGCATATTAGCCTGGCCACATAGGACACCTAAGTAATTAGACCAGAGAGAAATGCTGTTTGCTTCCAAGCAAACAAGAATGACTCCCTGATATACTCAAAGGCAACTAAAATATAAAACTACAATGAAGTAGAAGAGACTTGTGAAGGCTTGGAGAAATATTTAACTGGCATTAGTATTAATCTTTGGTACAGAGACATGCCATCTCAGAAACCCCCTTCTCTACCCTATAAAAGCATTCCCAGGCAGGTCTTGGCTCAAAACATTAGCATACTAAAGGGCCTAGGTGAGGTGCAGGGAGGGATTACCTAAGGGCATTTGACCCTTCCTGCTTTCCATAACAGTGGGAGGAAGGTCTAAGTTGCAGGGGTATAAACTAGCCGGTTTTCCTCTCTCCCGCTTCTTTGTGGGCTCTTGCTCTTTGAGAGCGATCGCCCTTCTTGGAAGTCTTCTCCTTTTACAAAGCCTTTACACGTGGTGGCCGCCATCTTGGCCTACACGTGGCTGGGGTTCTAGCCTGGAATCCTAAGCACCAGGCTTTTTCTTTTGCTGATTTGTATGCCTGAACCTGTGATAAGTAAAGCCTTTTAAAACTGCATCAGATTCCTGAGTTTTCATCCATTCCTCGCCGGCTTCGGAGGTAGAAGGGAGCTCGCTTCCCGGCACTGTTGGGGACCCGCGGAGCGCCCGGCAAAAGATGACTGATAAAATTAGAATAGAGAGAAGTTAAAATGTCATTTATAGAAATTAAAATATATTTTATAGAAAAATATATAACAGAACAAATTAATATTTTCTGCAATGATATTTGATATAGCAAACATTTAGTTCAGATGACTCCTAGTAAGGTATGCCAGTAGAATCAGAAATCTATTTTGAGTAGAGATCTGGTTTTATGCTTAAAGAAATCCATTTTGTCTATGGCTTACTTTGAAAAATGTTACAGATCAATGAATAGTACTATCCCTTAGCTTCTTTTACTTTGCATTGCCACCCATGAATATTAAACACCTTCCTTCCTTTTTCATCCTGTAATATAAGTATCCAGAGGTCAGAGAGTACAGAAACTATACTGATGCTTAGAGAAATAAGGAAAGTGAATAACATACAATATACTAGAACACCCTTCATTCAAGAAAATCAATGGCTTCTGAAATGTGCATTGATTGGGATTTACAATTTGCATTTCAGAGCTTATTCAGTCATTTCTAGACATATATGTTTGTACATATACATTTATTCTTCTGCTACCTGTAGTTGAAAATTTTGTTTGTTCGATTTTAGACCACATCAGGCGCTGATTAGGGCTGAGTCTAACCTTCATGTCCAGGGGAATGTGTGTGCTAGGAATTGAACCTGGTTGACCACAGCAAGGCAAAAGTCGTAAATACTGCACTGTCTAGCACCATTGTTGTTATTTTATAAGAGACTTGTGTTTGCAGTTGGAGAAAAAGGTACTTGAATTCGTAAAAGAATGCAAGAGGAGAAACTCTAATAAAAGGAAAACTTATAAATACTCCTTAAGTGAAAAAGAATAAAATTAATGATTGTGTATGTCAGACAATAAGCTACTCTGACAGAAGTTTACCAAATATGGTGTCACAATTATGAGCTTTTAATTAAAAGTAATTGCTTGCCTGAAAAAAATTGAAATAATGCAAATATAAAATATGTTTGAAGATTTTGAAATGCTTCATTTGATCCAGGTATTATTTGCTTATATAATGTCACAATTGATATGAAAAGATGAAATAATATATATCTTGATTTGAATTCCAGCAACCTCAAAAGAAATATAATAACATTTTATTTTCCATAATTTCAAGTAAAAATATGCATCATTGGATTTTGCCAACGTTTTCATTTCTGTTTCGTGAGATCACAAATTGTTAAAGAGAAAATACCTTCATTTAAGAAGTCAGGGAGCCTAGCCTTAAGCCTGCATCATTGGGCAGCTGATATTGTCAGGCTTCAGTTTCTTAGTATAAAATGGTCATTGCAATGTTATTTCATTGAATAAAGAAAGAAAAGGAAGGAAGGAAGGAAGGAAGGAAGGAAGGAAGGAAGGAAGGAAGGAAGGAAGGAAGGAAGGAAGGAAGGAAGGAAGGAAGGAAAGGAAGGAAGGAAGGAAGGAAGGAAGGAAGGAAAAGGAAGGTGAAGGAAGGATGAAGGAAGGAAGGAAGGAAGGAAAAGGAAAATGAAGGAAGGAAGAAAAAGGAAAAGTGAAGGAAGGTAGAAAGGAAGGAAAGGAAGAACGAAGGAAAGAAGGAAGGAAGGAAGGAAGGAGAGAGAGTTTAAGCAATTGAGAGTGAAATATAGTTTATCAAAAATGGAAGTTGGTGAGATAACACAAGAGTTAAGGCACTTGACTGTTTTGTCCTTTGAACCATCCTTCAAACTCCACAGAGCCATGATAGGACCTAATTGCCAACAGTTCTCTAACTGAACCAAAAAAGAAAAAAAACAGTGGAATATCCAGATGCATTCTGTATTCCTTTATTTGTTGATATTCTTTGATAGTTGATTTTCCCCACAGTTTCTTGTGTCACTTTATTTACATTATTTACATTATTTACTTTTCTGTTAATAACACATGCAAAGGATCTTTGTGATAAACAGATCAATAAACGATGCGCCTTCCTGAAAGAAGCAAACACATAGCAAGTACTGTAATGTTTACAAATTATTCACTTGTCTTGTATCACTAGCTTTCCCGTTCTTCATCGGTTAGCTTGAGCAGGCACCAGTAACATCTTTATTCATTGGGAATGAGATTCATTATTGTTACTGTTTTTGGCATATTGAATACACCACAGGTAGCTTGCCAGGCTCTGCTGTGACTCTGGGTTCATCCCAGGGGGCACATGTGGTAGAGAAATCAAAACCTCAGCAGAATCAATGTACTTGGATCAGAAAAAATGGAACCTAAAAGCAACTAATTACAATTAGTGAACTAGACATTTCCTTATAAGGTTGCTATTAAATATTTGGCCAAACAGACAATGCCCTCACTTTGTTTATCATTTGTTTCATCAAATTGTTACCCTTAGTTTCTGTTGATAGAGAATTCCTAATCCCTTAAGTTTGGCACTGCAGAGTCAAATAGATGTATGCCAAAATTCTTTAAAAATTAAAATATGCCTGTTTCTCTCTTAACAGTGGAAAGTATGTGTTTTGATAAAATAAATAACAAAAATAAATATGTGAAACACTGAATTTATTCTATTTCTTATTTTTCTCACTTAAACTTATGCCATTTTAGAAAATTATAACAATTTTAGCAAAAAGGGTAAATATAATCATACAAAATATTTTATCTAAAAATAAAGTTAGTTTCCTTTCAATTTAATACTTGAAATGCAAATTTTATCTTTGGTGAAAAAAATAAATGGATGAATGATTTCTTTGCATGAACAGTTCTTATTTTTCTCTGGATGCCTCCTGTCAAAATAATGCAGCTGCCTAATGCTCATATAACATTTTTCAAGAATTGTATCAAGTGTGACTTTTGCTATTAAGCTTGCCACAGTTCCCACCAGTGACTTGGTTTTATGGAATGTCATCTGTTATAACAGTTGAGTTCTTACATTGGAATGATAAAATCTTCCTCCGCATGGTGATAATTTATATAGATATGTACTCCATTTAAGAAAAATAATTTGTATGGAAAACGAAAGTCATTATGGCTATTTATTACAATTATGAATATAAAGGGAAAACTGTCATAATGATTCTGTTCATTTTTGTCTGACTGTAGAATTATAGAATTCACTCTGTTCTATAGAATTATATCTATTATAAAGAATAATTTCTATTATTATAATAGAATAATATAAATATTCGATAGAATTATATCATTTCTATTGAATAACTATATTCTACAGAACAGAATTATCCCCTTCTATCCAGTAATAATGCATAGTATTACTGTGTTTCCATGAAAAGTAACAAATTATAATGAATATCATAATGATTGATTAGAGTCAAGAAAATTATTTTAAAATTAGGAGCATACTTACTTCACTGAAGTCACAAGAAACAAAATCACATGACATATAGCAGGAGAGTAAAAAAAGGAATATAACAAGAGTTTAAAACTGGACAATTAATCATTTCAAAAGCTGGAGATTGTATTCTTTATATTTAAAAAATAGATTCTTCACTGAACATCTGAAATAGAAGCAATTGCAATTTTTAAAGCAGATATTTAAATAAATATGGATGTGGAAAATGGCGGCCCTCATGGAGTGGGGAGGTGTCTGGCTTGTTGCGAGGCTCTGCTGGGGTGACAGGCCAGGGTTAGAGCCCTCCATCCCTTCTGGGCGCCTCGTGAGCAACTGGCACAGGGAGAGCCAGTAGCAGCTCTGCCCCTATGTCTGTGAGTCTCTGGATCAGCATACCTGGGCTGGATTGAAAAAGACTGCTGCAGGGTGGGTGTCGATGATTTGGGTTGTGATAGGCTCTTCTGCTCCTGTGGCAGCTTGCAGCTACACGGTTCATCAATAAATGCTGTATTTAGAGGTGACTACAAGAGTATGCCACCAAGACGGCAGAGCCTGGCAAGCCTCCTGTGTCATATTTGATATGCCAAATACCAGTAACACTTATATTAGGTCATTCCCATGACCTAATATAATGGTTTGAGGTTCTTTATGTTCCTGGAGCAAGCAGATGCCCTTGGGCTCTACTAGCATGAGACAGGACATATGTAGATGTTACTGATGCCCACTCGAGCAACTCAATGATGAACGGGAAGATAGTGATAATGATTTAAATAAAGATAATTAATTGTGCTATTGTGTCTTTTTTTTCTTTTTGAGTCACACTTGGCAATTGTCAGGGGTTACTTCTGCCTCTTCGATCAGGAATTATTCCTGGCGATGCTCAGGGGACCATATGGAATGCCAGGGAATCAAACCTGGATCTGTTGCATGCAACGCAAATGCCTTATCTTATGAGCTATCTCTCCTTTGCTGGAGCCATTGTGTCTTAATTATGAAAATCTTTTGTGTCAGAGGGAACCGTACATGAAGGCATGGAAGAGTTCCAAGGATTCTTGGAAGTCTATGAGAATCATTCAGAAGAAACCAACCCACTGACCAATTTGATTTTGTATATCTAGGTCCCCAGAGAGAATCAACTGTTGTCTGAGTATTTTTGCTATTACTTTTGCTCTCATTTTGCAATGAAGCTGATTGTAGTTACACCCTAATTTCTTAGAAATATAACACGAGTGAATTTGTTTCATGTTTCAGATTCTTTTTTTCATTATTTTTCTTTTTGGGTCACATCCGGCAATGCACAGGGGTTACTCCTGGCTCTACACTCAGGAATTACTCCTGGCAGTGCTCAGGGGACCATATGGGATGCCGGGATTGAACCCAGTTCGACACAGGTTGGCTGCGTGCAAGGCAAAAGCCCTACCCGCTGGACTATCGCTCTGGCCCCTCATGTTTCAGTTTAATTTGTGGAAAGTAGCTAGTCTTTAGAAAATTAATTATCAGGGAAATAATTATAGGTACTTCATATTTTAAATAGCATACTGATAATGGGGGGGCAGGTGAGAAGATGTAATTATATCACTTGCTGTGTTTTGAAGCATAGATGTTATATATATTTTTTATTTAGAAAAAATGTACATTCACTTGCAGAATTTACAAGGACAGAAAATGACCACCTGTGCAGAGAAGCCTTGTCCTTTTAAGAATCAGTAAACTTTTAACACGGAGTGACCTAAACTTCTCATATCACAGATATGCAAAAAAATTAATTTATCGAATTGCGAGCTGAAGGGCATCAAGTTCTCTTGTTTTCTGTAAAGCTGATTTCCCAATCCTCTTATTCAGATGAAGTTAGTGACCACAAGGAAACCAATAGACCTGTCCCTCCCTAGGTCAGCCTGGGGACTCTCCCCTAATATGAATCATCTCCCAGACAAGCATAAGGGATCCAAGTTGATCAGGAAGTAATGGAAGTTCAAGTTCAGGTCAAGGGACTGAACTTTCCGAGGAAAAAATGCACATGACTTGCCCTTTAAATCAAATGTTCCCCTGCTTTCTACAGGAGGGAACAAAACTAGCACCCCGAGTCCACTCCAGGCAGTCTGCTGTCCAGCTGACATCTCCTATTCCCAGGCATGGAGTTTTTTTTTCCTTCCTAGTTTTCTTTCAATAAACTTAGTATTGAAAGAAACCTGGAGCATTGATAAATTCTTTTGGGCCTTGCACCCAAAGAATCAGTAAATTTCCAATTGCTTTGAAAGTTCATTTTTTTGGGTTTGTTTTGTTTTTCTTGGTCCACACCTGACTGTGCTCAGTGTTTACTCCTGGCTCTGAGATCACTCCTGGTTGATCCAGAGGGCCATATAAGGTTTCCTGGATCAACTAGGGCCAGCACATGAAGGGCAACTACCTTGCTGTTGTACCAGCCCATATTTATAGTTTAGGTTTTTTTTTAATTGTAAAGTCAGATTGCACATATGAGGAAAGTGTGAGACCTTTTAACTAGTTAGTCATTGCCAGATCAGTTGCCTAGTATTTTACCTAGATTAATCATGGTTTGTATCCTACCCCTTTTAAAACACTGTCCCTAGGTCAGATGGATAGTGCATCTGAAAGGAGCTTGCCTTGCATAGATCCTGGTACCTTATATATGCCCCTGAGCCCAGGGAAGTGATACCTGAGTACAGAGATTTAAATTAGCTCTGAGAAACACTGGGTGTGGCCCCCAAACAAACAACAACAAAATTAAAGCAGGCCCATCCATTGCTGATAAAGAAACAAAAACAAGTCATCTATTGAATTGCATTACAATTCTCTGTAATGATCTTTAATGTTATCAAGCTACTTTGAGATTTCCTTCAAATTGATCTTAGGAAGTTATAATTAATAAATTATATCAAGAAAAAGTTTAAGCTATGAATATAAATTATATTTTAAAATACATAGAACGATAATTTGGATTTTCAAGCATCTTTAATCTTTTAAGATGAAAGTAGGCTAGAGAAATTATCTGAGTTTCTAAGTGACCTCCAGAGGTCTACAGAGGCTGGTGATTTTTAAATGTAGTTCCCTACCCTTTGCCTAGTATCTCCAAACTTTTAAAAATGGAGTGTTTTCTATAAATGTGAGTTTCTGTGGATATTCAAGTGAGTGTGACTAGCATGACCCGGCAAATTCTTAGGTTATCTGATGACCCCATGTTCAGTTATGATCATTGATACCACTTAGAGTTGGAAAGTAGCCATTGCCATTTAAGTAAAAGGTGCGTTTTAGTGTTACCAAGTAGCAGCCATTATTTGCCATTTAATTTCAGAAGGAGCTCATCAATTCATTTAGGGGCTTCACATCCATCTTAAATCAAATGACAGATTTGCAGCAAAATTTTGACATTTTCCAAAGCTTTAAATAAAAAGAGACAACATGTTTCTGCAAATGTTTGATTAGCTGCCTGCCCTATGATTATTTTCAGTGCTTAGAAAACCTGTCTGGAAGTCATGATTTCAGTAGCTGGTTATTCCCTGCTAGAGAACAGTGTATGTAGTGATGGGCCTATAGCAATAAGCCCCTGTACTACTACCCAGAATGCCATCGTTTATCTAATATGGTGAGCATCACAGTTTATGGTGAGTGACTCACAGACATGGGGGCAGAGCTGCTACTTGCTCTCCCTGTGCCCAGCCGCTCACGAGGTGCCCAGGAGGGATGGCGGATTCTAGCCCTGGCCCGCAACCCCAACAAGCCAGATGACCCCCACTCCATGAGGGCCTCCATTTTCCACGTCGGACTTCTCTCTCGTCAGAACTCCACCCAGCAGACCAACCTATTACAGCCCAGCTCACGTAGCAGAGCGGCCACACAGTTCATCAATAAATGCTGGACTTAGAGATGACTGCAAGAGTATGCTACCTGCACGGCAGAGCCTGGCAAGCTACCCGTGTTGTATATGATATGCCAAATACCAGTAACAATTATAGACCTCATTCCAGAATGGATTGAGGCTCTTTATGTTCCTGGAGCAAGCAGATGCCCTTGGGCTCTACTTGCATGAGACAGGACATATGGAGATGTTACTGGGGCCCGCTCCAGCAAATCGATGATGAACGGGAAGACAGTGATAAAGTGATACAATGATCACAGTTTAGAGTACAGTGAAAGAGCTCAGCTTTATTTTTTAGACATCTGAAGAAAGTGAATGTTTAACTCAGATGATTTCTCTAGCCTACTTTCATCTTTAAAGATTAAAGATGCTTGAAAATCCAAATTATCCTTCTATGTATTTTAAAATATAATTTCTATACATAGCTTAAACTTGTTCTTGATATAATTTATTAATTATAACTTCCTAAGATCAATTTGAAGGAAATCTCAAAGTAGCTTGATAACATTAAAGATCATCACTTGTCACTTGTCTTCCCGTTGTTCATCAATTTGCTTGAGCAGACACCAGTAACATCTCTATATGTCCTGTCACAAGCAAGTGTAGCCCAAGGGCATCTGCTCGCTCCAGGGACAGAAAAAGCCTCAAACCATTCCTTCAGGTCATGGGAATGAGGTCCATAATTGTTACTGGTTTTTGGCATATCAAATAAAACGTGGATAGCTTTCCAGGCTCTGCTGTGTAGGTGGTATACTCTCAGTAGAAGGCTCTCATCTTGAGCATTTACTGATGAAACTCAACAGGGAAAGATCAAGTTTTCTCTTGGGTGGAGCTCTGAGGAGCAGTGGAGTCTGGATGTTGAGAATGACTGACCTCATGATGTGTGGGATGCTTTCGCTACTTGCTAGGCTTTCTGGGATGACGGATATCAGCTACAACCTGCCTAGAACTTTATACAGTGTATAAATGTGAAAGATCCTGGGAAGGACCTTATCCTAAAATCTAGTGCTAAGACTGTCGCGATTGCCACAGAGCAGCTGTGCGCCGGAGCTGTGAGTCTGGCGTGGGTCTCTCTCTTCCAGGGTAGCTGGCATGGAGGTAGAGGAAAGGGTGGAGGAGCCCAAATCCCTGCTCCAAGTTTAGACAGCATAACCCCTCCCCACACGTGTGAGCAAACCCTTGGAGCAATGTTGGACTCGGCCAGGGGCTGGCTGAGCCCCTTACCGGGTGGTCAGCTCCATGGGTTGCTTCCACGTGGGGTTGAGCAGCGCAACTGTGGGTCTGGAGTGGATGGGTCTGGATCTCTTCTGGGGTTGCCAATGGAGCTTTGGTCTGGCATGGGTCTCTCTACCGGGGTAGCTGGCATGGAGGTAGAGGGAAGGGCAGAGGAGCCCAAATCCTGCTCCAAGTCCGGCCATTGAAGATCATATCACCTAAAGATTAATAAAACTAAAAATAATAAGATAAAATGTGAAATGACCATTTTTGTTAATAACATCTATTTCTATTAAATGAGAATGAATATATTTTCCTAGTTTTTTAAAAATACAGAATATTTATTGCACTATCATTTTCTTAAATGTTTTAATTAAATCACCATGAAATAGACCGTTATAAAGCTGTTCATGATTGGTGTTGGATGACAGGCCTAGCTTGCCGTTTAATCTACTTACAGTTTAAACTATTTACATTTCCTTAAACCAGGGTTCTTGCTAATGAGGTCTCTCTTCTGTGTAAACATTGACAGAGGGTGTGGCAGATACAGGAGTCATTTTGACTTTGAATTAATAAGTTCTTAAATATTATAATCTTTATATGATTTTAATGTTATCTACATTGGGCACAATTCTTAATACTCTCTAGCCTCAGCATGGGACAATTAGAATTTACCAGGAGACCACTACCCTGCCTATTTTGAGACTATCATTTAAGATCAAAGGAGGGATCATACTAGTTTGCCCTCAAGCTGGAGAGCATGGCCCTTTCAGTAAACAGAGGACAAGACACTCAGAATCACCCTAGTGTAGAATAGATATAAGAAGGACCCTTTGGGTACCATCTAGATTGCATGAAGCCCATGAGATTATGTGTTTTTGCAGATGAATATACATTCTTTAAGATGTATTTCTTTATACAGCTCTCTCTGTCTCTCCAGTGTTTTAACATAAGAGATAATTACGGAGGAAGAGACTAACCCTGGCATGATCATTTGTTTAGTGCTACACTGAAACAAGTGTGGCATTACCATAGTGTGTCACCACACTACATCTACACCTATAAGGTGATTTGTTGATCTTTGTTGACACCACCCACCCCCAAGATAGGATTAGTTTTGGATATATAAGGGGACTGACTTGAGGTGCACTATCCACTTTGGTAGGAAACTTGGATCCAAGTGTATGGGTTGGAGTTCTGACTAAGAGCTAGAGGATGGGGGAATCCCATTATCTTAGATTGTAGTAGTGGAGCTTGTTTTAGTAAATAAGCCTTTTGAATTGCTTGGGTTGCTCCTGAGTTTTCATTCATTCACCACTAGACTCAGAGGGAGAAGGGAACTCATTTCCTGATGTTTTGGGGGACCCAGCAACTCCCTGAAAATTGGGTTTCATCACACAGTGTTCCAACACTCATTCCTCCACCAGTATACATTTTCCACCTCCTTGTTCCCAGTTTTTGCTCCTGCCACCCCACCACGCCCACCCCTACTAACCTGCATCTATAGCAGCCACTTCTCTCTCTCTCTCTGTCCCTCTCTGTCTTTCTGTCTGTTTCTCCATTTGCTCATTGTCGTTTTAAATACAGACACCAAAGTCTTATATATATGCAATAGATAGTCCTTTAATGACTTTCAATATTCAGTTCTAATCCAGCATCACCATTTCCAGCTATTGCTGTTTTACTTATTCCTTCTCTATCTTACCTACCCTCCACCCTCTATGCATTTGTGGTAAATTTTGTTATTTACAAGTCTTCCTGGTCTCTGCTTTCCTTGTTCTTGGATATTAGTTTCATGCTTCTTTTTACACAAAAAATGAATGCAAGCCCAACCCCCTCCAGTGTCATGTTTCCTGTGAAATACCAGATTCCATGCTCCATTTCCATTGTCTTGGGTATTTGTTCCTCTACCTTATGTTTCTTTATATCTCACATGTGAGAGTTGTTCTGTGTTGCTCTCTCTCCCTCCAACAAACTTCACTCAGCATAATACTCTCTAGGTCTCTCCATGAAAAAGCAAAGGAGCCGAAAGCTTACGGAAGTTTCACAAATTTCACTTATGTAAAATTAAAGTATTCCACTGGCAATAAATTGGTTCCTTATTTTTATCTACATTATAGTGGCCAAAAGCCTGCACAACATGTTTGATTAATATTTATTTAGTAAACATGTTGTATTAGTGAATAAATGTACAAGTGAATTATATGAACATTGGCATTTTGTATCATTTTACATTTTTTACTATTGAAAATATAATAAACTGTATGCTTTATGTGGATATATTCTATTTATATTTATATATTGCGTGTACATGTAAAATATAGAATAATTATGTGTTAATGAATATTGTATAGTTACAAATGCATACATGATTAAAATGTATTTACATTGAGGATGTTGATCATTTTGAGAAACATTACAGATTGTATGTATACAATACTACTCATATATCATATAAATTCAGTTTGTTAGTAGTCTATGTGTACCTTTTGAAAATTTTGTTAATTTTAAGAGATATCTTTATATATTTATGTAAAGACAAAAAACATTTTCAAGTTGAATGACACATTATGTTTGCAGTCTCCTGTATTCTGTCTTGATTAGAAGAATAGTTTTCATTCATTCCTTATGAATTTTCTTTATGAAAAATGCAGTAGATAATAATGTATCACTGAGGTAACTGGAAGTGAAGCACACTATAGGTCCCATTATGGTAGTTGTAGCCTGGAGTACTAATGCAATCTGATATAATACATATCAGGAGAGTATTTTATATTTCAGAACATGCAGAATTTTCTCTTTATACCTGATTTTGTAGCCTTTTCTTGCATTTTTCCACTCAATTTTACTATACAATGATTGTTTGATACAATGAGAAACAGAAAATCTTCCAGTAAATGATGCCAGTCTGTGAACTAGCATTTTTCCAGGGAGAAAATAGCATCAGGCGAGGTCATTAAAATGAAGTAGAACTGTTCTATATTGGAAGATGGTGACTATACAGAATCTTTTGCAATTTCATTTCCTGAGTAGTAGCACAAAACCAGATGCTTTGCCCCCAGCATAATGATTACATATATAACTCAGTTTTCTGAGTGAAGTGTCCATGTCTGATAGCTTGCTTAAGAAAGGATACCTAAGGGAACAAAATTAGTGTTTGAGAGTGAATACATGTCTAACAAGGCAATACACTAAGCAGTCTCAAAGTAAATAACTGATTGTCTGCCCTTACTTTGAGTCGCTACTTCACACAAATTCAAAACAATTTGCTGTCTTAGATATGAAGAATTACAGTGTTTTCTCTCTTAGACAAAGAAGACTTCTCTCCTAAGGCCTTCTCTCCTAGGGCCTGTAGAACCCATAAATTATTTCTATGCTTTTCCAATCCAACACTAAAGAATGTTTTTAATCATTATGGAAGTATCTATTAGCATTTAAAATTAGACCAGCTTACACTTTGCATTTTGGCTTACTTAAGTATTTTTTTTTTGGCTTCTTTGGGTCACAACCAATGATGCTCAGGGGTTACTCTGGACTCTTCTCTCAGGAATTACTCCTGGCCATGCTTGGGAGATCATATGGGATGCCAGGGATCGAACCCGGGTTGGCTGCATGCAAGGCAAACACCTTACCCGCTGTGCTATCCCTCCGGTGCTTACTTAAGTGTTGGGGAAGCCGCCAGGGTCCCTGACAGTGTCAGGACAGAAGTTCTTCTCTACTCCGAGGACGCCAGGGGAACAGATGAAAACTCATGAGTCGGTGCAGTTCCAAAAAAGGCTTTTAATAGTACAAGAGCTCTTTCACACCACTCCAATATAATGAGCGAACTCTAGCTCTGGTCCGAATTTAGACCATACAAAAGAGCCTAAGTCTCCCACCAAAGAGAGAGGATCTCACCTGAGATGAGTCCTACGCAGAAGAAGGAGCAAAAGGCCAAAGAGCAAAAAACCGAAAGCTGAAAGTCAAAAGCCAAAAGCGCGAGGGAGCCAAAAGCTGAAAGCGAAAAGGCCGAGGAGCAAAAAGCCACAGGAGCCAAAAGCCGAAGGGGCTTCAAGTCAGTCCCCTTATATACACCAAAGTAATCCAGGGAGGGTCGTGTCAACAAAGAACTCTAAACAGAGTGTAGTGCCACACCCTATTGCAGGTATAAACAAAGATTATAACAAGGACTAATCCCGAGATTATCTCTTATGTAAAACACTGGAGAGAGAGAGAGAGAGAGAAAGAGAGAGAGAGAAAGAGAGAGAGAGAGAGAAAGAGAGAGAGCTGATATAAAGTAATACTCTTGGACATGGGGCAGAGCTGCTCCTTGCTCTCCCTGTGCCCAGCTGCTCATGAGGCACCCGGGAGGCATGGCGGCTTCTAGCCCTGGCTTGCCACCCCAGTGGAGTCTCACAACAAGCAAGACGACCCCCCGACTCCATGGGGGCTGCCATTTCCACATCTGAACTTTCCTCTCGTCACAACTCCACCCAGCAGACCAACTATCACAGCCCGGCTCACACAGCCTCAAGTGGCTGCACGTTTCATCAATAAATGCTTTATTTAGAGGTGACTACAAGAGTATGCCACCCGCATGGCAAATTGGCAAGCTGCTCGTGTTGTAATGATATGCCAAATACCAGTAACATTTATATTAGGTCATTCCCATGACCTAATATAATAGTTTGAGGCTCTTTATGCTCCTGGAGCAAGCGTATGCCTTTGGGTTCTACTAGCATGAGACAGGAAATATGGAGATATTACTGGTGCCCACTCTAGCAAATAGATGATGAACGGGAAGATAGTGATAGTGATCTTAATTTCATGAGTTTCATGTAATCTAGATGGTAGCCACAATTCCTTTTTATTATTATCTGCACCAGGGTGATTCTGAGTATTTGTTCTCTGTACTGAAAGGGTCACACTTGCCTGCTTAGAGCAAACTAGTATGATCCTTCCTATAGTCTTCCTATAGTCTCAACATAGCCAGGGTGGTAGTCTCCTGATAAATTCTAACTGTCCCACTCTGGGTGCAGTGGGTATAAAGAGGAGCTGTGCCCAATCTAGAAAACATAGAAGTAAACATAGAAGTCTTAGTAGATGTAAAAGTCAGAAGTTATTCAATCAAGGTGACTTCTGTAACTGCCACACCCTCTAGCCGTGTTTACATAGAAGAGGGGTCTCATTAGAATGAACCTTGGCTTAACTAGATAAAGCTGTGAGTGGGCAAAACACCAAAGCTCCCAGATTAGCTAGATCTGTCATCTAACACTTAAGTATTTTAGTCTTTGAAAAGTAACTTGAAATTATTATAAGCATACATGATAAAGTTAAAAATATTGACAGAAGTTCAGAAAATATTGATTAAAAATATAAAAAAGACCAGAATATCCAAAGTTTTACCAAAAATAAAGACAGTGATGGATTATATTTTCCCTTCTTGAATAGAAATCAGAAGAAGAAATGTTATATAAGGTTTTTTTTTTTTTTTTTGCTTTTTTGGGTCACACCCGGTGATGCTCAGGGGTTACTCCCGGCTCTGCACTCAGGAATTACTCCTGGCGGTGCTCGGGGACCATATGGGATGCCGGGATCGAACCCAGGCCGGCACAGGCCGGCTGCGTGCAAGGCAAACGCCCTACCCGCTGGGCTATCGCTCCGGCCCTTATATAAGGTTTTGATCCTAACAGTGATAGCTCCCATGTTTCAGTAAATAATTCTCTAAATGCTTATTCATATAATGTGATTTTACTTTGGGGAGTCCACTTTATCTACAACAATACAATCATAGACTTGAGTTAGGTGGTTGAAATGGTATGGACTATTTGGTAGAGGTTTGGGCAACAGAGTAGAATGATTCATAAATGGAAATTCACAGGGTGGTAGAGGTTTCTGTTGAGTGAAAGCCCTTTGTTGCCATACCAAAAAATGGGTATAGAATACAGAAAGAGTCAAATATGGCTCGATTCAATGCCAAAATTTCTACCATCTCTCTATGTTATCAGGACTACCTCATAGTTTAGATGGGGCTTCTCATAGAGTGGGTTTTTATGTACCCTTGCCTTTCACTTGTAGATCATATTGAAACCTGTTATTCTTCTGTCACTGTCTTTGACCTGGGGTACATTCTATATCATGAACTCCTTCATTTTATTCACGAGCAATACAACATAGCATATTAATCTGTCCAGATCTTTGAAGTACCAGCTTTTTCTTGAGTATTATTTATTATTTTAATTTTATTCACTTGATCACTTGTTCACTTGAATTCCGTAACTCATCGATTTGCTCGAGTGGGCGCCAGTAACATTTCCATTGGACCCTATCACGTGCCAATGTAGCCCAATGGCATCTGGTTGATTCAGGAATATGAAGAGCCTCAAACCGTTCCTTTAGGTTCTTGTAAGGAAGTATGACTGACCATCTTGTAGGTGGGTGGCCACGTGGTCTTTTGACATCCCATGGGATCCAGTCGGTAATGGCTCTAGTCCAGCGGTTGTCTCCAAATAATATTACATGTCCAGCCCATCTGATTTTTCTATGCCTTGGCAAATGAGACAGCATCCCTGATTCTGGAATAGCGACAGAGGTCACAACTCCGATTCCTTCTCTCACTTGAGTGAGGTGTGATATTCCAAGCATAGCTCTTTTGATTCCTCTCTGGGAGACCCGAATAGCATTCTCATCCTGCTTTCATAGGGCCCAGGTCTCTGAGGCATATGTTAATGCAGGGAGAATGGTGGAGTCAAAGAGATGTGCCCAGAGCCAGAGGTTCTTTGTCCTTTTAGCTATGACTTCAATGCCTTTGAAGGCATGTAATGCCGCTCTCTTCCTCCTGCGCAACTCAGGTTTTAGATTTTAGGTTTTTGGGAATCTCCTGGTGGACAGTTCCACAATGAAATTGATGACATTATCTTCAATCGACGGTTTTGTGTGACTGATGTTGCTGTCATCCCAAAATTCCAAACAGGATCGGACCACCATCTCCTTCGTGCAAAATTCTACTTCCCACAACGGGGAGAAAAGGCTGCAAAGTTTAAGAAGAGAACTCCCAGAACGACCACCAACTGGGAACTCTTCGGCACCATGGCAGCAACATGGGAAGATACCATCATTGGCGACATCGATGAAGAATACAACAAACTGGTTCAGCACCTCCATGATTGTGTGAAGAATGTCGAGAGAGAGAAAGACACAAAAGGATGCCTGTCTTCAGAAACTCTGGAGCTCATTCGCCAACGTGGCAAGGCACAAGCCTCAGGAGACCAAATGCTAATGTCCAAGCTTGCAAAGCGGTGCAGAGAAGTGATAAAAGAAGACCTCAAAGACAGAAGAGCAGAAATACTGGAAGATGCAGCGGAAGCCAGGAAAAGCATTCATACCACCCACCTTTCCTTCGCCAACTATAAGACCAAGATGACTGCCCTCCGACGCCCTGATGGATCTATCACATCTTTCAGAAAGGCAATGGAGAGGATTGTCCATGACTTCTACTCAGATCTCTTTGATAGTCACGTCGACCTGCCCACATACCAAATTCCACAGGATGGATATGTCATTCCCAAAGTTCTCCCTTCTGAAATCCGACATGTTGTTTCTTCGGTAAAGAAGGGAACAGCACCAGGCCCAGACAAAGTCAGACCCGAAAACCTGAAGAATCTGCCATCAGTACTCATCAATACACTAGCTCGGCTCTTCACACGCTACCTGTCCGAATGCAAAGTGCCCTCCCAATGGAAAACCAGCAGGACAGTTCTACTGTTCAAGAAGGGATACAATCACGACATTGGCAACTATCGCCCCATCTGCCTGTTGTCTGTCATCTACAAGCTGGTCACTCGAGTCATCCTGAACAGGATTGGCAGAACACTAGATGAAGGACAACCATGCAAGCAGGCAGGCTTCCAGAAAGGATTCGGCACAATTGACCATATCCACACATTAACCAAGCTCATTGAGGTTTGTAGGGAGTACAAGATGCCACTCTGTCTCACGTTTATTAATTTAAAGAAAGCCTTTGATTCTGTGGAGACTGAAGCTGTCATCGAAGCCCTAGCCAAACAGGGTGTTCAAACCCAATACATCAAGATCCTTCGTGAGCTGTATTACGGATTCACCACCAGGATCTCACCATTCTACAAGGAAGTGATCATTGATGTCAAAAGATGGGTTCGACAGGGTGATACCATTTCACCAAAACTCTTCAGTGCCACCCTCAAGAACATTATGCAACAATTAGAATGGGAAGGAATGGAAGTGAAGATAGATGGTTGGCAACTACACCACCTCCGCTTTGCTGATGATGTCGTTCTAATAACTCCACAAACATTAACCAAGCGGCACAAATGCTGGCTGACTTCGACCGAAAATGTGGAAAGATAGGTCTACAACTGAATCTAAAGAAAACTATGTTTATAAAAAATGAACTCATTCCAGAGGCCCCATCCACTCTCAATGGAACAGACATCTCTGAATGCAGCAGTTTTGTGTACCTAGGTCGAGAAGTCAACATGATGAATGACCTTAATTTTATTATTTAAATTTAATTTTAAAATGTTCTATTATTTAATCAGTTATTTTATTATGTATTATTATTTATTATTTTGTTTCCGTTTCCGTAGCTGGTAACGAGGGTGTGACGACAGCCTGGCAGGCAGGGTTACTGGAAAAACTGGAGCTGGTAGTGTTGGGCCGATGAGATATTGCAGGAACAAGGCCATAGAATGCAATACAAAGTCCATTATATTCAGTATGTGAATATTTTGAGTTACTTTTAGTATGCTACCGGCATGGCAGAGCCTGGCAAGCTCCCGTGTAATATTTGATATACCAGATACCAGTAACAATTATAGACCTCATTCCCATGACCTGATGGAATGGTTTGAGGCTCTTTATGTTCCTGGATCAAGCAGGTGCCCTTGGGCTCTACTTGCATGAGACAGGTCATAAGGAGATGTTACTGGTGCCCACTCGAGCAAATCGACGATGAACGGGAAGACAGTGACAGTGACAGTGATATTATTTTGTTGACTTGCAAATATTTTTCTTGAATAGAAAAGAATTCAAGGAACTTGGAATCAAAAAATCTGTAGAAAGATATAAAACATGTATTTTGTGAGACAAATTGTGTTGTAAGACAAATTGCTATTAAAATTTATATTTTTTGCATTATTATTTACTCTTTGAGCTCTCTTGGCTTTTAGTTAACCCTTTTTATTGAAATGGCTCACATACCCTGACACATACAGTGAATTTAGGGAATAACAGTAGTGATAAGAAAGTCAGAAATACCTAGACTTTCCCCACTTATGTGCAGAGTCAGTTTTCAGATTTTAAACTGGAGGGTCTGGATTTACCTAAATTGTCACAGGTCACATTTACCAATAGGAGAATGACTACTACTGATATATTCATAATGTTAGGGTGCTACTTCTCCATTTCCTGGAGAACACACAAAGAACCTGAACTTGCTAGGAGTTTTCTCATATCCTGCTACCTTACAGCTTTACGTGGAACTGCAATTTATTTACTTTATATTTTATTTATGAGAAGGATTAGAAATAACAAATTTAACATTATCATAGTGGATAATATGCAAAGCATTTTGATTCTGACATTTTCAATTTAGACATAATGAAGTCTGGAGTTGCAATGTTAAATTATAAATCACTGTCTTTTTCCATGTTGATTGTTTATGTATATTAGATTACCCGGTTCTAAAGATATTGGTTTATAAGTACACTAAATATTATTCTCAAGTAGTAATGATCTCAACTTAATTTTGACATAACTTGTTTATGAGATTTAAGAAAAAAATGGTAAGTAAACGTTATAATGATAATTTTGCATAAAAGGTATGGGAGAAAATAGGAAAAAAGGGGGGAAATGGGCTGTATTTATATTTACATGTAAAGTTTTATTATGTAAATGTATGTTTTGTTTATATATTTTGCTATGTGATTTACATGTGAATATTTTGTTGTGATAATATGTTCTCTAGTTTTTTATGGGACTTTTCAATAATATAACATGTTTCCAGCAAGATTAGTAATAGTAATAGCAATTATATCCAAAATAGCTATAGTCAACATAAAATTTAGATAAGCATTGAAAGTTTCTAAATAATTACTTTTTATTATACTGACTTCATCTCTATTATTTAAATAAAGTCTTTCCTTAGATTCTCTAAATTAAGCTGCATTAAAATGTAATGGCATTAATCTAACCAGTCTTAAGGGAACGAACATAAACAAAATACACTTAAAAGGTAATGAATAGAATTTCATAGTTTAGACTCTTTTAATATAGGCTTTGTTTCTTAAAGATCATAAATATTAAAGTGATCATCTAATCGTGGGACTATATGATGTGGCTAAAAAATTCAAAACAACTTGACTCTGATAACTTGGGTTAAACATAGCCTCTGAAGTCTCACGCTCTTCAGAAACTTCTGTGCAGAGACAGTAAATTCTGCACACCTGTTTATCAGGAAAGAGAGACCAGAAATTCATTCACATTTGTATGAGCACATGCACATACGTCCATTGTTCCTGCTCACCATTTGCCTTTGAGGGAGCCAGCAGAATCAAAGACCAGTTACAAGCATCAGTTATACTGAAAATATAGCCTCACTCAGGGGACAGATAATTTGATCACCTCGAGATCATCCTATTCATCCCCAGTTCCGTCTCCTGTTTTCTAAGAAACTGATAAGTTTATGTCCTCTTCTTGTATAGCAACAGTCTCTGAAACAAAGGGATAGAGAAGTAGATCTTAGCTAATTCCTGTCTTCACTGCACTCCAGATCACACTAAAGAGCCTTTCTTTTCTTGAAAAAATGGTGTGATGATTTTGGATTGACATGGTGAGGGTCAATTTTTGTCTTTATTCTTTGAAAAACCATGGGGTTAGTTGAATTAATATACCAAAATTAGCAAAAAAAAAGAAGAAAGAAAAACAAAGTTTATGACAGAGTTATTTTTCATCTGTATTACTCCTAATAAAATTAATTCATTGTTCCTGAAGATAGCCAGCAGAGATACTAATATAATGCTAATTCTACTTTGATTTCTCTCTACCACTAATTTATTCACGAGAAGTGACATGCCCTGAACTTCAGAGCAAAGTCAAAGGTCTCTAGAGGTTGAGTTAATTAGATCAATGGAAACGAGAGTATGCAAAGATCCATTTCCAACTCTTTTAAAATAGTGAAAAACTCATAATTAACTCCATTTATTTTAAAGGTACTAGTATTCCAGCTTTTCCTTTGTAGATTTGACTTTATGACATATTGAATAAGTTGGAGTCATTTCAAGTGCTTTCAGTAATGTGTAGTATTTATAGTTGTCACAAATAGCCACGACAAATACATATTTCTCTTGTTTTGTTTTTCCCATTAATGAATACATGAATATATAAGTGGACTTCACACATGAACGATTTGTGTATAATGCTCTCTTTATTAAGCAATTTCTCATAAAAGTAAGAATAGAGCTGCTATGACCCAGCCATTTCACTTCCTGGTATCTAGCCACAGGGGAAAATTTTGATTTTAAAGGACATAGGCATGTGTCTTTTTCTTAGCATACTTAGCACAATAGCTAGGATATAGAATCAACCTAGGTGTCCAATAGCTGATGAGTGAATAGTGAGCTATACACATTGTAATACAAATTGCAGCTTGATCATGCAATTTGCTGAAACTTGGATGGAACTGGAGGATTTTCAGTTAAGAAAAGTAAGCCAGGGGCCAGAAGGATAGCCCAGTGGGTAGGGCGTTTGCCTTGCACGTGGCTAGCCTATGCCGCCCGGGTTTGATCCCGGTATCTCATATGGTCCCCCCGAGCACAGCCAGGAGTAATTCCTGAGTGCAGAGCCAGGAGAAATCCCTGAGCGTAGCCGGGTGTGACCCAAAAAGCAAAAAGAAAAAAACAAAGAAAGAAAAGAAAAGTAAGTCAGATGAAGAAAGACAAATAACAGATGATGCCATTTATGAATAGTGAAGGAAACAAATCAGGGGGGTATAAGTAATGAGGCAGATGGGACCCTAGTCATACCTGCAGAGTCGAGATGCGGTATATCAATATCCCTGAACCACAATTAAAATAAAGGCATTAGATCCAAAGTACAAAAACTAAACTGAAAAAAATGTGACTCTCAAGGTGGCAAGCAAAGATGGTGAGAGGAAATCTGGGAATATGGTGGAGAGAACTTGACACTTGTGGTGGAATTGATGTTATAACATTGTATGCCTGAAACTCAACTACGGATATCTTTGTAAACCATGTGCTTAATTAAAATATGCTTTTATTTGTAAAACTAAAAACACTATCATTTTTTAAGGTGAATGTGGATCTTCATTTCTTGGCTCCTGGGAGATACTTTCTAAACTGTCAGAATCTCATTCTGGATATGAATCCAGAAATAAGAGTTTAAGGCAAGAGTTGACTCCACACTATATAATTTAACATTGTGAGTTGAAGCAAGGGTTTTGGGTCACAGACACAGTTTGACACTGTAGCTAGATGAGTCATTTTGACCACACCTAAGAGATGGCCTTAATTATAGTACCTGTACAATAAAACTGTTGACTTTCCCATGTGGCACCATTCATTCTTATTTTCACACAATTATGCTATGAAAAGATATTGCCTATAGGCCTAGGATGTGAGTAATTGGGAACTCATATCTAGATTTTCCTGCGCAGTAGAATATCTAATTTTTTTAAAAAATATGTTATTGTATGTTTTTATAAAAGATGAGCCTTAGAGATAGTATAGGGATTAAAGCACTTGCCTTTAAAAAGGTTGAACCTGATTGAAACCTTGGCACCACAAATGGTCTCATGAATACTGCTGGGTTTGGTCCCAAAACTTAAACAAGTGAACAAAATGGTGGGCCTGTAGTAGCTAGAAATTGAGACTCTAACTCCACAGGAATAGATGATTAGAGAATAAAGATATTTCCACAAACCCAAGATGAGAGGTGGAAGGTAGACATATGATGCAGATATTTCTGTTTTCAATTTATTTCTCTTTATTTGCTCTGATATTTCTATGAATTTATGCTGTTGCTTTTCATCTTGGCTAATTTATTAAACAGTAAGTTTTAATATTTTTACTTTTTATAATTTAAGCTAAATTAACCTTAATATTTTTCTTCTTAGAACATAGTTGCTTCATGATTTTATTTTCTGCACACTTATTTCTTCTGCTTTATAATTTTATATAGATTAGAAATTTCCAAAGTATGGTAGCTAGGACATTTTTAGGGGAACTGCAAGATTAAAATCACTTGTCACTTGTCTTTCCATTGTTCATCAATTTGCTAGAGCGGGTTTCAGTAACATCTCCATTTGCTGGGAATGAGGTCACTATTGTTACTGTTTTTTGCATATTGAATACACCATGGGTAGCTTGCCAGGTTCTATCATGGCTCTGGGTTCACATCAGGGGGGCCCAGTCTTTTCTATGTCAGACCATTAACCATTCAGGGCCCATAGGGCAAAGCCATGGGGGTAGACAAGCCTGTCTCCAGTCTACCACCTGCCGGCACACTCAGGCACTGCAGCCACACCTGTGGACATAATTTGCCCTTATTGTTGCCCATCAAGAGCTTCAAACAACTGTGGTAAAACAATGATCCTTGAATATACGTTTTAAAATATTCTGAAAGATAAAATGATAAGTATACATTAAGCACCTCTGTAACCAAAGCATAATGGTCATAAGGCAAAATACTTGGAAGATGGAGTTGCAATATGTATTTAACATTATTTATGTTGGGACATTTTTCTTGAAAGAATTACTAATAGACAAATTATATAAGTATAACTGTTAGCATTCAGATAAACTTTGGTACTTTACAGAAAATAACTGATAGAATTTGTTTTCCAAAAAATAATGAGAATTCTGAAAAACTTATTTCTACCATCATGAATTTTCTGATCAACTTCATGGTAGTATTAATAAAAATGATTTTAAGATTAAACAAATAACTTAATACTTATAAGAACTATAAAACTCCATCAACCAATATTCCCATATAATCAAACTATCTATAAAATTATTCAAGGGTAAAGTGTGAATAATTAGTGCAATATAGGCAAATAGATCTTTGTCTAGTATTAAAAAAGTATCCCTAATTATCTGTAACAACCATTAAAATACATTTTACAAGAACAAGATGATTTTCTCCCCATATTAAAAAAGAAAAAAAAACATATTGAAGCTTTTTTTTTTAAATTTTTTTATTCTTTATTATACCACCGTGAGACATACAATTACAAAGGTGCAATTGGTTCTTGGTAATACAGTATTCCAGCACCCATCCCTCCACCAGTACCCCATTTCCACCACCAATGTACTCCACCCCTCCCACTCACCCCCAGGCTGCCTTAATAGCAGGTAGCCCTGCTTCCTCTCTTTCTCTCTATCTCTGCATCTCTCTCCCTCTTCTTTTACACATTGTGGCTAGCCCTGCAGATATTTATTTATTTATTTATTTATTTATTTATTTATTCCACCTTTTCTCCTTTTTTTTTTTAATTGAAGGATGCTCATGTGGAGTCCTGGCTCCACAGGGTTCCAAGATGCACCCCTCCACCCGAACCCATCTCCCATCACCAACGTCCTGTCTCCCCCCCCCTCCCGAATCCCAATCACCCGGCGGGCTCTATATGTCATCTCCTTCCTCTGTATATCTCCCTCTCAGCAAACCCTCCTGCTGTTCGCGGAATGCAGTGTACCAAAAAACATCATTGTTTCACCACCCTAGTGGCCCAGCGGCTGCGCGCGACCTGGGCTCAAACCGGCTTTGCTGGTCCTCTGGTCGTGGGACATTTTCCCAGCGTCTGGACAATGAAAATGGTGGCTAGCGTGGTGGACGAGTCCCATCCGGCTGCTTCCGGGACCCTCCGGAGGCGACGGGCCCACTCCCAAAGCCCATCTGCCCTCCTCGGGGTTCCATAGTCAGCTGAGGCCCGGCGCGAGCCAGGCTCCCGCCTCCCGAGCCGTCTGCAAGACTCTGGATGCCGGGCCCGTCAGCGGCTCCTGGGCGGGAAACCGGGCTAGTCGCGATGGAGGGGGAAGGGGTGACCGCGCCTCCGTCTGACGACTTCCCAGTGCTTCCCGCCTCTTGGAGCCGCCTACTTGGGCTCGAACCGGCTTTGCTGGTCCTCTGGTCGTGGGACATTCTCCCAGCGTCTGGACAATGAAAATGGTGGCTAGCGTGGTGGACGAGTCCCATCCGGCTTCAGCAGTGATTTCTAATGTGACATTATAGTTCCTAATTCCCCATCAACCTCCCCAGTTTGTTACAACTACAATGATCATTATGTTGTACAGATGTGAAAGATCCTGGGAAGGACCTGTCCCAGCCTACTTCATTATCCAAGACTCTTGCGTGGCTGCACACTGTTCTTCCTATGTCAGACCATCCACCATCCAGGGCCCACAGGTCAGAGCCCTGGGGGGTGTAGACAAGCCTATCTCCTGTCTGCCACCTGCCAATGCAGCTGGGCACTGCAGCCACACCTGCAACACCTCGAGGGGCAGGTGGCCCTTGCTTTTTAAATATAAAACAAGAACAAATTGTATTGTAAATCGAAATTAAAAGTAAAATGTCGAAATTAAAATAATGTCACTTGTTTCACTTTACTTGTCTTCCCATTGTTCATCAATTTGCTTAAGCAGGGGCCAGTAATGTCTCCATTCATTGGGAATGCTCAGGGGACCATTATTGTTCCCTGTTTTTGGCATATCGAATACACCACAGGTAGCTTGCCCAGGCTCTGCCAGGGTTCATCCCAGGGGGGCCCAGTCTTTTCTATGTCACACCATCAGCATCCAGGGCCCACAGGGCAGAGCCCGGCTGTAAAGCCTACTGCAGACCAGTGGTAGAAATGATATTTATAAATAGTAACAAAACATAAGATGTGACTATTCTTCTTTTTTTTTTAAAGAAAGTTCAACTATTGGGGCCACCTGCCCCTCGAGGTTCTGCAGGTGTGGCTACAGTGCTGGTGCCCGGCTGCATCGGCAGGTGGCAGACAGGAGATAGGCTTGTTTACACCCCCCAGGGCTCTGCCCTGTGGGCCCTGGATGGCGGATGGTCTGACATAGGAATAGACTGGGCCCCGTGGGATGAACCCAGAGCCATGGCAGAGCCTGGCAAGCTACCCGTGGTATATTTGATATGCCAAAAACATTAACAATAGAGATGAACTGGACAAGGGACAGACCAGATGCACAGCTGTACTGCCCGGCTCACGTGGAGCAGCCCATGGAGTCTCTGAGGAATCGGCTATCCAGCTGAGACCAACGTGGCTCCTAGGGTAAAGCAGTCATGTGGGGGGGAAGCCATGCTGGGCGGAATTAGAGCAGGAATTTGGGCTCCTCCCTCTCCATGCCAGTGGGTGTGGCTATGGGCTCGCAGCCTCTGCAACCAGATGAACCAGACAAGGGGCAGACCAGGACGCACAGCTGTGACAGTGTGCAGCCATGCAAGAGGCTTAGATAACAAAGTAGGCTAGGACCAGGTCCTTCCCAGGATCTTTCACATCTGTACACCACAATGATCATGGTAGTTGTAACAATCTGGGGAGGTTGGTGGGGAATGAGGAACTATAATGTCACACTAGAATTCACTACTGAGTATATACATGGATAATTGCACCATAAACCGTAAGGCAAGTCACAAGGTGTAGGAGAGAGAGAGAGAGAAATACAGAGACAAATAGAGATAGAGAGAAAGATGAGAGACTCAGATGCACGGGGAGAGCTGTCATCTGACTCTCCCCTAGCTCAGCTGACCATGAGGCTCCCAGGAGGAAAGATGGGTTTTGGGAGTGGGCCCATCACTTTTGTAGGGCCTCAGAAACAGCCGGATGAGACACTCTCACCACAATAGCTGCCATTATCACAGTCCGGAGTCCACAGCTCATCAGAACTGATGCAAGTGAGACACTGATCTCAAGACCAGCTCAGAGCAACCAAATTCGAGCCAGGTAGGCAGCTCTCAGAGGCAGAAGTCAGCAGGCATTCCTGGATATGGAGCCTGGGTACCCTTCCCCTCTCTGACCCGTTCCGGAGGCCTGTGACCCCTCCCACAAACTGCCTCAGTGTTCTCGGCCATGATGCAGAGACTCAGAAGCATGGGGACATCTGCCATTCGGCTCCTCCTAGCTCAGCTGGCCATGAGGCTCCCTGGAATCAAGATGGGTTTTGGAAGTGGGCCCATCACCTCTGTAGGGCCTCAGAAGCAGCCGCATGAAACTCGCTCACCATAATAGCCGTCATTTTTGTGGTCCGAATCGGTACATCAAACTAGTGGAACCAATCATGTTCTAGAATAGATTACAATCTACGATGTGTAAGAAAGGGAAGAGAGAAGGAGAGAGAGAGAAAGAGAGAGAGAGAAAGGAGATAAAGAACCTACCATGGAGGTAGGCTAGGGAAGGGGGAGGGAGGTGCAGACATTGGTGATGGGAGATGGGCAGGGGTGGAGGGATGGCTGTTGAAACATTGTAGAACCAAAATTCAAACATGAACATTTTGTAATTGTATATCTAACGGTGGTATAATAAAATATTTTAAAAAAAGAAGTTTAACGATTCTGATAAAGGATGCTATGTTAGCATAGCATATGCATTCTTTCCACTAGCCATGATTCAGAGATTCATATATGAATCTCAAAAGAGATCAAAAAATGACAGAGATACTCCCAGTCCCTATGTCAGGCTAAACTGAGAACTGGGGCTGGGGGTAGGGGGGAGAATGTTTGGGGAAGGCCTATTCCAACAGAGCTGCAACCAAAAACCTCTACACTCCACAATTGCTGCCATGTTCAAGGCCAGACTCCACTGCTTGGATGAGCCCCACTCATGAACTAATTTGTTGATAAACTCCAATAGTGCTTTTGGCTCTGATAGCTCAGAATTGTGGATGGCTTCTCTCTCCCCTTTTCCTGTTCTTCAAGAAGGCCACACTGTTGCACCTATGAACGTCTTTGGCACCAAGTAATCTCACCAGCCATGCCGCAGTGACTCATATATAAATATTGAAAGAGATCAACAAATGGCAGAGATGCTCCCAGTCCCTGGGCCAGGCTTAATCATTTTTAGCAAATTACCTATAACAAACAATATAAAATAGATTATTGAGGGTCTGCTATAGGGCAGGACTAAGCGTGAATGAGGAAGTTGGAAACAATAATAGTGGGAAGCTGCAATGGTGGTGCTACTGGGTGGAATATTGAATGTTTTTAACAAACACCAACTACTTTGTTAAAAAATTGAGTGGAAGCATGCAAAGTTCAATAAGGTCAATAAATGAAAGCAAGAATACAGATGGCCCAATCTGCAGGTAAAAGCTCAGTAAAAGGGACATGACTTTAGTATCACCATTACGAGATACATGTTGCATAAGTAATATAAAGATGATTAATCAGTGCCTGCTAGGAGAACAGGCTTGGGGATGGGTGGGAAATACTAGGGATTTTGGTGGTGTTAAGGACACATTGGTGGTGGAAATTAGTATTGGAATATTGCACACTTGCAACAATTGAATTGTGAACAATTTTGTAAATCATGGTATTTAAATAAAGTTTAAAATTTGCTGGCCAGAGCAATAGCCCAATGGGTAGGGATTATACCTTAAATTCAGCCAACTTAGGTTTGATTTCCTAGCATTCCATATGCTCCCCTGAGCACCTCCAGGAGTAATTCCTGAGTGTAGAACCAGAAATAACCTCTGAGCATCATCAGGTGTGACAAAAAAAGCCAAAAAAATTATGCATTCCTTTGAAAATACATCAATACTTAAATAGGTTTGAAATTTCTAAATTTCAAGCATGGCAAATATTTATTCATGCAACCTGTACTCATCACTTATTACTTGTCTTTCTGTTGTTCATTGATTTGCTCATGCAGGAGCCAGTAATGTCTCCATTCGTCTCTGTCATGTGCTAGTGTAGCCCAATGGCACCTCCTCACTCCAGGAACACAAAGGGCCTCAAACTGTTGTGCAACCTGTGCAAAAAAAGATATTTGAGATATATTTATACAATAATATTAATAAGTGCAAGGATACTCTGAGATAACAAAATTTGGAACTCCTGTCCTTGAATACTATTTCCATGTTCATTGAAGAATGTCTAGTGCCAAGAATTCAGTTTTATACTTAGAAACTTAGGACTACAGACAAACATCATTAGGAGAAATTGTCCTTCAGAATTTATTCCAAAGAAATGAAAATTAGTATTTGTACACATGTACCAATGACACCCCCCCACACACACGCTTGATTTCATATAAAAACATTGTTTGGCACAGCCCCAAATTAGAGACAAGTCTTGCTCTTCCCAAGAGTACTGTTCCTTTAATTTTTGTAACTTCACAAATTCCTTGGTCTCTAAACTATCAACTAAAATTTTCTTTACAAGATTCTGTCCTGTTTTATCTTCTTTTTTAATTACTAAGTATATGAAAAGATGTTTCAGAATTATAAACAGTCAAAGAAACACGCATTCTAAATGTGTATGTTCCAATTATTAATAGAACAGCAAATATGTGAACCAAAGGTACAGTACCAAAGAAACACATACAATCCCACAATTACAGTTGGAGATATTTAAACATCCTCATAATATTATAATTGATAAAACTTATAGAATAGCAGCAAGTAGGCGCTGCAATACCATCAAAACATTGATTCATCATTTACAGACCCTTCTGACCAAGAACAGGATATACTTTTTAAGAACTCACAAAAAGTATACTGAGATAGACAACACACATATATTGTACCTAGTGAAATGTAGAGATCAGAATGAGCTATTCTTCATGTCTATTGGACTGCAGGCTAACATCATTAGGAGAAATTACCCTTCAGAATTTATTCCAAAGAAATTGAAATTAGTATTTATACACATGTACCAATGACCCCCCCATACACGCACACACTTTATTTCATATAAAAACATTGTTTGGCACAGCCCCAAATTAGAGACAATTAAGAGGGCTCTAGATAGATGAAGAAAATGTAATACAGGCTAAACCATGGAACTGAAACTCAGCAGTGAAAAGGAATAAATTATTGATACTCATAACTTGGATAAACATCAAAGGAATTATGCTGAAAATACCTGAAAATATTTGCTGAAATATTATGCTGAAAATATTATGCTGAAAATACCTGGAAAAACAAATGCTGAAAATAAAAATAATTATTTTTAACCATAATTATGCTTAAAAAGTACCTATTGCAAAAAAATTGTATGACAGTAGTTTCATACTACCCCCATTTATAGTCATGCATTCCCTTCCTTACCATTTTCATTTTATTTGTATTTTATATATTTTTTTTATTTTGGGATGACACCCAGTGATGCTCAGGGGTTACTCCTGGGTCTGCACTCAGGAATTACTCCTGGAGGTGCTGGAGGGACCATATGGGATGCCATGGTGATCCAACCTGTGTCACCCGCATGCAAGACAAATGCCCACTCTGCTGTACTATTGCTCCAGCCCCACCCTTCCTTACCATTTCTAACCTAAGGCACCATGGGTATTATTTCCACCTTTTTTATTACAGAATAATACATCGATAGAACCTTGTTTTCCTTCATAAATAATTTTTACAAATCTCTAGTTGAAGAACTAGTTTACTTCTATGGTTTATATGTCTGATCACTCATGATACAGTGAAATATTAAAGGATATGTAAGCTTTGTTATTAACATATATTCACCTTTACAATGACTCACATCATCACAAATAGTCCATGCAAATATTGTTATTGAATTTCTGAATATTTAGCCTCAAGAACTCCATGCTCTTTTGTTCCTGCTGTCAATGAGCCCAACTAATGACCATAACATTGGCAAAGAAAAGGACTTGAATCAAGCTAGAAGCCAGATATTGAGATTCACGGCCAGTCTTCAAAGGGAAGCCAATCACAGAAAGATAATTACCACATTGTGGTCTTAGGGAATTGGGAAATCTTTAAAGATTTTTCAGCATTTCTCAGGTGTTTCTAATAGGCATTGTTCACTTTCCCACTGATAGTTTTTACTCATAAAATTACAACAAACAGGATGTATCTGGAAACACTCATGACAGTAAATGGAAAGAAACTGCCAACTGGCATTATCTGTTGGAAGCAACACAGACGTATGGCAAAAGGGCTTCTCCAAAACTTTTCCAATTGGATGAAAGTGGGAACATTTCTCAAGATTAATAAGGGTGTCAAATCATGTCCAGCTGGTAACCCCAGGATCTTATCAAGTGTTTAATCACACAACATGTGGCATCAAAGTAGTGTTAAGTAGCATCCTGGAGACTGAGCTCCTCAGAAGGTAATTTCTCTCCAGGGAAACCAAGCCTGCATTTCCCTACCTTTGCAGACTAATGTCTAAGGCTACAACACTGTAAATAGAAACCATTTTCTATGAAAATGCTTATCCCAAAGAAACAAATATTACTTACAATCTCAAGGCAATCTGACATCTTCCATGCTGTTCCCATCTGCTTCTGATATTCATACTGGACAGTTTTCAAGTGACAACAGATGTCCAAGCTAGGAAAAAAAACTAATCAGATGAAAAGTATGTCATTACCTAGCTAATTTTATAGACCTAAGAGCCAGAAAATATTGTGTTTGGTCATTGCCCTATTTTTTTTTAAATTTAAAATCAACACTGTAATCAATGCACATATAAATATATAAAATACTTATGGTTTACATATATTTATCTAATGTATATGTATACATTATACACATATACATGTACATATACATTATATATGTATATATATGTTAGATTCATATAGTTTGTCTCAGAAAAAGATTAGACATAAGTATCCAGGTGAGGAGGTCAGCCTTTGTTTTTTACCCTTTTTTAAAAAAAAATTTTATTATACCACCGTGAGACATACAATTACAAAGGCTATAATTGGTTCTTGGTAGTACAGTGTACCAGCACCCATCCCTCCACCAGTGCCCCATTTCCACCACCAATGTACCCCACCCCCTGCCTCCCACCCCCCAGGCTGCCTCAATAGCAGGTACCCCAGTATTCTCTCTTTCTCTCTCTGTCTCTCTCTCTGTCTCTGCATCTCTCTCCCTCTTCTTTTATACATTGTGGCTAGCCCTGCAGATATTTAGAGTTTATCACTTAAGTCTCTTTGTGTATATTCAATGGTGAGTTTTAATCTGCCATTACCATTTCCCCACATTTAGTAAAACACTGGTATCTATTTATATCCTATTCATGAATGCAGTCATTCTATATCTATCCTTTTCTTTCTGACTAATTTCACTCAGCATGATAGTTGAGGAGGTCAGCCTTTGAATAAGTTTAAACTGTTGGCCTTGCTATATGTTTTAAAAAACAAAGATTATAATTTCTGAGCAACAACAGTGCAATGATTGAAAAAGTCTTCAACTTTTCGTTGTGACTTCCTGGGAGGGTGGGGAAGGTCTTGATTTGATAGTGACCAAGAAAATGGGCACTCAGCCCTGTAGATGCAAGGAATTGCATTTTGTGAACAACTTGAATGAACGCCAAGGTCGTTCTTTACCAGAGCCTTCAGATCAGAAGCCCAGGTCAGTGGGCACATTGATTTCACTCATATAAGAGTCTAAGAGAAGTCAGTATGAGCTTCTGACACAGAGCTCTGAGACAGTAAACTTGTGTTGTTTTAAAATACTAACTCTGATCACTACAGAAAGCGATGTATCATTCTTACAGGGAAAAAGCATCCAGAGCAAATAACCACTGTTTTTCTTAAGAGTCAATGTTTCTTGAGAATTTTGCCTTGTGAGATATAAAGGATATATTAATTTCTCCATAGATTGTGGATGTTTACCAAAAAGAAGTAAAACCTATGCAATATTAATATGACTAGCATTCAATTGATCTTGCCCATTATTCTGAGAACCATTTTCTAAACAATGCAAAAAACTGTATTGTGAGATAAGCTAGTTCCCTGCTGCATGGCGCTCTCCTTTCCAACCTTTGACCTTTTTTTAAAACAACCACCACAATCCCATCTGTCCTCTTCATATGAAAAATTTAAGAAGTAGAAGTAGTTTTTTGAATACTTTAAATAAGTGATGTGCCAGGAGGACAAGAAGAGGAAGTGAAGAATAATCAGTAATAATAGGAAGGCAGACAATTTTCTACATTAATATTTTTCACTAGTGAGTCATGTATAGATTCTCAATGATAAATGTAGAAAAGACTTTCTAGTTATTTATGTGCTTAATAATCGTGATTTACTCACCTTTCTGCCAATTGTCAACCCCCATTTGAAGATACTGACCAATTGCTGAGGGCTTAAAGGAAACCATTTTATTCTTTTTTATGTTAGAATGTTAAAGGAGATGTTGAAAAGACAGCTTCGCTGTTGGGAGCATGAACCTTACAGGAAGCCCAGAGTTCAGTCTTGACACTCATGGTACCTGACTACCGTTAGAGTAACCTTTGTGGTATCCCGCCATTCCCAGTAGCTCCTCTACCACCAGGTCCTAGTTAGCTAAATATTGCCACCAGTGGCCCAAGGACCCATGAGTACTAATTGGGAATCTTAATTGCCAAAATTTGTAAAGAAAAAATGTTAAAAGAACATTATAATTCTGAAAGTGGTGGTCAAAATATACCTTTATCACTTGTATCACTTGTTTTCCTGTTGTTCATCGATTTGCTCAAGCAGGCACCAGTAACATCTCTATAAGTCTTGTCATGTGCTATTGTAGCCCAAGGGCATCTGCTCACTCCAGGAACACGAAGAGCCTCAAACCATTTGTTCAGGTCATGGGAATGAGGTCTATAATTGTTTCTGGCTTTTGACATATCAAATACGACACGGATAGTTTGCCAGGCTCTGCCATGAGGGTGGTATACTCTTGGTAGTAGGTTCCGGACTGTTCAAATAAAAGTCAAAAGGAGCACAGAAAATGGCACACAATATAATCAGTATCCAGTGGTCAAAAAAGATGCCATTTGCTTCTAACAGGATTAGATAGTGCAAAGCACATTCTGCAATATTTATAGAGGCTAGTCAGTGCTATACCTAGAAACCTGCACCCTAAAATTGAATCATTTCAGTATAAATTCTTTCTTTTCTTCTTTGGAGGTTCATCTACATAGATAACAGGATTCCTTAGCTCCATTTTCTCATACATACAAAGGGGTAATTAACATATATACCTCAAACATTTTTTAAGTGATTTCAAAGATAATCAACATAGTACAGGGCTAAATGCAAAAACTAATAATCTCTGTCACCTTTATGGCTTATACATTTTAACTATGAAATGCACTTGATCTTTCAATTTTATATAAATATTTTTTTTAATTTCTATGCCCTAAATTTTAAAATCTGTGTTATTTCACAATAAATTTTCTTCACAATATATATTTACCTTTCTGCTTGAATTTTCCATATAAGTACTCTTAACTGACCATTTGTATCTCCCATATAAATGTCTTTATTCAGAAACTAAACTTTTATAATTATATATATATATATTTATATATACACATATCTTTGTTTTCTCAACCTTTTACTAAGAAATTATAACATTTCAATGTACAGTAACATTAAAAATCACACTTTAAATGCTTTAAAAATTTGTTTTCATATAGAAAATCTAGAATTAAAACTAACTAAAAACAATTCAATACTTAAGTCAATAGGTATAGAAAATCTATTTGTGTAATGATTGTTGCTTCTCATCACAGTATTGTTAACTCCTTGTCGAATAATTTATTAAGCTGTTTGTTGCTTAGGAGGTGTCCAGAGACTTTAGGATCTATACTGGACCAATGAATTGACATGCAGCAGCTCTTGGAGGTGGGTGTTCTTGCCTGAGGATCTGGAAGCATGGGGGTGTGGGAAGGCTACACAACTAGACTCTGAAAAAAAAAACAGAGTGCTCAGTCTGGGCACCTGGTATCCAAAATTACTTGAATATTAGTATCTCTGCAGAGAACATTAATGAAGCAGCGGCGTTGAGCCTTGGGGCTGTCTGAAGTGGTGGAGTGTGTGACTGGGTGGGTACTCTGCCTTTTTTGCCTCCTGAGGGCAATCAACAGTTTTCAGCTATGAGGACTGGTGACTCCATAAATTGTGCCTGCATGGCAAGCATCTCTCAGGCTATTTAATAGGGAACTGGTGAAGCAGGGTGAGTAGTGAGTCAACGTGGTGACTGAGGGAGGTCATGATCACAATTTTCTTGTGGGTGTTTTAACATATTGAGGTTTGCAGGGAGTTCAAGATGCCAATCTGTCTAATGTTCATTGATTTAAAAGAAAGCCTTTGATTCTGTGGAGACTGAAGCGGTCATTGAAGCCCTAGCCAAACAGGGCATTCAAACTCAATATATCAAGATCCGGGGCCGGAGCGATAGCCCAGCGGTAGGGCGTTTGCCTTACACGCGGGCGGCCTGTGCTGGCCCGGTTCAATCCCGGTATCCCATATGGTCCCCCGAGCACTGCCAGGAGTAATTCCTGAGCGCAGAGCCAGGAAAAACCCCTGAGCATCGCCGGGTATGACCCAAAAAAGCAAAATATATATATATATATATATCCTTCGTGAACTATATTATGGATTCACAACCAGGATCTCACCATTCTACAAGGAAATGATCATTGATGTCAAAAGAGGGTTTCATCACTCTTCAGCACCACCCTCAAGAATGTCATGAGACAATTAGAATGGGAAGGAATGGGAGTGAAGATAGACGGTCAGCAACTACACCACCTCCGTTTCGCTGATGACATCTTTCTAATAATTCCAAACATTACTCAAGTGGCACAAATGCTGGCTGACCTTGACCAAGAATATGGAAAGGTAAGTCTACAGCTGAATCTCAACAAAACAATGTTCATGAAAAACAAACTCGTTCTAGATGCTCCATTTACTCTCAATGGAACAAACATCTCTGAATGCAGCAGTTGTGTGTACCTAGCTCAAGAACTTGACATGATGAATGACCTAAAACCTGAGCTGCACAGGAGGAAGAGAGCGGCATGGAATGCCTTCAAGAGCTCTGAAAAAATACCTAAAAGGACAAAGAACCTCTGGCTCTGGGTACATCTCTTGGACTCCAACGTTCTCCCTGCATTAACATACGCCTCAGAGACCAGGGTCCTACGAAAGCAGGATGAGAACATTATTCAGGTCTCCCCAAAGAGGAATCGAAAGAGCTATGCTTGGAATATCATGCCTCACTCAAGTGAGAGAAGGAATCCAGAGTTCTGACCTCCATCGACGATCCAGAGTCAGGGGCCCTGTCTTGTTTGCCAAGGCATCAAAAATCAGATGGGCTAGATATGTAACGCGACTTGGAGATGAATGCTGGACTAGAGCCGTTACCTACTGGATCCCGCAGAATGTCAAAAGATCACATGGTCGCCCACCTATAAGATGGTCTGACTTCTTTGTCAAGACCAAGAACGTTTTGAGGCTCTTAGTTTTCCTGGAGCAAGCAGATACCACTGGGCTATACTGGCACATGACAGGGACAAATGGAAACGTTACTGGCTTCCACTAGAAGAAATTGATGAATAACAGGATGTCAAGTGATCAAGTGATTGTTATTCTAAAGATATTTTAGGGTATTATGAGGGTACTACATTGTGAAACTATTTTTATAAGGAAATACTTTATAGAATAAGCACATTCAACGTTTTGCAGCATACAGATGGCCCAACATCACAACGGACCATATCAAGCCACCAAGTTGCCAGGTCATTCAGATTCAATTCCTGGCATGTGCAACTGCATACATGACTGTGATATCTCCAAATTTTATAGTCCTGACATCCCAGTAGGAGCACAGCATATTTGACATGGAAGTTTTGTAGAATACCACCAAGCTCAATGAAAGTAAACAATACAAGGAAGGCCCAGCTAGTACCAAGCAGTTCAGAAACTCTCCGGACCATTACTTTAGTAACACCATTATGAGATACAACAGTTATTACAAATTGACTTTGATTTATCTTTTTTTTAGTAATTATATTCCCCATTTTGTTATGACAAGTAATAAATTTGTTTGTGCTGCTAAGGGTGAAGCCTGGGGGTTGTTGGGAAACTGGGGACAGAGCTGGAGGGAAGGTCACACTGGTGAAGGGGCTTGTGTTAGAACATTGACTAAAACAGCTGTATTATGAACAACTTTTTAAATCACAGTGCTTAAATTAGAAAATGTATAATATTTGATGTTTTAATAAGCTTATAGAAAAACTGGCTTCAATAAAGCAAGGCAATTAAGTATATGTTAAATATTTCTGTTCAGTTAAAATTTTGTGTGCACTTTGTTTACTTATTTGGCTGAAAGGTTGACACTTCTGTTTCCTTCTGTTAATTATCAACACAGATTAGCATTTTATAGCTTTTCCTTTGATTACTAAAATATTCAAAATAGTTCATGAGATGAATCTCTTTCATAAATAACCTTCACAATTGGGTTC
This sequence comes from Cryptotis parvus, assembly GCA_021461705.1. Taxonomy (NCBI): domain Eukaryota; kingdom Metazoa; phylum Chordata; class Mammalia; order Eulipotyphla; family Soricidae; genus Cryptotis; species Cryptotis parvus. The sequence goes on along the minus strand of JAJIBD010038047.1, from coordinate 19,501 downwards.
CAGAAGTTGATCACTAGTGATCTCCGCCTAGTCCCCAGCGTGCTGGAGACTGGAATGGGGCCTGTCCTGCTTGTCTCCAACCTGTCTCACAGATGACACTGCTGATGACCCAGTCCCACATGTCCTGTGACCCAGATGACCCTGAGCTGAGACTGCAGAGCTCACCTAATGCCCAAGACACTATCATATTAAGAGCACCTAGGTGATGGCTTCATTCAGCTAGAGGTGAAGGAATGTTTTGGAATGTCGGATTCATTACATGATGTTCTTAGTTGGATTTGCTTACTTATATAATTTTAGTGATAATATTGGTTGTGTAAACTGTTAGTTGATAAATTAATATAGTATAGCAACGTTATTGCAGTTCATTTAAGTGTTCAGCACAATTTTACTGAAGTTGGAGCATTTTAGTACTCAACGGGTACTTCTGCTGGTGTGTGTGTGTGTGTGTGTGTGTGTGTGGCTGTTTCTGTGGCTGTGTCTGTGTTGGAGTTTCCACAGAAAGGAGGTAAGGACATAAATATGAAAAGATATGTTTAGACCCAAATAGTTTTGCTTTTATACAAATAAGGTTTTAATCAGTGCAGTTCTGATTGGTGATTAAACCATGATTAACTGATTTCAATGTTGGGTGTTTCTTGTCTTCCCGAAGTGGTTTCATGTTTTTCATGTTTTTCTTAAAGGTAGATATATTCGGGCATGCCAGAACATTCCTGGTCAGTCTGGTTGTCTCAACAGCTTGTCAGCGCTTCGATCTTACCCAGACTTGACATGGAAATATTTGATTTGATTTGATTTTTTAATCTAACCACCATGACATAGATCATTACAAAGCTGTTTACTATTGGATTTCATACAGTGTTCCAGCACCCATCCCTCCACAAGTGCACATTTCCCAACACCAATTTGCCCCATAATAATCCTATCCCACCCTAGATATGGACTTTTTTCTTTTATGTTATTTATCAGTTTGAATGTTTCTTCCTAAGAGAGGTATTTCCAGATTATTCTATCTAAAAGAAATCTTTATTATTTTTTTATTTCCATTCTATATTGAAGTTCATAGCAACTATCAGTCATATTTTTTGCTAAATAAGTATCATTTAGTTTGTGCTTCTTCCTCTCTCCTTCTTTCCCTCTTGCCTTCTATTGTCATACAGGTTCTTTCTATTCTATTTATGGGCACATTCCTACACTATAAAAAGTGTAGGAATGTAAAAGTGCCAAGAAGAATCCCATAGGAGAAACTCATTAGTATCTCTTAAGTGATCCCATTAAATTACCTCCTTATACTTTATTATTGCAATTTCTTGCAGATCAAGACTATGTGAGTAGTGGTTCAAAACTAAGGTTGTACAGAGTGTAATTATGAAATAGAGAAATTCTAATATGGGACTGGGATCTATGAGTACTGTTTCAATTAGTTTTAGACAGCTGGGTAAACCTTCACTGCCATTTACATATGTAAGTTCTGAGTAGAGGCAAATACGTTCCTCTAAGGAGGGAAATATTATCTGAGATAAAAATGTATAGTGTATTTCACCCAAAAATGGAAAATATTTTCTTAAATACTGTAGTTTGCATTTGGAATGGTAGAAACCTGTTTAATTTCTAAGCTACATTGCAAGGAAAGCCCATTTACATATGAATTATAAGCAATGTTGCCAAGATTTGAGAAACTAAGTCTCTGATTTTTCTGTTCCACCTTTATTCATTATGTATCATTTTGATTTGCACTTTTAGTGAAAATATGTGAAATTGCTTTCAATAGCTCCCTGATCTAGCTTGGAATATGAGTACAGTGGCAAAATAGGACCATGGCATTCTAGATAAAAAGAACTTAATATAGCTATTTATACCATAAAAGTTCTGTTTATGAGATTGTTGCTTTTTATTGAGTGAAAATAAACTTCATGAGTAATATTCAATTACAAAACAATAGCAATCTTATTAATTATAATATTTTTGAGTTTCTTGGAGCAGCATGAAAGATAATTTTCATTTTAGCTACATATTGCATTTCATAATAGCAAAAGAAAATTAATTCCCTCAAATATGAAGTATAAATTTGATTGAAATAAAATTTTACTTTTTATTAAGTCAGTCATAAGAAATAAGTAGTGGGTCATTCATAAGGTATTTTATTTATTCTGCCTAAAAGAAATGATTGAATACTGCGTGGCAGTTGGGACATTAGCCGCTTTTATTATTAAACTGAGAAGTTAATAAGCTTTGAGATAAAAATGCCAACAAAAAATTTAAAAATATTATTCTGTAACTGTAGATTCCTTAAGATTCATTTTCTGCTCCATTGTCACTTCTTTGTTAACATATTAATTTTTAATACGGTGATTAATATCTTCTGATTTCAACATTCAATATCTCATTTTTGTTAAGTCTCATAGATCCTATATTAATCCCATATATGTTGTAGCCCCTTGCATGTATGTGACTTGAAACAAACAGTCGTATTTTAATAGCTATGAGTAGTATTTGCAATCGGAGACACTATAGTTTTAAATGAACTCAGAAGCTTAAAGTAAAAAACAAGTGTTATGAAAATGGTTCATTTTGCTTATATTTTTATACATAAAAATGGGCAAAATTTTATGTATATAACTCTCCATTGTATTTCCTTTTCTAGCTATACTTTCATCTAACACTGAAAGTTTTTTCAGTTTTATCTTAAGTAACTTGATTCTAATTGCATTTAGTAATCTCTCTTATTGTACTTGTAACATGTGTAATCCAATTGTAGCTCAAGTCACTCTAAAGAATATAACAATTTTCTTTCAGTTTTTCAAATGTGAAGAGTCCTAAAAAATACTTAGAACTTTATAACTTACTATGAAATATGCTTATTCAGCATATGTAATATTATGCTTAGACTTTTCATTACAAATGAAGCAATACTAGCATTTATAAAACAATGCATAAGTATTGTTTATAAAATTTTTATAATAAATTTATAAATTTTTACAAAAATTATAAAAATTATTAAATTGTTTACAAAAATACGTAAGTATTGTTTTATAAAACAATACATAAGTGTTTTATACATGAAGAAAGATCACTGAATAGTGCACCTTAGTAAATTTTTGTGAGTTAAGTTTCTGTTTCATAATGAGGTAATATAATGATTTTAATATGCTTCTTAATATTTGTGCAAACTACTTCATGGAATATTTAACAGTAATTTAAAGGACTCATTTCAACCTGAATTTTAAATTTCTTAATTGCTATCAATTCCCTTGAGGCGTGATATTCCAAGCATAGCTCTTTTTAGTCCTCTTTGGAAGACCTGAGTAGAATTCTCATCCTGCTTTCGCATGACCAAGGTCTCTGAGGCGTATGTTAATGCAGGGAGAACTGTGGAGTCAAAGAGATGTGCCTGGAGCCGGAGGTTTTTTGTCCTTTTAGCTATTATTTTTTAAGCTTGTAACTTTCTTTCCATGCCCCTCGAAGAGTTGCAGATGTGGCTGCGGTGCCTGGCTGCATCGGCAGGTGACAAACAGGAGACAGGCTTGTCTACATTGAGGGCTCTGCCCTATGGGCCCTGGATGGTTGATGGTCTGACATAGAAAAAGACTGGGTCCCCTAGGATGAACTCACAGCCCCAGCAGCTACCTGTGGTGTATTCGATATGACAAAAACAGTAACAGTAATTGACCTCATTCCCAATGAATGGAGGCGTTACTGGCACCCGCTCGAGCAAATAAATGAACAACGGGAAGACATGTGCTACAAATAAATAAACTTTCTTTTATAGAATTTCTTACCATAGAGAACTGTGGTTTCTCCATATATTTTATCAATTAAATTAGCTGATTCTATTCAAATGAGGTGTTATGAATATTTTATTGACAAAGTATAGAGAAGCTAATGCATATATTTGGATTGTGTTAGGGTTCCCCAAGATAAAAATTTTACAAGAGTACTCATGGCATGCAACCTGCTGTTGTCTCATGATTGAGATTCATTCTAGTGAAAGGATTGAAAGTAAAATAGCAAAGACAAAGGCACATGAAGCAAATTACAGAAATTGCAATCTTCAAACAGTACTTTTCCAATAGAGTCGCATAGAACCCAGATGCTTCCATCTCTTTATAGGTTTCACACTTCACATGATATGTTGGTTATTCTATCACTCGAGGTCTGACTGGTGAAAATTGGAAAATTGGAAAGGTAATTGTTTCTACATTATATTGTTTGTTAGGGTGTCTTGGTTTCTGCATTTGAGAAAATTGTGGCTACAAAATAAGATATTATCTGTCTTTCTCTATCCATAAATAGTACACATATTATCAAATTCCCTTGAATTACAAAGTTATCAAGTAATTCATGACTGAGCTTCAGGACTGAGCTTCAGGACAATACTCTACCTCCAGTCCCTTCACCAGTGTATGAGCCCCTCAATCAATATCTCCAAGTATCTTTCAGCCTTCTAGCCTCACTTTATGCTAGCAGGCACTTCATGTCTCATTTCAGAACTCTTTTCTCCAGAATGACCACTACCCTCCATGAATGTTATATTATATTTTGTCCTAACATTGCTTTTTTCTGCATTTGTTCTTCCCCTACTATATTTATTTATATCTCACATATGAGAAAGATCATTTTTCTGTCCTTTTCCCTCTAAGTTCACTCAACATGATACTTTCCAGATCCATCTACAAAAACAGCAAATTGTATGACTTCAATATTTTTTATGGCCTCGTGATATTCCATTGTGTATAAGTACCATTGTTTCTTTATCCAGTTATCTCTTCTTGGGCATTTAGGTTGTTAGTATTATGATATAATTATATATATGTGAGATATATTATTTAATAGTGTAGTGTAATATACTATTATGATATTACATAATCATAATCACTTGATCACTTGAATTCCTTTATTCATCAATTTGCTTGAGTGGGCGCCAGTAATATTACCATTGGACCCTATCAAGTGCCAATATAGCCCAATGGCATCTGGTTGATTCAGGAATATGAAGAACCTCAAACCGTTCCTTCAGGGTCTTGAAAAAGAAGTCTGACCATTTTGTAGGTGGGCGGCCACGTGATCTTTTTGACATCCCGTTAGATCCTGTCAGTAACGGCTCTAGTCCAGCAGTCATTTCCAAATCGCATTACATGTCCAGCCCATCCGATTTTCTATACCTTGGCAAACGAGACAGCGTCCCTGATTCTGGAATAGCGATGGAGGTCAGAACTCCGGATTCCTTCTCTCACTTGAGTGAGGCGTGATATTCCAAGCATAGCTCTTTCCATTCCTCTCTGGGAGACCTGAATAGCATTCTCATCCTGCTTTCATAGGGCCCAGGTCTCTGAGGCATATATTAATGCAGGGAGAAAGGTGGAGTCAAAGAGATATGCCTGGAGCCGGAGGTTCTTTGTCCTTTTAGCTATTTCTTAGATGTTTTTGAAGGCATTCCATGCCACTCTCTTCCTCCTGCACAGCTCAGGTTTATAATAATCATAATAGTTATGATTAATATAATCATAATAATCACAATGAACTACAATGGCTACAGTGAAAGTAGGAGTGAAGTTGTCTATTCTCCATTGCATTTTGGCGACCTTTGGTACAGCCTAAAGAATGCCTTAAATAATATATTTGAAGTGAAATTGAAGAATGCATTTTCTATTTGATAAAAATCTTGTAAATGTAGAATTATCCTCATAACAATAATATAATTGTCCTGTCAGACTCATAACACTATTTATAGCCTAAAGAGAACTAAATTCTGTCTAATGTTATTATACAATAAATTTTTCATTTCAAAATATAAAAGAGATGAAGGGGTTTGTTTATTAGTGCACCTTGATATGTTGTCTTTCTTGCCTGTGTGGAATGCTCTGAAGAACTATTAGAATGTGAACCCTCTAGGTATACTATATGCTTAGGAAAGAAACTGAGTAGGGTTTTCAATTTTTCCAACTATCCATTCAGAAAGAGAAAATCAATATCGACTATGAGAGGATGATTTGAATTATGGTAAATGAATTTCAATGTGTACATTTCAATTACAACAAAGAGAACTGTCAAGCTGGAAAATCATTCTCTGTCGGTGTTACTATGTATCATTCCCTTGATCTAGCTGAGTAATGCATATGGGTAGACACACAGCACAATTTATTTCCAATGTTAAGTTGTTCTACTCCTAGCAGTGGTCATAGAAAAAACAAATGTCCTATGTTAAAGCAGAAGATGTAAGTTAAGTGATAATGTTCCATATTTCCTTATATAGTCATAAATAGGTCTGCTGGGTGGAGTTCTGACGGGAGAGTTCTAACTCCACCCTGCAGACCAGCCTATTACAGCCCAGCTCGCGGGACTGCAAGCGGCCGCGACGGTTCATCAATAAATGCTGGACTTTGAGATGACTACAAGAGTATGCTACCTGCACGGCGGAGCCTGGCAAGCTACCCGTGTTGTATTTGATATGCCAAATACCAGTAACAATTATAGATCTCATTCCGGAATGGATTGAGGCTCTTTATGTTCCTGGAGCAAGCATATGCCCTTGGGCTCTACTAGCATGAGACAGGACATATGGAGATGTTACTGGGGCCCGCTCCAGCAAATCGATGATGAAGCGGGAAGACAGTGATATACAGTGACATTCATAAATAACTGTTCTATAACTCTTGATGCTGGCACTGCTGGCTAGTATTGGCTGCCAGGAAGAACTCCTGAGCTAAGGAGATATAGTTCAGGGTTATTAAGAATCACTGTTCTATGCTTCGTATGTGGGATGTTGTGCATTTTATATTTAGCATCAAGCTATAGAAAAGCACAGAGAAATAGACAAAAATATTTGACTTTCTATTACGACCCGTGTCATATTTGATATGCCAAATACCAGTAACAATTATAGACCTCAGTCCCATGACTTGATGGAATTGTTTGAGGCTCTTAATATTCCTGTAGTGGGCAGATGCCCTTGGGCTATCTCACATGTGACAGGACGTATTGAGATGTTACTGGTGCCCACTCCGAGCAAATCGATGATCTATGGGAAGACAGTGATACAGTGATATAGTGATATTATATTATATGTATGTATCATGTTATATATGCACTTTTTATTTGATATTTTAAATAAACTTTGCATATTTTACTGCTAGGTAAAAGCTCCTTTGACTTATGTATTTACAAAACATGAAAATACATAAGTTAATGCTATCTGAAGTTTTAACTATTTTTCAATGTTCTCAATTTTCCCTGTTTAAAATATATATCCAATGTAAGTTATAACCATTGTTGCTGAACACAGTATCACAAAAATGTATATTAAATCTTTAGTCTTAGAATATTTCTAGTCTTGAGCAGCACCCAATAACAATGTGAAAATTAATTTTTTTTAAATTCTGTGTTTGATCAAAACTTAGGAGTTAATAAGTGACAAAAACTGTTATTAAAGTTTAAAAGGGTTTCTGTTTTTAAAAGGTTAAAAACTTTTAAAATGGATTGTAGCAATTTGTTCTATAGCATATTCTCTTGCATTGATACTTTGTAGATAGTCTTTTTCACTTTAAAAATCAGCAATTTTTAAATAGAGAGGAATGACATAAATATTGATATGATCAGGATAAAATGAATAGTTACAATTATACAGAAGTAAAACTGAGTGTGCTGGCTATACTGTTCATTTCTATTTACTTTAAAAACTGTTCCCTCCCTTTATATTTTGTAGCTGAATTTTCCTCTTGGGACTATTCTAATTCTCATTATTGTTTTTATTTATTTGATAAATATGCTTTGCTTTCTTTTCACTTCTAGCATGGTTTTATGTTTATTTTCATTATCTGTGACTATGGAATTTTAGTTAATACTTGATGCAAGATTTATTGATGTGTTAATTCCTTTTTTTAAATTGGCTGGGCCTGAGAAATAGTACTAGCTTTGCATGCATCAGACCCGGGTTTGACTTCCAGCATCAAATGCGGTCGAGTCCTACCAGGAGTGATCCCTGAGCACAGAACCTGAAATTAATTAACCCTGAACACCACTGGGTGTGGACTAAATGCCTTCACCAAAAAGATAATAATAATAAAGGCTTTGCAATTGTTATCATGCTATACAATTCTGTCTTCTAGTAAAATAATTCCTTTTTTATTTTAGTATTTATATTGATTAATAAGTGAAAAATCAGCTTTTAAATTATTGCTATTCTATATTGAGAAATTAAATTGTAGGGTCAAGGTACTATTGCATTACTAAATTAAAATTTTGATATGTGGTCCAGTAAGTAGAATAAGAACAAATGTAGAAGATGCAAAGCTAGATTTTCTTCCTGATTATGGGTTAATTTTCTTTATTTTCTAGGTTTTTGGGGTATAAGTGAAAAATAAAGTTGGAATATATTTACATTATACAGCATGATTAAGTATTACTTACCACTTATCACTTAACTTCCCGTTGTTCATCAATTTGCTCGGCGGGCACTAGTAACGTCTCCATTCTTCCCTGTCGTGTGCAAGTGTAGCTCAATGGCATCTGCTTGCTCCAGGAACAAGAAGAGCCTCAACCTGTTCGTTCAAGTTTTTGACGAGTCTGACCATAGGTAGGCAGCCACACATTCTTTAGATGTCCCGTGGAATCCAGTTGGTAGCAGCTCTAGTCCAGTGGTCATCCCTAAATTGCATTACATGTCTGGCCCATCTGATTTTCAAGTATACTATAAAATTAATATGACAATCAAATTATTTAATATATTCATTACATTATGTAGTTATATTTTAGGGGATCTGGTGGTTGTGTGTGTGTTAATGTTTAATGTCTTATAACATTTTTTCTGGTTTGTTTCAATATTGAAAACAATTTCATCTAAGATACCATATTTTATAATAAAAGACACTTGAAGTACTCTAGGGTGATGTGATATGTTGATTTACATGATTTTGCTTGTACAGAATGTAATGTATTTGGACTCTAATATGTTTAGGTAGAAAATATACTCCATTCTTATACTTATATTTATTTTTTGACCATAGTATATCTATATTTATTTTTCAACCATTTATACTTCTTTTTCAAGAGTAGTTTTACTCAAATACTGAGTCACCTGCTCACTGGTGTTTTATTTTTAAAGTAGTTCAGTATGTGTTTAACACAAGTGAATCATAAATTTCTAAGTATTTGGGTGAAGATAGAATGCTGTGAATTTCATGTGAAAATGTCTTTTTGTACGTCTCTTCACCCTTGCTTCATGCATAATAGAAGTCAAATATCAGGTTCATGTAAAGATTGCCTGGTAGTTTCATTGGTACAGTGAACTGAATCTACTTAGAAATTCTTGTTTTTCTCAGATCTGATTAGCTGAAATATGCCTTAGACCTCAAAAAGATCTGTGAATGGACTGAATTGTTATTTATGCACATTTTTGAAAATGCGCATCACTTGATCACTTGACTTCCCGTTGATCATCAATTTTCTTGAGCGGGCACCAGTAATATCTCAATACGTCCTGTCACATGCTAGATAGCCCAAGGGCATCTGCCCGCTCAAGGAACATAAGGAGCCTCAAAACCATTCCATCAGTCATGGGAATGAGGTCTATAATTCTTACTGATATTTGGCATATCAAATACAACATGGGTAGCTTGCCAGGCTCTGTCGTGCTGGTGGGATACTCTTGTAGTCACCTTTAACCTCAAGCATTTATTGATGAACTGTGCTGCCGCTATGCCACGCGAGCCGGGCTATAATCAACTCTTCTGCTGGTGGAGCTTTGACAAGAGGAGAGTCTAGATGTGGAAAATGGTGGCCCTCATGGTGTGGGGGTTCCTCTGGCTTCTTACAAGGCTCTACTGGGGTGGCGGGCCAGGGCTAGAACCCGCCATCCTGCCGGGCGCCTCATGATCAGCTGGGCACAGGGAGAGCAGGCAGCAGCTCTGCCCCGTGTGTGTGAGTCTCTGGATCAGCATGCCTGGGCTAGGCTTGAAAAAGACTGCTGCAGGGTGGGTCACTGACGAGCCAGGCTGTGATCAGCTCTTCTGCTGGGTGGAGCTCTGACGAGAGGGGATTCCGGATGCAGAAAATGCTGGCCCTCATGGTGTGGGGGTTCCTCTGGCTTTTTGAGGCTCATAAATATGCATAAATAACACATTTATGTGTTATTATTTACAAGTTATTATTTAAGAGTTAAATAATTTTAACTCAAAACCATAAGAGTTAACACTATATCAAGGCATTATGAATTTCTTTATACATTCTAGTACAAATGTGCTATTTTTCAATAAATTCACACAAACTTGTTTATATTTTAGTTGTATATCAGTTACACACAGAATTAATAATATAAAATTCATAATAATAAACTTTAAATAAAAATTAATAATAATAAACTTTAAAATATCATTTATATGCCTCTAAATGTTTTTACTGGGAAAAAATGCAGTAAACACTGGTTTCTGCTTTATGTTAAAAATATTTTCTGTGGTGATTCATATGCTCCTTGAAGGCATTGTTTTCAAGTCTGTCTCACAATGTGTAGCAAGTCCTTGACTTGAAAATAAAACAAATAAAAAGGATGACCTTATTCTAGCTACGACTGTGGTTGTCAAACCATTACTAATTTGATTTTGGCATAGAAATAAGAAAGGAGAATAAAGTAAAATTAATGGAAGGTAAAATGAGTGGAAATGTTAATTTAAGGTCAATAACATACGTACATAATAGCATTTAAAATATCGAATAAATGATGTGTATATAATTACTACATGTGTTTTTGTTGACACAGTTATTTTAGTCTACAAATAACTTTAGCTGTATCAAGATATTTTTTATCTAGAAGTCATTAGACATCTTCCAGTTACTTCATAAAGTTTTTATTTCTTCTATAACAACTCCAAGTTTATGTTTGCATGATATTAATACATAGCACCACATTAGCTAGTTGCTCAACATATGTTTAAAATTTTACCATATGTGAACTAAGAGTAGACGCATATGATATACACATGAACATTAAAATTCTCCTTTCACCTTCCAACAGCATCAAGGGCATTGATTCACTGTCTTCCCGTTCATCATCGATTTGCTTGAGCGGGCACCAGGAACATCTCCATATGTCCTGTTTCATGCAAGTAGAGCCCAAGGGCACCTGCTTGCTCCAGGAACATAAAGAGCTTCAAACCCTCCATTACGTCACGGGAATGAGGTCTATAATTGTTACTGGTATTTGGCATATGAAATATGACACGGGTAGCTTGCCAGGCTCTGCTGTGCGGGTAGCATACTATTGTAGTCATCTCTCTTAACATCTCTTAACATCTTACTATAATTATTCCCTCATACAGCAAAGAGGAGTTTAATCTACTTGTTGAACTATTGACCAACGTAAGTTCCCTTAACAGCATTGTTAATTTCAAGCATTGCTTAAAGAGATCTAATTATTGCACCTGCTTCTTGTATACTAAAGCATTTTTAAAATTTTTATCTGAATCCAATCCATTTATTGGGAAATTCCTGATGTAATAATTGTTTTTTTAATGGCTCATAGAGTTGCAATACCATTAGACATTACATAAAAAGGTATTATGTAATAGGTATTAAATGGATGATGGACTTATTATATAAAAAATGTACATGAAAAGTACATCTGAAAAGTCACCAAAGCAGTCTCATAATTATATAAAATTATTATTAAGATAAAATATAATTTGTTTCCCCAATTCCAATGCTTTCTTTTTTATCATGGTCTTTTCCAGAAAATAAAATATATATTGTATTATCAGTATTTATGTTCAAAAAGTATTTATATTTAAAATTTCAACTAAAATTAAGTTTTATTGATATAAAATCTGACATCTTTATTTTCACTAAAATATGGAAAACTGATTGGTCATTCTCTAACAGTTCCTCCTAACATTTAGATTACTGATACAGAAAAGAAAAAAACATTTCCTTTGAGAACAATTGATATTTTGTATTCAGTTACTATTATATTATTATATAATAATATACAAAGATTCTCTAAGTAAAAATTTCACTTAAAATAGAGAAGGGAGAGTTTGAGAATAATAGCTGGAAATTGTAATGCTAGATGAGAACTGAGTATTACAAAGAGGGAAAGGAATATATATAATAACCCTTCAGTGTCTGTATTACAAACCATAATGCAAAAAAGGAGAGAGACAGAGAGAGACAGAGAGAGAGAGAAAAGAAAAGTGACTGCCATAGAGACAGATTGAGGGGCCTGGGTGAGAGAGAAATGGAGCACACTGATGTTGGAAGATATGCACTGGTCAAGGGATGGGTGTTAGAACACTGTATGACTGAAACCAAATCATCTTTGACTATAACCCAATCAGCTTATCTCATGGTGATTCAATAAGAATGTAATTATACATTGCGATAATTATAAACAACAGTAATAAGTTTTCTTCTGCATAACATTTGAGTTTTTACAACATGATACAGATATATATTTTGGGCCATCTTTATTGACCTGTGTTTTCTTAATTCCATTTACTTCACCTTTTGATTGATAGTCATTGTTGTTTGAGGTCCTTTGTGAAGCTTTTCACTTGATGTTTCACAAAAGGTAGTAAATAATATACATATTCACCCTGTTTATATTTTTATCTATAGTCAAGGCTTGTAAATTATAAGTTCTTGCTTTCCAAATCACACAGATGATGGTACTACCAAATTTTGTCACTGCCTAGTTTGTAGTTCCCACTTTATACTAGGTGATATAAATTTCTTCACTGACTACCTTCTGACAGATGAACCAATAGTCTATATTTTGTGATAGTAGTCAAATTAAGACACCATTTTGATTTCTTAATGTAATAAGAATGTCTCAACAACCTGACTTAAAAAATACTAAGATATTCATGTTATGAACTGTCTGATCTGAGAAGTGACTCAGGAATCCAGAATTCTTTCACTGTGTGATTTTTGTTACTTGAAAAAGTATATTCTCAGTCACCAAGTTTATTTGCACTGAGCCAGTTAATGCAACAAGTTTTTTGTAGGATATCTTTTTATATACCAAACTTTTATCCACTTATATCAAATTATTGAAAATTCAGTATATAAAATCCCTATTTTCACGATCACGATCACGATCTTCCCGTTAATCATCTATTTGCTAGAGCGGGCACCAGTAATATCTCAATATGTCCAGTCACATGCTGTAGAGGCCAAGGGCATCGGCTTGGTACAGGGACATAAAGAGCCTCAAACCATTATATTAGGTCATGAGAATGATCTAATATAATTGTTACTGGCATTTGGCATATCAAATACAACACGAGCAGCTTGCTAGGCTTGCCGTGCGGGAGGCATACTCTATAAACACCTCCAAATAAAGCCTTTATTGATGAACCGCGGCCGCCTGTGGCTGCGAGCCGGCTGTGATGGGCTGGTCGGCTGGGTGGAGTTCTGATGAGAGGGAAGTCCAATGTGGAAAATGGCGGCGCCCATGGAGTGGGTGGGGTCGTCTGGCTTGTTGTGAGGTTCTGCCGGGTGGTGGGCCAAGGCTGGAACCCACCATGCCTCCCGACTGCCTCATGAACGGCTGGGCACAGGGAGAGCAAGGAACCGCTCTGCCCCATGTCTGAGAGTCTCTGGACCAGCATACCTGGGCCGGACTGAGGAAGAAACTGCTCCAGGGTGGGTGTCGATGATCCGGGCTGTGATGGGCTGGTCGGCTGGGTGGAGTTCTGATGAGAGGGAAGTCCAATGTGGAAAATGGCGGCGCCCATGGAGTGGGTGGGGGTCGTCTGGCTTGTTGTGAGGTTCTGCCGGGGTGGTGGGCCAAGGCTGGAACCCAACATGCCTCCCGACTGCCTCATGAACGGCTGGGCACAGGAAGAGCAAGGAACCGCTCTGCCCCATGTCTGAGAGTCTCTGGACCAGCATACCTGGGCGGATTGAGGAAGAAACTGCTCCAGGGTGGGTGTCGATGATCCGGGCTGTGATGGGCTGGTCGGCTGGGTGGAGTTCTGATGAGAGGGAAGTCCAATGTGGAAAATGGCGGCGCCCATGGAGTGGGTGGGGGTCGTCTGGCTTGTTGTGAGGTTCTGCCGGGGTGGTGGGCCAAGGCTGGAACCCACCATGCCTCCCGACTGCCTCATGAACGGCTGGGCACAGGAAGAGCAAGGAACCGCTCTGCCCCATGTCTGAGAGTCTCTGGACCAGCATACCTGGGCCGGATTGAGGAAGAAACTGCTCCAGGATGGGTGTCGATGATCCGGGCTGTGATGGGCTGGTCGGCTGGGTGGAGTTCTGATGAGAGGGGAAGTCCAATGTGGAAAATGGCGGCGCCCATGGAGTGGGTGGGGGGGGGGTCGTCTGGCTTGTTGTGAGGTTCTGCCGGGGTGGTGGGCCAAGGCTGGAACCCAACATGCCTCCCGACTGCCTCATGAACGGCTGGGCACAGGAAGAGCAAGGAACCGCTCTGCCCCATGTCTGAGAGTCTCTGGACCAGCATACCTGGGCGGATTGAGGAAGAAACTGCTCCAGGGTGGGTGTCGATGATCCGGGCTGTGATGGGCTGGTCGGCTGGGTGGAGTTCTGATGAGAGGGAAGTCCAATGTGGAAAATGGCGGCGCCCATGGAGTGGGTGGGGGGCGTCTGGCTTGTTGTGAGGTTCTGCCGGGGTGGTGGGCCAAGGCTGGAACCCAACATGCCTCCCGACTGCCTCATGAACGGCTGGGCACAGGAAGAGCAAGGAACCGCTCTGCCCCATGTCTGAGAGTCTCTGGACCAGCATACCTGGGCGGATTGAGGAAGAAACTGCTCCAGGGTGGGTGTCGATGATCCGGGCTGTGATGGGCTGGTCGGCTGGGTGGAGTTCTGATGAGAGGGAAGTCCAATGTGGAAAATGGCGGCGCCCATGGAGTGGGTGGGGGTCGTCTGGCTTGTTGTGAGGTTCTGCCGGGGTGGTGGGCCAAGGCTGGAACCCACCATGCCTCCCGACTGCCTCATGAACGGCTGGGCACAGGAAGAGCAAGGAACCGCTCTGCCCCATGTCTGAGAGTCTCTGGACCAGCATACCTGGGCCGGATTGAGGAAGAAACTGCTCCAGGATGGGTGTCGATGATCCGGGCTGTGATGGGCTGGTCGGCTGGGTGGAGTTCTGATGAGAGGGAAGTCCAATGTGGAAAATGGCGGCGCCCATGGAGTGGGTGGGGGTCGCCTGGCTTGTTGTGAGGTTCTGCCGGGGGTGGTGGGCCAAGGCTGGAACCCAACATGCCTCCCGACTGCCTCATGAACGGCTGGGCACAGGAAGAGCAAGGAACCGCTCTGCCCCATGTCTGAGAGTCTCTGGACCAGCATACCTGGGCCGGATTGAGGAAGAAACTGCTCCAGGGTGGGTGTCGATGATCCGGGCTGTGATGGGCTGGTCGGCTGGGTGGAGTTCTGATGAGAGGGGAAGTCCAATGTGGAAAATGGCGGCGCCCATGGAGTGGGTGGGGGGGTCGTCTGGCTTGTTGTGAGGTTCTGCCGGGGTGGTGGGCCAAGGCTGGAACCCAACATGCCTCCCGACTGCCTCATGAACGGCTGGGCACAGGAAGAGCAAGGAACCGCTCTGCCCCATGTCTGAGAGTCTCTGGACCAGCATACCTGGGCCGGATTGAGGAAGAAACTGCTCCAGGGTGGGTGTCGATGATCCGGGCTGTGATGGGCTGGTCGGCTGGGTGGAGTTCTGATGAGAGGGAAGTCCAATGTGGAAAATGGCGGCGCCCATGGAGTGGGTGGGGGTCGCCTGGCTTGTTGTGAGGTTCTGCCGGGGTGGTGGGCCAAGGCTGGAACCCACCATGCCTCCCGACTGCCTCATGAACGGCTGGGCACAGGAAGAGCAAGGAACCGCTCTGCCCCATGTCTGAGAGTCTCTGGACCAGCATACCTGGGCCGGATTGAGGAAGAAACTGCTCCAGGATGGGTGTCGATGATCCGGGCTGTGATGGGCTGGTCGGCTGGGTGGAGTTCTGATGAGAGGGAAGTCCAATGTGGAAAATGGCGGCGCCCATGGAGTGGGTGGGGGTCGTCTGGCTTGTTGTGAGGTTCTGCCGGGTGGTGGGCCAAGGCTGGAACCCAACATGCCTCCCGACTGCCTCATGAACGGCTGGGCACAGGAAGAGGCAAGGGAACCGCTCTGCCCCATGTCTGAGAGTCTCTGGACCAGCATACCTGGGCCGGATTGAGGAAGAAACTGCTCCAGGGTGGGTGTCGATGATCCGGGCTGTGATGGGCTGGTCGGCTGGGTGGAGTTCTGATGAGAGGGAAGTCCAATGTGGAAAATGGCGGCGCCCATGGAGTGGGGTGGGGGTCGTCTGGCTTGTTGTGAGGTTCTGCCGGGGTGGTGGGCCAAGGCTGGAACCCAACATGCCTCCCGACTGCCTCATGAACGGCTGGGCACAGGAAGAGCAAGGGAACCGCTCTGCCCCATGTCTGAGAGTCTCTGGACCAGCATACCTGGGCCGGATTGAGGAAGAAACTGCTCCAGGGTGGGTGTCGATGATCCGGGCTGTGATGGGCTGGTCGGCTGGGTGGAGTTCTGATGAGAGGGGAAGTCCAATGTGGAAAATGGCGGCGCCCATGGAGTGGGTGGGGTCGTCTGGCTTGTTGTGAGGTTCTGCCGGGGTGGTGGGCCAAGGCTGGAACCCACCATGCCTCCCGACTGCCTCATGAACGGCTGGGCACAGGAAGAGCAAGGAACCGCTCTGCCCCATGTCTGAGAGTCTCTGGACCAGCATACCTGGGCCGGATTGAGGAAGAAACTGCTCCAGGATGGGTGTCGATGATCCGGGCTGTGATGGGCTGGTCGGCTGGGTGGAGTTCTGATGAGAGGGAAGTCCAATGTGGAAAATGGCGGCGCCCATGGAGTGGGTGTGGGGGCCGTCTGGCTTGTTGTGAGGTTCTGCCGGGGTGGTGGGCCAAGGCTGGAACCCAACATGCCTCCCGACTGCCTCATGAACGGCTGGGCACAGGAGGAGCAAGGAACCGCTCTGCCCCATGTCTGAGAGTCTCTGGACCAGCATACCTGGGCCGGATTGAGGAAGAAACTGCTCCAGGGTGGGTGTCGATGATCCGGGCTGTGATGGGCTGGTCGGCTGGGTGGAGTTCTGATGAGAGGGAAGTCCAATGTGGAAAATGGCGGCGCCCATGGAGTGGGTGGGGGTCGCCTGGCTTGTTGTGAGGTTCTGCCGGGGTGGTGGGCCAAGGCTGGAACCCAACATGCCTCCCAACTGCCTCATGAACGGCTGGGCACAGGAAGAGCAAGGAACCGCTCTGCCCCATGTCTGAGAGTCTCTGGACCAGCATACCTGGGCCGGATTGAGGAAGAAACTGCTCCAGGGTGGGTGTCGATGATCCGGGCTGTGATGGGCTGGTCGGCTGGGTGGAGTTCTGATGAGAGGGAAGTCCAATGTGGAAAATGGCGGCGCCCATGGAGTGGGTGGGGGTCGCCTGGCTTGTGTGTGAGGTTCTGCCGGGGTGGTGGGCCAAGGCTGGAACCCACCATGCCTCCCGACTGCCTCATGAACGGCTGGGCACAGGAAGAGCAAGGAACCGCTCTGCCCCATGTCTGAGAGTCTCTGGACCAGCATACCTGGGCCGGATTGAGGAAGAAACTGCTCCAGGGTGGGTGTCGATGATCCGGGCTGTGATGGGCTGGTCGGCTGGGTGGAGTTCTGATGAGAGGGAAGTCCAATGTGGAAAATGGCGGCGCCCATGGGTGGGTGGGGGGTCGTCTGGCTTGTTGTGGGGTTCTGCCGGGGTGGTGGGCCAAGGCTGGAACCCACCATGCCTCCCGACTGCCTCATGAACGGCTGGGCACAGGAAGAGCAAGGAACCGCTCTGCCCCATGTCTGAGAGTCTCTGGACCAGCATACCTGGGCCGGATTGAGGAAGAAACTGCTCCAGGATGGGTGTCGATGATCCGGGCTGTGATGGGCTGGTCGGCTGGGTGGAGTTCTGATGAGAGGGAAGTCCAATGTGGAAAATGGCGGCGCCCATGGAGTGGGTGGGGTCGTCTGGCTTGTTGTGAGGTTCTGCCGGGGTGGTGGGCCAAGGCTGGAACCCAACATGCCTCCCGACTGCCTCATGAACGGCTGGGCACAGGAAGAGCAAGGAACCGCTCTGCCCCATGTCTGAGAGTCTCTGGACCAGCATACCTGGGCGGATTGAGGAAGAAACTGCTCCAGGGTGGGTGTCGATGATCCGGGCTGTGATGGGCTGGTCGGCTGGGTGGAGTTCTGATGAGAGGGAAGTCCAATGTGGAAAATGGCGGCGCCCATGGAGTGGGTGGGGTCGGCCTGGCTTGTTGTGAGGTTCTGCCGGGGTGGTGGGCCAAGGCTGGAACCCAACATGCCTCCCGACTGCCTCATGAACGGCTGGGCACAGGAAGAGCAAGGAACCGCTCTGCCCCATGTCTGAGAGTCTCTGGACCAGCATACCTGGGCCGGATTGAGGAAGAAACTGCTCCAGGGTGGGTGTCGATGATCCGGGCTGTGATGGGCTGGTCGGCTGGGTGGAGTTCTGATGAGAGGGAAGTCCAATGTGGAAAATGGCGGCGCCCATGGAGTGGGTGGGGGGTCGTCTGGCTTGTTGTGAGGTTCTGCCGGGGTGGTGGGCCAAGGCTGGAACCCACCATGCCTCCCGACTGCCTCATGAACGGCTGGGCACAGGAAGAGCAAGGAACCGCTCTGCCCCATGTCTGAGAGTCTCTGGACCAGCATACCTGGGCCGGATTGAGGAAGAAACTGCTCCAGGATGGGTGTCGATGATCCGGGCTGTGATGGGCTGGTCGGCTGGGTGGAGTTCTGATGAGAGGGAAGTCCAATGTGGAAAATGGCGGCGCCCATGGAGTGGGTGGGGGTCGCCTGGCTTTGTTGTGAGGTTCTGCCGGGTGGTGGGCCAAGGCTGGAACCCAACATGCCTCCCGACTGCCTCATGAACGGCTGGGCACAGGAAGAGCAAGGAACCGCTCTGCCCCATGTCTGAGAGTCTCTGGACCAGCATACCTGGGCCGGATTGAGGAAGAAACTGCTCCAGGGTGGGTGTCGATGATCCGGGCTGTGATGGGCTGGTCGGCTGGGTGGAGTTCTGATGAGAGGGAAGTCCAATGTGGAAAATGGCGGCGCCCATGGAGTGGGTGGGGGTCGTCTGGCTTGTTGTGAGGTTCTGCCGGGTGGTGGGCCAAGGCTGGAACCCAACATGCCTCCCGACTGCCTCATGAACGGCTGGGCACAGGAAGAGCAAGGAACCGCTCTGCCCCATGTCTGAGAGTCTCTGGACCAGCATACCTGGGCCGGATTGAGGAAGAAACTGCTCCAGGGTGGGTGTCGATGATCCGGGCTGTGATGGGCTGGTCGGCTGGGGTGGAGTTCTGATGAGAGGAAGTCCAATGTGGAAAATGGCGGCGCCCATGGGGGAGGGTGGGGGCCGTCTGGCTTGTTGTGAGGTTCTGCCGGGGTGGTGGGCCAAGGCTGGAACCCACCATGCCTCCGACTGCCTCATGAACGGCTGGGCACAG